>VWZO01010233.1:0-235419 GCA_013396975.1 Bucco capensis
AAGTGATTTTCAGACTGTGCCTGACAGCAAGGGTACAGCCTATCAGATGAGCTGTTCCTCTTCTTGCAAGCCCAACAGGAAGACAGATTACAACTCTGAGATACCCAGAATCAGGAAATATAAACAATATCCAACAAACTTGCTTAAAATTTATGGCAGCTGAAGTACACAAAAATCTAAGGCAAGAAGACCATGCCATACAAACTGCTGAATCCTGAAGGATGTAAAAGGCCTGGTTAAAACCCTGTTTGTTATCATCAATAGAGAAAATCAAAACACTGTGATGATGATTCAGCAGCCAGCATCTCATGTCCTTTATGTCACACCAAGTCATCTTGGTCAAACTACTTTGACAGATCTATCTCAGTTCTGTTGAGTATGTGGGAGTGAGAGTAGGTATGAGTGACAGAATGAATATGAATTAAAACAGTGCTGTTTAAAATACATCCAGTCAGACTGAATGTCTCTCTCCCCAAGCTGATTCATCTTTAGCTAGTCCAAGATGCAAACTCCTCTTCAGTGGGCCAAATACTATTCTTGTATTTAATATCCTGCTTGGTCAATTCAGAAAAGAATTTTCCCCATATTCAGCATGAAGTCCTTTTTTCCAGTGAGCCTTCTATTTTGCATCAATCTGTAGTGCAGCAGATACAAAAATACAGATGTGATTAATGCATGCAACTTTTTACTGCTTCTTCACTGAAATCAGACACTTGATTCATGGTGACTGAGTTTGCAATTGCTGGGCCCCCAAGTCTCTGAGGAACAGTTTTATATAAAGAAGAAATTCTCATGCTGAACTTTTTCTAGGGCTTAACTTAGTACTGTGTTTGTTCAAGTCTTGAAGGTTTTTTCATTACCGATTAGAGCATTTGACAGCATCTGACTGTCAAGGATATTCTGACAAAGTGCCTTAACAAAGAAGATGGCTCACCAGGGATATGAGGGAAGTTTTAATGTCCACTTAATCCTTGTCTCTTTATTGAAACTTCAAAGACCATAATTAGTTCAAAACAAGATGGTATTTTTGCAATTTGGACAGCTGTCCACTACAAATTTAAGACTTTCATTCCACATAGGCCAAACTAAAGCTCTCAGGTGATAACTCCATTTCAGACAGTGTCAACCAAGCCTGGGACATAAATCAATGCCATAGAGGTGAAAGTCTTCAAATCCTGTTATTTTTCACTGAGCAATCCATTCTCCCATCCTAAGGATCTCTGTGAGTTGTAAATATCTAGGTGGTAACACAATCTAGATTGAAGAACACATTTTCACACATCCTTTTCTTATCCTATACTGCTCAGCTTACTAAGATAGTCTGCACGTATCAAACAGAAAGAAATATTTGGCTATCCACCTGCAAAAAGAATTCACAAAAATTAATGGCAGCTATAAAAATCTCATCACTTTATTTAGACTGAGTCTTTTCTTACCATGAGCTTTGTAATGTGACAGCTATATGTGCTCTACACAGGATGAAAAATGCGCTGTAGCATAACTACAGCTCCATGGAACTTCCCAGGAAAAGTTTTGGGTTTTTTTTGCAGAGCATTCCCTAAACAGAAAACCAATCAATTCATGAATTCATGTTGAATAAATAAATGCTTTAAACAAATGTCTGATTCAATTTGTAACTTCTAAAAGACTATTCCACTTCAAGATGCATCTACAAAAACACCTTTTTTATGTTTAAAACATTCAGAAATCAAAGTATTTCCTTTTGATTCAAAACACAATAGTATTTAATTTTTAGTTCAAAACCACAGTATTTTGGTTTGTGGTTCTTCCAGCATATTTTACAATTTCAGTAGCCCTGCTCAACCAAGAACTCATTCCCTATTCCTCTGCACAGTTCAACTCACCCAGCACCCCATTACTTCTTTGTTAAAGACCTTCTGCTTTGATAAGCTCAAAGAACATCAAAGAACAGTCATTGAATCGAACAAAGAACATCCACTAATTTGTGTGCTTTGTAAAAAAAACAAAACCCAAAGCTAATGTTTCTATTTATATTCTGTGTATATTTTAAAATATTACCATTTAATATGAAAAAATAGAGAAAAATTGAAATATTCCAAAATAATTCCAGAACTAGAACGTGAAATCAAATTGACTGCATGACAGAAATTAGCCTTACTTTAGTATACAGTAAGGCATTTTTATTTATCAATATAATAAATGATTACAGCTTGCATTTAAAAGAATTTGCATTTTCAGACCTTGGCTGTAGCAAGTCACTTGAGTGCTGCTGGCAGGAGTGGTCATGTAAGGGCTGAGAATTAACTAACAGCCTCTCCAGCTTCCAGCTTGCTCCCCTCTGGTTCTTTAGGTCATGTCAGAAGCAAAAAAGCTCTGCAGGATGATGAAAAGAGCAGCCAGGGCACCTCACGCACTGCCTTGCAGCAAGCTAGCTTTTTCCCCTCTCACACCAGGACCCTCAAGCCAGCACAGCTGTTTTGCACATATGATGGTACCACTGTGTTTGCAGAAGCTGCACTTCTCAATTTTGTTCCACAACTTGGACAAACATCACCGTGCCCAAAAAATTATATCTAAATAAATGTCTTTTATATATAAGTAACTGCCTTGAATGTTTAGGACCTATTTAGATAATATCCTAGAAAACATTATGATAGACAAGATAAATGTTAGATTAATAAAAGGATAATACTTTTTGAAAGGAAAGGAGGATGAAGAAGCTCTGGAGAAAGTAAGTGGATTTCAGTTGTATCAATACATTCTAGTGAGGGTAAAAGTATTGTTACTGTATTACCTTTAGGCTATGAATATGGAAATACATTCTTAACAACCCCTGCCATTTCCATTAACAAGTTCAAGTGTGATATAAACATTGTTAAAGACAGAATGTAGGCAAAATTACAGAAAATAAGAAAACTGCCCAGGTTTTCAGATATGAAACTCGGATCTCTGATTTTCATCTGTTCTTCTGAAAATCTTACTTCACTTTGAATTTTATCACAAACCAGGTAAATTCCACACTTTTTTCCACTCTAATACCACCTAAATGTTTTCAAACTGCAAACAAAGTTGAGGATCTTGTATTTTTTTTAACTATTTCATTTTGACAGCCATACTTTTAAGCCCCATAATAAGCAGTGCAGAAGACATGGATTTGGGACATCTACAGGAAAATTAATGCGATTATGTAGCTATGCTCCTGACATCATCCCATCACTGATGTTATCTTTTCTGACTCGTACGTACTCATTTTATTAACTATTTCCAGCATAATGCTATGTCAAAGAATTTAACAAAACATACTAGGCAAATTCTAATAATGAAAAGTTTGTCAGAATCCTGATCACTTGTCACTATGACTTGGAATATTGCTTTCAGTTGACTTGCCCCTGCTGGGGAGCTGACTTCACATTGATGTTGTTTGAGTCAAACAAAAATATTCAAGGACTGAAAGAACAGGACACTTTTGGAAGATACTTTTTAAATTAATTTGTTCCACTAAGTTCTTCGTAAAAGCATCTGCATGTTCCATTAGCATGAATTATAACACACAGATTGATCAAGCAGCAGCAATCACCACTCTGGCATATTCTTATGCATAGTATGATGAAGCTAATAGAAGTTCCCTTTTACTTGCTAAATGCAGAAATGCTCAGTCAGCATTAACTTTTTTTTCATGAAGGAAAAAAGAGAAAGCAGCAAAAGGGCAACTAAACTGAGCTCTCATTATTTTGGGATCATATTTTGGGGCCAATCTCCTCTGACACTGAGCAGCTGAACTCTGTTAAAGAATGAATTTTAAAGTACTTTGTTAGATATATATGAAAAACTTTTAGGCCACAGCAAAACACCTTCACAGAAAAAAGTGTGGTTTATATGTCTAAATATTAGGAACTGAAATGCTAACTTTACTCCATATTCATAAATTCTTTTCAAAAATGAGCCTGTAATCCGAACTAAAGATTTAGAAATATATGTCTATACTCTTTCTATTCCAGACATACAGACACTTAAAAATCACTTCAAATTGTGCTAGCTCACAGGTTTTTTCCAGCTTACAGATATGGAGAAAAAGCAAATGTCCTTTGCTTTCCTTTCCTTTACGCTTCACCCTTTAAACTGCCTACCTGTGGAAATTCATCTGGATGCCTCTAAAAGCAATGGCTTCAGTTTCACTACACTAAAAGCAATGACAGCCTTGACTGTGTTTTTCCTTTCCAAAACACTACTGAAATCATCTTCTCTAAATACTGAAGTAGCCAACCAAAACTTCAAATCATTACAAACACAATCTTGACCCAGATCCCACTGGGAAATGTTCCAATTTTTCACAGAAAAGACAAGACTAGAAAGTCACTAAATGTTCTCCCTGTCCAAAGAGGGAACCAGAGGTATTTATGTCATTCCTCAGTGGCTCTACATGAGTCCCTTCTTCTTCAACCTCCCTCAGATAAAATGCTCTACTGAAGACTATGAGAGCTTCCCCAACTAGTGAAAAATATCAGAATGATATTTTTAAAATTCCTCTTCATCACATCCTTGAAAGTCTGAAAAAAATCCTTTAGATCTGTACTCTGAAGAGAGAATTGTACCTTCACTGCAGAACATATTTGCAAGTATACTGCTGCAGACAGACACTGCAGTAAAATTTTCCCAGTTAACAAAATAGCTGCATACCCTGCACACACACAGACACACACACACAAAGAAACACACACTGCTTTTTTATTACAATGTTGTAAATTAGTTCTTTACCCAGGAGGTTTTCATAGCCCTACTGCTGAAGTAATGCATGCTCTGAAAGGAAATGTTTAGATTATCTAAAGATGCTGTGAAGTAAATTAAGCCTATTGTTAAATGTTTGCATTTCACTGTCAAACACCTACCCGCTTTACTGGGACTATCTGCTACAAACAGCAATAAAAATACAGGACAGTAAATTAACTAAGATTACAATTTATAGGAAAATACTGAATTAATTCAAACTTTTGAGATCTTGAGGGAGAAACATTGATCTCTGAATGCACTTAAGGAAATTAAGATTCATACTCCCACATACCTTTTATTATATCTTCACTGTTCAACTTAATAGCTGAACAAGATTTTTTCATGGTAAAACATTTCTTAAGACATAAATTAGTTCAATAAATGTAAAGAATACCGAAACAAAAACCCACGTGATGTTTCTATTGTTTAAAACATACCATTCCACTCTAATGTACATGAATAGTAAAGTTAATGGAGAAAAAGTCAGGTTTCTTAATTTGCCAGAAAAGGAACTACAGCTTGACATTTATTTGACAGAGGTCTCATTCCAAGAAGATCACACAGTCTGTTATACGTTACAGTCCTAAACAAAGTTATGAGCTCCCATTTTATCTCAGCCCTGATAAGACCATCTCCTTTCACACCATCAATTTTTAAACAGAACAGTGCAAAGAAATCAATGGCCAGCTCTACTTAATAATTAATATGGCCAACCAAAATTCAAACACTACACATTGTACAGCTGCCCTAAATGTGCAATAAATGGCTGCTATTATCAATCACAGTAATTAGACTTCCACAGTATAGCTGTACATTGAGTTGTATAAAAGACCAATTCAGTGTCTTTATTGTTATTTGTTTTAGATCATTTTCATGCCAAATCCATTCCAAGCACAACAGGAGATGTAGCTTCTGATATTTGCTTTCATCAATACTACAATATATTGTGATTTATTTCATTCCTTATTGCAAAGGAACTAGCTACATGTGTTATTAATAGTATGAAGATGACAGATATTCTATTTCTTGAGTAGCTGAAATTCAGTTGAGAACTTTATGAGTTCAACAAGGAAGAGATGTTGAAGAATGAAATTGAGAATTGTATTCACATGTTCATTATGGAAAAGTTGTTCATGAGAAGATAAGGTGGCACAGAGGGTTAAGCGCAAAATCTCTTCAGTACCAAGTATAAATCAGGACTGAAAATGAGCTTTACTGTTCTCATGCAGCTAAGCCAAAGGAAGACTGGGAGCTTCACAAGAAAACATCAATTTGTCACAACTGATAACCTATTCTGTAGATACATCTTACTGAAATAAAAGAAGGTTATTCCAGGGCAAAACTGGCAGTTACGTGGGAGGCTCCTAAAAGAAGAAACACCTCACAATTGTCAATAGGTTCTGTCTAATGAGTATTCCAAAGGAAGTAAAAACTGTTGTAAGGCATCCAAGATCAAGCAAATAGGTCTAACACTTTTTACACATTTTTTTTAATTTGACTAATATTAAAATGTTTCTATCCCTTTTACATTTAGGTTCTGTCATTGCAAAAAAAGTAAAGCTTATTAACATGGATACTGAAAATTTTTAATTCAAGGCATAAGTCTTGACTATTCTACAAAAGCAAACTATCTGATAAGGAAGAGCAAGAATTTTAATTTATTTTTTTTTATGTTTGACTATATTTTGAAATTAGCACAACTGGATCCTAATAAAATTAAAAGAATAATTTGATCAGGCAAAAGAATACCAATGTATGCTGCAGAAAGGAATAGCACATATACTTTTCTGCAACTTAATGTCACACGATACAACTTTGATATTAAACAGAAAAGTATTAAAAAGTTTTGAACATTCTGAACATTTATTGAAGCTATTTTACCTTCAGGTGCATATTTGGGCCTTCTGAAGTCAGCCATCAGCTTCACCAAGTAGCTCATAATGCTTATTCTCTGCCAGTGCCAACACAGGACACTACCCACAAACCTGAGGATCACTATACCTTTCTTCCTCTTTTAAAACAGTTCTTGAGATCTCATTTTGCAATTTTTTTTTTGGCTCACTTACATTTCATTTCATAAGCAAAAATGCAGAGTTTAATATTTTACAGAAACTGAGGGCTGATAAGGTATGAAACTGTCCTTCTCAATAACTGCATTGAGCTGGCTGACATTTTACACATATCTCCATGCATGAAGACTCCAAGACAGTAAACATTTATCAAAGCTGTAAGAAACTGAGACTAGGGTCCTATGACAGGAATTATTAGGGAATCTGACAATAGGCAGGGATAGCAATCCCATTAATAATATATATGCATACACAGTGTATGACACGTTCATTGTTTATGATGACTAAAACTAGTTCATGGCAGCAGAGAATGAAGCTTTGTAACTTTAAAAGTCCTTTTCTGTATTCTTTCCTTTAGCTTTCACAGAAACATTTAACTCTGCATGAGGTGTGACATGTGACATTTCACAGGGAATGGCTTGTTTTGGGGACAAGTGGTTGATGGGAGTTGTAGATCAGGTTTGTAATGGAAGCTAGCTTCAACTTTAACTGTGCAATAGCTATAACCATTTCATAGTAAGAAAAAAAGATTAAGTCTTGGTATATTGTTTTGTCACTCTGGCACCCTGGAGTCAGCAAGAACCATTTGCACAATCCAGTGTGGATAAGGCATGCTAAGAAAATTGAATGAATATAGGTTTCTAACCTTTCTAGGGCAAGGATTTGTCAGATGTTTCTTTCTTCTAGTTTTATTTTGGAAACAGTATTTTAAACCATTGGGGTACAAAATACAGTGCTTCAAAGATGGCTAATACAAAGCAATCTCCATAAATACAGGAGAGCCTTATACAGCTTTACACAGAGGTCACAGTGCAGAGATAAATAGATCAAATATTGCATATGCAGCAAATGGACTATGATATATTTGTCTCTTAATTACACCTCGGCAATGATTAAAACCTATTTTGTTAGCTATTTGACACTTTTAAAGAATTCCGACTTGAGTTCAGACTGCTTCTGTGTAAATAGAAAACCAACAGAAATAAGCAACTCAAGAAAGACTCTCTAGAGACATGCACTGTATATTCTTCTGCATCATTGTGGCTTCTGAGAAATTGCTTTTCAGCAGACAAAAGCATTAATTAAACTCTACTACCAAGCACATTTTTCTTGTGTCATGAGATTAAGAGACAAGATAGTTTATTACCTCCTTTAACATACTTTATGTGACAAAAATATACTTAAAACCTGGAGTATGAAGTAAAGCTGTCTTTGAATAGGGAAAACAGTATCTGACTATAAACAAACTACCCTACATAAAAGCTACAATTTTCTTCATTCTTACAAAATAAGAATGTTCACAGAAATTGTTTCAAAACATTTTTCCCACGAGTTGTGTTGTCAGTCCCACAAAGAGGTGCTCAGGTTAGCATGGACAAAACTAGCCTAGGTACTAGAATGCACATAAGTCCCTCAGCACAGAACTCCATGAGTAACTGTACCCAATTTCTCAGTAAAGCTGAGGAGCTGGGCAGTGAAACACACTTTCTCTATGGCTGCTGGCACCTCTTGGGCACAACTGTACAGCCATTCACTGCTTTCTATACATGTCTTTACAAGATACGACTTGCTAACCTTGGAGAATTAGCTTTCTGTCCCTGAATGGCACAAGCACTACTTTTGCATTTTCAGACTCCTGCTAGAGGCTCAGAGGATTCTTTGTATGTGAGGGTTGAAAACACCTTGTGTCCAGAGAAGGAATCAACATAAAAATGCTTGGATCTTCCCCTGTTAAATCCTTTAAGATGACCTTGCAAGGTCCCCTCCAGTTGTTTTCGATTATAAACTCCTAGCTGGAAGGTACAATCACATGCTGTGATTCCTTCAAAAAGAAGCTCTCCTCTGATCCTGTCAGCATCAAGATTTCCTTCAAAAGGAAGACCTCACTTTCTTTATTATCTGATAGGAAGTATAAACTCCATGAAAAAATAATCTTCAACAGACAGGAAAAAGAAAGAAAGGTTTCTTTTAAAAAGTGTTAAAAATTGATTTTTTTTTTCTCATCAAACATCAATTAGGGTAATGATGCTGCCAACAGAGCAAACCCACTAAAACAATATTACTTCAAATTTGGAAAAAACAACCAACACTGTTTATAAAATTAAAGAAACAAAAGAATGATAAGCTAGCACAGTAAACCATAATCTGCTTCTGGAAGAAATAGCCCAGCCCAGAGAAAGAGAGAAACCAGAAATATTTTTCCTTCTTGAGTACTGGATTCAGTAAATACACACAAAAATCATTAACAACTTACTACTTATTTATGAAGAAAGACTTTCAAGTCTTATAGCAGGGCTCCATAGAAACATTGTCATGAAAGTTTATTTTAAATAGAGTATTACCACATTACGATACAGAACTGTTTTTTGAGGCAGTAGCAATTATTATATATATATATATATCTTTTTATATATATTTTTATGAAAATTGCATACAAAACTACTTATACTCAAAAAATAACCTTGAAAGCTCTGAGTTAATTTGGTTTTTATAATAAACCAGAATTTAAATACCCAGAAACATAAAATTCTGAGGAAAAAGATATTCAGAGCTAAAAAGTTTGATTTTACATGCTCAGCCATAATGGTTTCACTTATTAGACAATCTCTAGCAGTAGGAGATAAATCAGCAATAAAAAATAGTCTTAATTCATCTGATTATGTAATTTTAGTCTTCTTTTACTTCCTCTTTTTAAATCAGTGCTTTATTGCTAAGCTTTTCTTCCTGTTCTGAATGATGGATCTCACATTATTCTTGGGATTTCATATATAAGGAATTTAGTACTTCAAAAATAATTTTCTTTATTACTTAGCTAAAAACACCTGCCACACACTTATTACTGAAATATTCGAGTATCAGTGAACTGAAAGAATATAAAACATGTAAACGTTCTACAAAAATGTGTTTTCATCAAATTTTACCTTTTGTCACTTATCAGATCTTATTTATTGAATGAAAATTTTCTCAAAAAATGTGATGTGAAAGTCAAAGTAAAGAATAGCTCTGTTACTTGATTATGATGAGAGACTGTGCTGTTCAGCTAAGACTGGGAGGTTTAGAGTAAACAGATCCACAAGGAACAAAATGAGTCAAGAGCTAAAACCGACAATGCACTGGCATCAGATTCAGTTGCTGCAGACATACCTTAATTTTGGCATTAGTGGGAAGCAGGCAAATGCCATAGGAATGACAAGCAGACAGCTCAGGGAAAGAAACAGGTGGCTGAAATCTGGCTGAGAGTATTCTTCCTTTTACTCTTCTTGAGCAAGAACAGCACGATGTTTTTCTGTGTCCTGCCTTTACCAGGAGGATGTGCAAGGAAAATGCTGTTGAAGGACTCAGAACCAAGTCCTGCCAAGAGGCAGGAACTCACTGCAAGCAGGACCTGCAGACTGATGAGCATGGCAGGCTGCCTTCTCTTTTCACTAGGCTGTCTTTTTAATTCCCTCTCTTGGGATTAACAAACTCTTGGGTTAAAATCTCCAGCCACTTGATTTTGCTCTACTCAGGTCCTTCAGCTTTGGCTTGCTTTTTAGATAGATCCTTATCTCTCTCTCTCACTAACTCCCAATCAAATACCATTCAGTAAAAAAAAAAAAAAAGTATTTTAATTACACTGGAGAGGCACTTCTTGTCTAAGAGACTCGCAAAGCAGCAGCCAATTCCTGCAAAACATTTGCCGTTTGTCCTCACAGTTTATATGCTAGCAGAGGCTGAAATAATTTGTGTAATAACCAGCTGGATCTCAATATTTCTCTCTCAAGCTGTTGATTAGTTCCGTTTTCTCCTTCTCTTCAATACAGTAGTTTTCCCACTGAACTTACTGTTCCTTAAATTCCATCTGCGCTTTCAAACTATTATCCATCTGTGCAGCATGAACTGCAAATAAACCTTCGACCAAGTGCCGAGCGAGTGTACTCTGGTTTTGTTATACTCTCTAGCCTCTTTCATGAGCTGGTGAATAATCATTGAACAAGACTGACATTAGTTCAAATCATGCAACATGGCTCTATTTAGTTCTCTGTTGTAAGAAAAGAGGAAATTAAATCCTTTTTTTTCTAGTTAATAAATACTGGTGATTTCTAATGTTAAATTTTCTTCCTAAATACAGTAAAGCACTTAAACTGGTAACTGTGCTCTCTGTGTAAGTAGCTGTCATTTTCACAAGTAGATAGTTACACCTTTCACCATACTGTGTCAGTGCCCAGGAGAACCACCCAGAGACTTCCAGAGCCTCTCTGCACTGAGCACAGGGCTCAGCTCTGCCCACCTGCTGGGGTGCTCTGTAGTATCACCACCCCATCAACCCCACACAGTTGTATATCATGAAGTTATGGTGAACATTTGCCCACAAGATGTATGACTTGGTGTGTCACAACGTCTAGCTTCTCACTACTGTGCAAAAGTAACATCTCCATTTCTGAGCAATGCAATGCAAGGTGTTTTAAGAAGGCTTTTAAATAGGAAACAATCTCTCCACCTTACAGGTGTTTTCTTTTGGATAACACGCTGTTTTCCTTTTTCAGTAGAAATGAAAAAACAGAAGAGATTATATATTTGGCCTACATTTAGTAGGAACTTTTTCATTTCGTATATTCTACCTAAAGTCACAATGAAAGATATCACCACTTTTAAAGATACAGTCTAGTAGTCAGGTCATATGTCAGCCTAGGTTTCACAGAACGATAGACAAGAAAACTACAACAAAAAGCATTCACTTGGATCACAGAACATGACAAACCTGTTTTGTAAGATTATACAGCATTTCATTTCTACTGGTTCCTTAGCAGGCCTATTCTTGAACAGCTGCAGTGATGATTCCTCAGCAAAATGGGATATGATATTTGCAAATGCAAAGCTATTAACAAAGCAAATGGGTTATAATACTAATTAAGAAACCACTAAGCAATCATGCATGACCTATTCCTGATTTGTGCTTTGAGACTCTGCAAACTGAAAGCCAATGAGAAAATACAGCAAAGATGACCATGCTGAGTTAAATGAATCCATCGTTCTTTATTAAATTAGCACTTATATTCTAGAGTATTGTTAATAATGTTTGGTTCAGTTAATACTGGATCTGAATTAAAGTTAATTATGTCAGTAAAGCAGAGCTCTGTAAATCCATAGTATGAATTCTGTGAAATTCTGCATTTAAAAAGTCATTTTATATTACTTTAATCTCTGCTATTACAGTATTCAGAACTGTATTAAAATACTATTTGTCATTGTTTGAATGCAAAATGTATCATGGTACAAATACCAACCCATTCCTTTTCTATTTTTAATGATTAAAAAGAAAGGCATGTTATGTTCTAAAATCACATATTCTGTAGTAATTTTTTTCTTATATTTATCCCTTTTCTGGGTTTGTAAAGCAAAGAGAACTTGTAGCATTTATAATATTTCAAAATAAGGCAAGAAATTGCTAAGGCTTAAGAGTGAATCCTGTGGGAGCATACTGGAAAACGCTGCTTAGTTATAAGACATATAATTTTTTATTTAATACTAACAAAAACTATTTTACTATACTCTGAACGCATAGGTTTCACATCCACTGTGTGCACCAGATACTGAAATAACAGCTTGGGTTCTGAAGCTAAATTGAATGTTGTCACACCTATTTTCCTCATTGCTACTCTTATGTCTAGAAGCCTCACAAAAAACAGATTTAATCTAAATTTCCCTGGCAAAATTGTAGTCATATAAAGAAAATGCTGCCCAGTCTGCTGGTGTATGGCTTTTTGCTGCTTCTTCTGTTTTAGTATGATTGCTGAAAGTTCAAAAGAAAATGCAAATTCAATATAGATAGTACCATCAAGGATAGTCTAGCCCTGTGCAGCAGGAGGGCCTACCTGTAAAACATGACATATCCTCCTTTCACTACCACTCTATTACAAGCCTGCTTGATTTAAGGCAAAACATGCTGCATATTCAGTTTGCTTTACATCCAGGCATACCACAAATGTACTTGATTTAAGTTAGAAGGTGACTTATTTTGTAACATCTATCTGCTTGGCATAGTTGTATAAAATTAGTAAGATAACAGCACATGTTGGTCTACAACAAAGGTATTTGGCAACCTGCACAAGTCTGTAATTAAGTTGCTGTTTTACTAAATCACTTATTACCTTAAGTGCTGCTAAAATTAGCCTTTGATTTATCTCATTTTGTTAATAAACCTTAAACTGCTGATAAATTGAACTGTGTCAAACATTTATCCATGACATCCTTATATATATGCCTGAAAATTACAGCATCCAGAGTACTTCCTTTACAGACTTTTAAAGAGATGAAATATACTTGCTTTGAACTAGTTTCCATAGATGAGGTATATGTATATGAGGAAGTATATTAAAAAGTTCACGATAGGTTTTCCATTAAAAATCTCAGAATTTTAGAAATAAGACTGAAATCCAATCTTTAATTTCTATGACTTATATATATTAGTCCCTAATTATACTAAAGCTTCTGAGATGAACCTTCATTCAAAGGACAGGCAGTTTTATAAAGATCTGACACATAACTTTATTGAAGACTTACAATCTCGATTAATTCCATCTAGGAAACATTTTATCATCCAATATTCTTTCAAGTTATATTTAGCCAGTGGCTATCTAAATTCATATAATTCATGCATAGTTCATATATTTCAGTTCATACATATACATTGGGATTAAATCTACTTATTTCCCCCCAGAATTTTTCTTATGTCAATAATAGCTATGGAAAGTGTGAAGCCAACAGGTGAGAGGTTGGTGAGCTTCCAATTAACTGGGAGTTATTAAGAATAAGGGCAGCAAAAGTATACATATGGCCTACTAAAAGTGCCTTCATTATTGGGCAGCAAAAATAGCTGGCTACCCTGTAAAATGTCTATTATCAGCTAGTGCAAAACACGTTCAACACAACAAATCTCTTTCAAGAACTCAAAGAAGCATGCAGAGACACTGCTTGAGGAGAGGTCTTCTGGGATGTGTGAAAAATTATTTCTTTATGCAAAGATGAAAAATTTGGTTAGAAAAAGTAAATGTTTGAAAAATAATTGTACATCTTCCACTGAATGCAAAAAGGCTCTCTGGGAACTCTCGTGATGTCAAAGCCTGGCTGTGAGGAATGTTTATTAACAACAAAACAGCTTTGGTGTCACTGGAACTCTAGCAGACAGCTCTACTGAGAATTGTAATAGCTCTTTTGTACTCTAAAATAAAGAGAGAAAAAAAAGTCTACTGACATTGTAACAACATTTACATTAACTTAAACCCTGCCATGTCAATGCAAATGTATGTAACCTTTCAACTAAAAAGAAACAAATACTTCACCGGTGCTATCTTCAGTGTATATATTCTCTGAACTTGATGCAGTGACCTGACACAACTAGGAATTTTACTATGTGCCAATGGAATTCAAATTTGCTGTCCATTACACTCTTTCACAGCTAGGAAGACAGACAGTCTCGCAGTGATAATTTTCCGTCGTACTGAAGTTGAAGGATGTTTGTGGCCATTCTAGCTTTCTATACAGTACCTACCCTCAACATATCTCTGTAAAAAAGCTAGATGCATGGGTTCAAAGCAAAGAACTACATATTGAGCATTCACCCTATTGCTACTTAACTCAGCTGTTCTTGAGTTTGATGTTTCAAACATCAAGCTTCTAGGGATATGGTACATTTTCCATTACGTTTAGGTTTGAACTCTTTCTCAAAAACAGCAAGTCCAACTGTCAAGTGAAAAAAAAACAACAACCAAACAAACAAACCAAAACAACAAAAACCCCAAACCCTGCTCACATCAATAGAGAGAAAGAACGAACTTAAATACAGCTAGAAGAGGTCCAGACTCTTATTTATGAGGGCTGGGTGGATGAGGCAGGGTGATGACCAAGTGCACCAAGGATCAGCCCACGAGCAGCAAGCCTGGGTTGAGCTCTCCCAAAGCACAGGCTCAGTCAGTGTTCAGAGGCCTGCAGTGTGCCTACAACTTGAGGGGCCACACAAAGTTAAAAACTCCCAACTTCAGTCTTTATTTCTGAGCATAGATCAATCCCAAGAGGTTACTCCAAAGAAAGTCCAGGCTAAATAATAAAAATGCACTTCAAGAGTAATCAACTTGTGGTTGAATAGTGCACTGGAACTGCAACAGAGCTGTCTGGGAAATGCATACATCTAGCAAGTTTTCTTCCCAGCCAGAAATAACTCACCTTACTTAACTTCTATAACTGTCTGCTTCTGTCTTTTGCCTCTGATCTGAGTCCTACACACTTTGAATCACTGTAGATGCACACTGGATACACTTCTTATCCTGGAAACCTCCCCTGGTAGCTGTGCCAACCATCAATCATAACATTTTTTAATACATCTGTACCTCAGTATTTTTTCAAATACTTCTAATTATTGACATCAAATTAATAGCTTTTGTGTCTAGTTTCAGGGCTTCAACCATTGCATTTAAGCTTTCCGTGGTCAATGCTAAATATGCTAAACATTGTACTAATCATAGTTAATGCACACAGCTTTGACCACAAAGTAAACCTGTCATGGTAAGTTTAAAGAAAGTGGAATAAATACAGATGAGAGAGACTAACAGGGAACTGTTAGCTAGTATTGACATGGTCCATCCAGGATTTGCTCCTAGCTTTGATAAAAATAATATTCATGTTCTAGAAAATACAATAAATTATTTTGGAAAATACTAGAAAAAAGAGAAACTTAGAAGCTATCCCTTTCTCTGGAGCAATGCCACTACAATCGTTTTCTTAATCTGCCATTCTAGCAGTATAAAATCTAGTAAGTAATATGTGACTGATATGCAAAGTACTATGGAAATCATATGCAAATCACAATGATTGACAGCAGGTCAAAGCAGCATGCTATTAATATTCTACTAGTGGTACTAGCATTACTGTAAAATAGTGTCTGCACACCACCAAGACAATTAATGACATTCTCCACACATACTTGAACCCACATTACATTTCTTGTTAATCTTCTTTATTTCAGACACTGTGAAAAGAAACCTAGTCTAGTGACTTCAGCACTTAAGCTTTCATCAGGACACACAGAACATTTCCAGCTGATAAGTACTAACCCTTCTAGCATACAAAAGCTTCCAAATGCCATCCTCACACATTACCCAGGGGATGTACATTTTAATCTCACTCTTAACATGTCTGTGTCTCAGCGAGGCAGAATTTTACAGCAGGCTGATTAAGCACAAGTATAACTTTTTGTTTCATTTTCCCTTTCAAAATACATCACCTGTACTAAATTTAATATATTATTACACACAGCAATGCACAGTCTGCTGTGAAGAGTAATAAAAGAGCCAGACATTTAGCAAGGGAGTGTGGCAAAGTTCATGTTCTCCAAGCAGAGCCACAACACTTCTCTTTAACCACCTCACACCACCTTGGGATCACATTTATACAGAACAAAACTGACATTTTGAATGGAAAACTCATATTAAGCCAGCAAATTAGCATCTCATGACAAAAACAGCAGCATGAAAAATAAAAATTATGGTTAATAATAAAAAATAATAATAATAAAAGGCTACACACAAGTTTGGAGGAGTCTTGAATATTTTCCCTAGACTACACAAAGTGACTGTGGACTGACACCAAGGTAGCACTGCTGTTCACTGAGCAGAGATCAGTATCAGACACCTCTCAACAAGCCAGTTTTCCCTTCTTATCCCATTCCAGTTCTGTGTGGATCATCCATTTTTGCCCCTCAGATAGGAGATTAAAAGTACACATCATCTCTTACTTCTTTCAGTTACAACTTAGGTCATCATACAAATGAGCAGGCACAATCCCTTCCTTCAGGTCATTCCCTTTTGTGTTAAGAGTCTGCATAGGTTAAATATAGCATTTGGTGTCAGATCCGTGTATTTCGAATGGATCCTATTTTGGGAGAAATTAACATTTTGGGAAGTATTCAAGGGTTCACCATTTTTGAGAATAAAATCTCCCAATATATTGTGGCACAGACAACCCTTTACACAATGACTACTTTATTAAGAGATCCACGTTCTAGTTTAAATCCATATTTTAGTTAAAAGTTCTGTATCTTGTTTCCCGGTAATGCAATAGTCTATAGGAAAACTATTATTTTTCCTTGGTCGTTTTTGTTTCTTTGTTTTCAAACCTTGGGTGTTACTGTTGCAAGTCATGTCCTCAAGCATATGCCAAGAGAACTCATGTGGTTACTAGCTGTTACTCAAAGATCATGGCAGCAATAAAGCTAATCAATTCCCCAAGTGCAGGTTACCTGTATTTTATGAGGATTCCTGTAGAGTTGTAGCTATTCAGTTCTCTGAGCATGGGTTATATCTACCCTATCACAACTCCAGTAGTGTTGCAGCTTGATTCACAACTTAAAGTTGTCTATCTACTACTTGGTCTTCTGCCCATACATGCACTGTAGCCATTGTTTAACATCAGTATCATCTTCAGGAAGCCAAGAAGATTGAGTAGAAGGATGAGTTAATATTTGCACAACGTTAGGCTTATATGTTTAATGTCTGCACAATGTTAAGCATATATGTAAGTGCTAAGTGTTGTTACCCACATATGCTTTCTCCAGCTGAACTGAAGCAGCCAGGAAACAGAACTCACTCCTGTTGGCAAACGGAGCTGCCCATCACTATGTCCTCACTGCTTCTGTCCTCTCTCTGTCCAGATATACATACTAACTCCATCATAGTTTCATTTTCTGATCAAAGTTTACTAAAGAATGAAGATTAAAATGACGGGAAGAGAAGTGGATGCCATTTACCTTAACTTTGGGAAGGCTTTCAACATCGAATGCATCCATAAAACTGGAGTGCATCGTAAGATAAATTACTGTCTTATACTACAAAGTAACATTCTGAAATACTCAAATCCCAAGTTAAGGAAGGGGGATCATGCAAGTACCATTAATATATAATCTTCCAATTAAGTTAAGACACAAACGTGACGCTTTGTGAAGCAGATATGTAAATACTGAGAAATAAGGAATAGAAAATCAAACTCATTTATAATGGTGAACTGAGTCTGCTACAAAGCAAATCTCCAAGAGGTAAAAATGGTTTATGTATTTGTTTTTAACAGCAGACATATCAGGAGTTGAGCTCCCTGTAGTATTTGGTATGTTTGCTGAAGGGCTAGCATTGTTTAAAGAACTCATGTGAACAAGGACATCATATTGAGCAAGATATCTGCTTCAGAGTTTGTCTATACATGGAACTGTACAAAAATTTCTCACCATTTTCATCAGCCATATCCTAATAATGTTGAGCAACATTTGGCTGGGGGAAGGGGAAACAAGCAGGTGCAAACAAAAAATGAATCAGGCAGCTGCTAACAAAACAATGAATATGTAATGGCAATGGTATCTTCATGCATTAAATTCTGGAGATTTGCAGTGAATTCTGTGGGACTAATCACTGCTACTACTTCAGAGAGACTATCATTCAGACATCACACTTATGCTTGCAATACCATTCCTACACACTCCTGACGGGTGTCTACTCATAAGCACAACAAAACCAGTACTACTCCTCTGAAAGCAGTTTCTTAACACTCATGATTACTTCCAAGGCAATTATCTCCTGTTTGGAGTTGGAGGTGCTGTGGGATGACTGTGATGGCTACTACACTCCGAGGTCTTGAGATGCTTCTCACAGGTTCCACATATAAGTCTCTTTAAGGAGATCAGTCCATCCCCACATCTCACCTTCACTTTTCCAGAGATATTCTTAAAAGATTAGAAAATCATTCAGCTTGGTTCTCTGGCTAGGAAACTCAGCCATAAATATAAGCTCAAGTCAAAGACTACCACCATCTCCCAGCCATTTTAATACAAAGTATTTGTTTTTCATAAAAGCACTTTCAAGTATCTGGCCCATTTATTTTAGTAAAGAAAAGCACTTCACTCTATATGTGAAAGGATGCAGCAGATGGATTTTAGCAGCTCTGTTCCTCTCTCATGAATTGCAGAAGACTTAGCCTCAACTTTTCCAAGGCAGAGTGCTTTCTCTTGTTCCTACATCACACAGTACAACACAACCTGTGCAGAACTGTTTTTAAGATGGGATCAAACTGAACGCTTTCATTTCTTATTTGCACCTCAGGTTTGCATAACAAGTAAGAAGTTCATTGCTTTCACTGGGGCTCTCACTGTACAGACAACAATTCATTATTTACTGGGGCATAGAAGAACACTCTACTCTTCCTTGACAAATACTACATGACCATGTAAATACCAATTTCGTCAGTCCTGTTTTCTCAAGCCTACTCTCTTCTTCTAAAAATCCTCCATTCTCTTAACCTATTTTAATTTTTTACAGAGAGTGAATAAAGAACAGAAGAAAACAGGACAGATTACCAGCATCAAGATAGCCTCTGTTATGGTCCTTCGCACTACAAGATGTTTATCAGAAGTCATCCATCACTCTTTCAGCTGGGGAGCAATGGAAAAACCAAAAAGATGATTTTGTTTTTCTCCTGAGGGCTTATAACTGGAGGTTTTCACAGTCACCTTTGCATTCCTGAAAAATCACTTTATTTTAAAAAGTAATCCACATCATGGATTTCATGCACTGTCAACACATTCTCATCATTGTTTGCCTACACTCTTTGAACTATCTCCTTTCAGCTACTGAAATACTAAAAATGCATTTTCCTCTGTTGTGTCAAAAAGCTATGCAGCTTAACAGGACAGTCTTCTATAGCTTCCAAACACTCCATTCTCTCCAGTGAAACTGAAAGAGGGAATTACACATGTGATTTATAAAAAATAACCATTAAAAATAAGAATGGGCTTACAGTGGCACGGGTAAGTGAATAGGGAACTATCATTTGTTGGTTTTTTGTAAGATATATATAATAAATTCTAATTAGGAAGAATCAGATGAAATAAGATAAAGTTAAAAACAAATACAAATAGCAATGTTCGGACAGAGCATACATTTATGGAAATCACTGTCACAGGACATGTAGATATCTAAAGTTTATATGGGTTCAGTTAGATGAATTCATGTAAAAAACTATCACAGTCTATTAAACACAAAGATGCAATCCCTGATTCATAAATTCACTAAATGCAGATTGCTGCAAGGGTATAACCAGCAGATAGGACTTCTGAGACCCTGTCCTGTTCTCTGCCATTCCACAGGTCTCCACCCACTGAGGAAACCTAGGCTGGATTGACCCAGTACATCTGTTCCTGTGTTCTCAATACAGAGTAAGACTTGGGGATGAAATTCAAATTGCCACTCAAATCCAGTAGTTCAGTAAAAGGCACAGAACTGTGACAGTCAGACAGGACATTATATGTGTTTCAATTGTTTGAACTTAGCTTTTACTAACAGGTCTTACTACTTTGTTTATTGGTCTGACTTTCATCATTCTTCTGTTAAGCATACTGCTGTAATGAATAACAGTATCCTCCCCCATCCCTTCCTCTTAAAAGGGAGGAAAATATTAATCCTATTTTACAGCTGAGGAGTCAAAGAACAGGGAAATTTGGCACTCCCCTTGAGATAAATCAATTCATGGGAAGGATGCTGTCCTATGGAGCTTGCCTGATGAACCAGTTGCTTCCCTCATGCCTTGTTTTCCTACATTAAGGTCTGTACAATAAATCCATTGATTTGGGGGATCTGGGATTGATTCCTGAGCTCAAAATCACAAACCTATTCATGTATGTCTATGTCTTTTTTTTAATACTATGAAAAAATTAAAACTCCATTAAAAATTTCAAAGCTGTATGCATTTGATAAAGGAGAAACATGGTAACTTTAACTATATTTACAATATAATTTAAAATATAATACTGTAAAAAACAGAATAGTACAAGAACAGTGCTGTTAGCCTAAATCCGAGATTAAATAAATAATAAAACCATCCAGCCACAGAAATGAGACTGCTCCTATCCTGTGGTACCCTTAATATACCTGCAAAAGCAGCTAGACTACCCTGCACACCCTGAAATTCAACAGCTTCAAGTGAACGGGAAAACGTGAGATCCCTTTGCTGATCAATGTCATTTGAATTCCACAGCACTGGAACAAGGGGGAAATCCAGTTTGCTTTTGTCAGTCCCTAAAAGGTGACTGACTTTTTCACAAGGATTAAAAAGTATGATTTTAGAATAAAATGTGATCTCATGTATAAGACCTCATAGCTGAATATCGTCAAGCACTCTCATATAACACACAGATGGAGAGGAGTTTTATTTCAGTTATGGACCTGCAATCATGCCTCTTTTGTTATTATAATTCCCTACTTATTTTTTCCAGTATTCAGAGTGGGTGAGATTCAGATATCAGAGCAAAGTCCCATCTCCTTAATTCAATGCTATCAACAGCAATATAGAAGTTCTACCAAAAGTAAACAGTAAAAAGTTGGACACACTGAAGAAAAGTTCATGACCACAATCCCCTGCTCTTCTTCAGCTGCCTCATTCACTAGCATAAGGAGTGACAATGGCATGTACTGGTACACCACTACTGTCAGCAGCAGTCAAGCCTAAAGCTTCTGTCACTGGAAACACACAGTGATGCCTAATGAACTGAAACTGAGATTAAGAAACTTAGCAAGTAAGCTGGTAGCCAGAAATATGACCTCAAAGAGGAGTTTATTTGCACAGACCTTCAAGTTGTCTGTTTTAGGAGACAAATTTCAACTAGTTCTACAATGATTATCCTGTGTATATCTATACAGTATTTTTTATTATGACTTTGAATGGATCACATCTTTTAGTACTTAAAATTTTCATGTGAGAAAAAGCCCAAAACTTTCTCACATAGCATTACCACCATAGTACGTGATATGATAGTACTTGATATGATAGTACTTGAGCTACAGAGTTAACTTCTCTTGTATTACATTTATAGAATAAAGGAAGAACATTGAGAAATATATTGTAATAAACAGAAAAATATCAAATATTTGGTATAAGATTTTTTTCAAGAAGCTTGATAGAATATTAACAGATTTCAGCAAAATAAATGTTTGAAAATATAATAGGTTTACCGAGGACTTAAGGATATCTTTTGACAAATTTCTAATGTAAATTAAAAAACTTTATTTTTAAAGCAAAAAAATGCCAATTTTAAATCCTGCTTTTCTAAACAGTTGCTAAAATGAAAAAAAAAAATGTTTATTTCAAGATGTCGGGACATGGAACCTTGTTTGTTTCAACTCTGATAGTTTCAGGAATGTTGCTAAATTAGGAAACAAAACAAACGCATCCAAAGGAACTAACTTCATAAAACAGGTAATGACCAAGGTGAATCTCACATCAGCAATTAATATTTTAAATTGATGATAATAAATGTTGACATTCACCAAAACATGATGTCCTCAGCTCAAATCCCACTGTTTTATATAGGTCACGCTCCACATTAACTTGGCTGAAAAATAGTTCTCCCTAGTGAAGGGATGACTTCTTGCAAATATCATAATTAAACTCCAGGAGAAGCACACAGCACTCAACTAAATTGCTGTGATCTTCACCCTGAAGAATTTACAACCCAGAAATACAAATGCAGGCAAGTACAGAAGCACTAATCACCCAGTCAAAGGAGCCTTTTTATTTTCTGCAGCAAGTTTTAAATAAGTCCGACAGAAGAAAATCCTTCTATTGTGTTTGGAGGATTATCTGGTTTGAAGTCAGTTATTTTGTCTTCCTCACTGCGATGGTTGAGGGTTTGTCTGCTACCAGCTTCTCACAAGACAAACAGCAGCAGGGGCTGGCTCTGTCCCACAGCTGGGCTCAGCTAACCCAGCCCCACATCCCCATGGTGCTCAGCAAGGGGACACATCCAGGCTCCGAGCTCCCTGCACCTCACAAGGTGCTTCTTTGCATCTCTGCAGATTACAATGTCTATATATTCTGCTTTACTTACATTAATTACCCCTGGAGATAGAATATATCCCATCGATCAGCCTGAGACTGCTACAGGGCTTTACAAAACAGAATGGGTTTATTTTAACAAGAAAAGTCAACCTCTTAATTATAAAACTGGAAACCAGGTTACAAGAAGGAAATATTCCAGACTACTTCTTGGCTACTTTAGCATCTCATGTAGAAAATCCTTTAACTTGCCTCAGAGCTTTAAGCTGGAAGAGAAATCTATACAGCAACACCTCATCTTCTGAGTGTGGCTCTGAGCCTGTGCCCTTTCTGAGTCTCATTCTTAAAGACAAATCCTACACTTCTCTTCCTCTTCCATTTCAGAGCAAGTAATGTATTTCTCTTCAACAGGCAACAGACGTGATGAATGGCCAACATTTTCTGTTGGTTCCTCACCTCATGCTAACTTGGGGCAGGTGATAAAAAGGCTAGGTAATAGTTATTCAGCATAAACCAAGTCTCACCTCCTGAGCTCTGGAGCCCATCTGTCTGTACATTCTCTTTGTTCAAGAATATGATATAATAAGTTTCAAACAGCAAGTGAATGCTTTGGAATATGCTCTTTAGGCACAGTTGTCTGAAGGGAAATTCTACACAGCCCAGGCTAAAATCCAAATAGCCAGAAATACATTTGATCCTGTGGATCCAATGGAGTGGATTTTTTTTGAGTTTTTCCATAGTGTGTTGTGTAGTCCTTTTTTTTTTTTTAAAGTGACCAAAAAATAGTTATGCAAGAACCTGTTAGAATAGAAAGCTTTCATTTATTCATTGTAATATAAAGCATAAACTGCTTTTCCTTTGAAACTGACCTTTTAAAATGACTTTTTTTGAGGTTCAGGCTTCCTCTTATAGGGAAAAAAGACTTCACTGAGATAAAGTTGCTAATTAGGTGCTGCTGAGTGGCATACATAAACAAGTCAGCACTATTACCCATCTTACTAAAACTACTCTGATTATTCGGCTTAGGACAATGAAAAAGTAGCATTTTTTCACTTATGTAAGACTGAAAGAGAGGTTTGCTCAGAAAAAATACAGAATTATTTCTCCTTTTTCTGTCAAAATTTTAAAGAGCTGAAGAAAATTTTTTAAAATAACACTTTTTATGTCTTCTATGAAATTTTAATATTCAAAACTATCTTCGAATCTGGATTGTCATTTGGTGAATTTCAATATCTGTGAATAATTATCTTTCAGGAAAACTCATCCAAGCCCATAATTATACACTTGCCAGTTGAAAGTAGGAGTAGGAAAACCTGCAATTCAGATGTTCAAGTAAATACAAAGTATTTTCACATTGATTGAAAACCAAAACAAATTCAGCTTAGATGAACATCAATTGCTAATTTACTCTCTGACGATGTACAAATTTTAATAGACCTCAACATGACAGCTCAGTAAACTGGGTGATCTACAGGAAAGATCTATAGGAAAGGCTCATACTAGTCATGTTTTAAGATCCCTCAAATAGCTGTAATAATTAATATGATTTTTTTCCTACCAACAAATTCTGATTTTTTTAAATTTAATAATCAGTGCAATATATTCAAATAATCTCATTTTGAAGAGAATCCTCATGGCAGCATAATGTGTTGGTTGCAATTTCCTAACAGCATGGGCTGAAAGTCCCTAAAAGAGTGAATTACAGTAATTAGTCCTTGAGATGACAAAAGCATTAATCAGCATCTCTGCATCTTTACTACTGATCAAGGTCTCAGCTTGGCAATGATACAGAGGATGTAAAAAGGAGATGAAAATACTTACCAAATGGTAAATCTAAGAGCAATATGACACTTTATGACCAGATGTATCAAATGCAGCTAAAAGCTTTACAGAATGTAATAGCAAAAGGGACAGACTAGAAAATAATTATTTAAAATAGTCTGCAACATAATTTGTGCTCTGTGAAGCATACCATTAGGACTAGTATTTCTCAAAATAGATTGAACTTCAATAAATTAGAACGTAATTAAGAATAAATGGAATAACTTCTAAATGACTTAAACACTTGGTCACCAAAAATGGATTATTGTTGTTGGCAGACTTCTCCGTTCTTCTAATTAAAGTCAACTATTTAAAACCTTTTCTTCCTATTAATCTGACACAGTTGATGAATGAACTATAAAATTTTACACTCTCTAATGAAACTATTTCCACCTTGCACTTCTTCTCAATAAATGGTGACATTCTGTTCCCCAAGTAAAACAAACAGCCCCATGGATTTCTCAAGGGCTGAAGCCATGAGCAGTATTTGACAACAGAAAAAACAAATGAACCACTAGCTGCCTTTCAGTAACTTCACTGAGAGTGGGGATTACCTTCACTGAAGACATTAAGAACATTACATATTTCCTAGGAGAGGATCCCTCCTGACCAAAACCAGCAATACTTATGAAAGTGTAGCCTGACAATTACTCACTACTGATCATCACAAATAATTCAGGATACAAAATTCATAAAGGGAATGAAAGCTGCCAGACAGGGGCAAGGCTGCCATAATGACAACAGTCATGCTCATCTCAGAGGTGTGATTTGGGAAGTGTCTGTATCAAATCACAGTAATGGCAGAAAAGTTGCCAAAGCAAGAGAGCCATAACCATTTTTATCCCAAAACTACAAGTTCAGTGGAAAAAGACTCATAGTTGGAGGTGTCAACTTCAGTCACAGAATCATTAAGGTTGGAAGAGACCTCTAAGATCATCAAGTCGAGCCATCAACCTGTCACCACCATGCCACTAAACCATGTCACTAAGTACCACATCTATATATTGTTTTAACACCTCCAGGGAGAGTGACTCCCCCACTTCCCTGGGCAGCCTGCTCCAATGCCTGACAGCTCTTTCTGAAAGAAAATTAAGCATTCTCAGCTATGCAGCTACACTTGCTCAAGGAGAAACAAGGTGCATGCTACATGCAGACTGTGACATGGAGGTTATGAGTAGTCTCTTGGGAAAACAGAGACGTGACTTTGAATCTCCTCAGCCTGAGGAGACCATTGACACGACATAAGGTTTGCCATTCTTAAACAAGTGTCTTAAAAACAAAAGATGACATAAAATGGCACCTACACCATGTCTGAGAGACCTAGTTGGTCAGTTTAGGGTCACCTGAACTGCCTGCTCCTCCCCACCGATGCGACCTCTTCTTTATTGCACCTCCAAGATGGTACACAAGATTTAGCAGTGACCTTGGTTTCCACAGGAGTAGGCATAAGCCAGAGCCTTTCTGCATACCAACCCTTAGTATTACTACAAACCTCGAAAGTCATCACTCCTAGAAGCAGACACTGTCTGGGAAAACATGCTGCTAATTTCAGAGAGTGCAGTTACTTAGAAAAGACTGAGCTACATGAGCTACATTCAAAAGAAAAAGTGGATAGTGAACCAAATATTATGTAAAATGATTTGCAATACACAGAATTATATGTATGCAGCAGTGTCCCAGCTCACTGGGCAAAGATATGGCATTAGATGGGACTCTTGCTTTCAAAATATTCTTCTAGATCACTTTCTGAAAATGCATTTCTACAAGCAGAATTTAGTGCATATGACTTCACAAATTCCAGGGGAAAATTCAAACAAGTAATAAACAAACTAAAGTGCTGACAAAACCAACAAGTTCTTCTCATTTCATTAACAGGGATCTAGACTTGGAACAACAGTATAAAAGAGCTGATATTAGTCATTTCTGAAATGAAATTGTGCTGTGAGGTAATTCTGACAGCTTTCAACCACAGGTAGCTCACACTAATGAAGATGGATGCTGTATTAGCAGAGGGATGGTGGGAAGTTAAAACACTGCACATCAAGGGAGCTGGGTCCTACTCTTGTATGACTTTGGACTCATTTTGAGGCACAGCTTAATTTTTTTTTTTTCCTAAAGCATTGAAGGTTACCTCCAGGTAAAAGCAAGACAGAGATGATCCAGAAGCATGGATGCTACTGCCTTACTACAAGTTCAGATGACTCTCAGATTTCACATCAGAAGGAATTTGAACTTCTCCAGAAGAATCAGCTAGGGTAACTGGACTTTTGACAATGTGATTGCCTCTTGGGATCATCCAGGAGTTGTAGATGGCTAAATCCTTGTCATCTCACAGACACAGGACAAGTGCAACTCCCTCAATCTCTCTTATTTTCTTTACTGTGACACTGTAGTTGTCCCTCTTTGGCCTTTTACTACCTTGTTCTTGACTTAGCATTTGTCACAGAGCAGTAGGATTCACTTTGTGGTTGATGATATGTGACTATCTTTGTGGCAGATGTTCTACAAACATCAGATCCTATGAGACAGCTATTCTGTGAACCTCTGAACAAAACATCTGTTGTAATAATTGCAGTAATCCTCAGTAATTGCAGGGGATTAGACTCAACGACACAGTTGGTCTATACTTGCCCTATCTCGCCTCTGTATAACAAATTCCTGCTTTGCAATAGACAAATAATCTTTTTCCCACTCTTAAGAATGATTTCTAGCCAATCCATCAATTGGAAAGTATTCTGAGGTCCTCAGGTCCCAAAAAGCCTGATAAACAATCAGAGCAAGGAGTTAGTCCAAATTCTACAAAGTATATACAAAGCCTTTGAAAAAAAGTCATTGTACTACAAGCTCCTCTTTGCTTCTCCATTAGCAGAACACAGCCCCCACCAGCTGATGATGGATGACCAGATGACTTCTTCAAAGCAAAGAACAACATCCAGAGGCTTTAAGTCTCCTCCTATTTCCCTCAAGCCCAGCACATCTGTTCAGGATGGTGGATCTGCAGCTTGCCTTACCACACACAGCAACAACAGATAGCAGAAAGATCTTAGAAGTGCCAAACACAGGGATTCCAAAGCCTCAGCATTGCTTCCCCAAAGCACTCAGCAGTAGGTATAGCTAAGTACATGGGAACTACACTTGTGTTCTCTGTCAGGAGGCAGTTTTGTTGAGTTGGTGGTTTCAGACTGTGTGTTTCTTTTTTTTCCTCTTCACAAGACATTCTTGCCTGTTACAGATGAGCTAGATAAACAACACTTAGGAAACAACCATCGCATTCAAAGCAAACAAAGTCATTTTGGGTTTGGTCCCATTCTGCGTGCTAGCACTAAGATGGAAAAGAACCTGCTTTCCACAGATGAAAACAGAGCAGCAATAAGTTCCTGTCACAGCAGCACAGTCCAAGCTTCTCTTGACTGCTCTTCTTGTACTGATGGCCAAAAATCCAGACAGAATGTAGCAGGGAGGCATAAGATAAATGCTCAGCATAAGCTCTTGAATGAGAAAAATGTTCTTAGCATTATTAAAAGAAGTATCTACTTTAAAAATGTCTATCCACCCTCAAGGTCTTTACCAATACTAGGTAAAAAAAAAAGAACCATTGCTACTTAAATGTTAAGAAAAACAACAATATCAACAACTTCTGCAATGACCTAACTAGCTGTTACTACAGAATCACTTCAACTCAGAGGACTTGGCTAGTGTTACCAATCAGAAAAGACATCAAAGAGAAGGCTGAAATCTCAGAACATTGATGCTGATGCCTTAGTACTTGAGAGGCAAAGTGATGAATGTATGCCTCAAGACTGTCAAAATCTAAATTCTGCAAAGACAAGAAGACAAAGGGGGGATTACTTTGGTTTAAAAATGAATTAGCTAGGGAGCATCAGCCACAGTAAGAAACAAATGAGAATGCACTCTTGCCCTGCCCACTGCTAAGTCAGATATCTTGATATCTACACCTGTTTGTAGTCAAAACTATTTTTTTATTTAATCATCTGAGTACTTTCTTCTCTACTACCAGTGTGTGGCCAGGACAGGGACAGGACACTGCACAATGATGGAATGGCTGCATGCATTGGGACTCTAGTCACCAACAAAACTTCAGAGAGAAGAAAATAATTCTACAAGGGGATAGTTGCTTTCGTCATTGTACAAGAAACTTTTCTTCAAGAATTACTTTGCTGTATTCTTATGTCTGAAAAACATATGCTGATTTCAGATAACCCTTTAGTTCTCTGGAACTTATACTAATAAAACCTTTTGAAACAGATCAGTTCTCTAAAAAGAATATAACCTCATTGGACTACTAATTATCTGACTACAAGTCTATGCCATTACTTCTGCTTAGTCATTTACAGGCAGTATATTCTTCTCCTCTGCCTAGTACTTTTATTTAACATTATTCCTGAAGAAGTATACTGACATTAAGTCTCACATATTCAGCATTTCACTGATGATGTGATATTCCACTTCACATGCTTCCCCTGTTAAAGAAACTCACTCACTTACATAGTGCAGTATGATAATCTTCCTTCCAGCAGCCTGCAGATGCACACATGGCTTCTTTTCAGGTACTACTGACCAATGACATTTTGCAAGTCATATCAAAATGCTAGGGGTCATGATACTGAGCTGCTATTTCCAGTAGTTTCTTACTAGAACATCTTGCTTAAAGATATCTAGCACCATTACTGCTGTCCTTTTCATGACCCAACAGAGTATTGTCTCATGCAGCAAAGAAGGAGCTTTGGAGATGAGAGCATGAAGCAACCACTAAGACCAAGTCTTACTCTTCAAGGTGTTACACAAACCTGCAGCAAATTACAGATACTATCCTATGTAAGAAATAAGCCCTACAATCATGGCACAAACAGAAGCTTAGAAAACCATCTTCTTTCTCTTACTAGTTTAATTAATCTGCAATTTCAGAACTGTAGAACAGCCATGAGAAAATTCACAAATAGAGTGATTCAGGTTTATGTCATTTATAATTGGTTCCAAGACCATGAGTTCTTTGGACATGGAATATTTTATAGGAACATAGTTAGCAGAATTGTCTAACCAGTATTCAGAAGGCTGAAAAGAAGCAAGCAAACAAATATTAGAAAGCCATGGTACTTTGGTAATCATGATATTGTCATCAACACATTGATAAAGCAACAGCTGACAACAAATTCAGTTTGTCTTACTTTGATATGCAATTGCTATTAATCATTTTTTGTTACTGTGTGTCCCCTTGGGCAAAAAAGCTTAGAAGTTTCTTAACTTGGGCCCTGAAGGTGTGCCATAGACAAATTTCCCCCCCCTTTCTTTATTCTTAAATAAAGATCTTGAGATGTTCTTGAGATAATAATTTTCTGTAAGGCTCCATTCCTTCACTGGGCAGCATGCAGAACTCCAGGTTTACCATGAAGCCAATCAAAATCAATAGGCATCTTGCCTTCACAGAATGATCTCCAATAGGAATACTTAATGTTTACCATAATTCCCTTCAGGCTATCTTTATATTTTCCTAAGGTACCATCCTTCTCCTCTGTACTGACAAGCAACGAGAAAAAGTAGGCTTTGAAAAAACAAGCTGAGTGGAATTAAGAGGAGTAAATACTGTGCTTACTGAGAAATAATTAAATGCCATGAAGCAGGAAGAACACTGGAGGTGTCTAAAAAGCACTATAATTAAAACCTAATGCATGTTAACTGTGAGTGAAGCAGTGAAGTCATTGACATGAATGACAAAACTCCCACTGAATTCAATAGGGACAGGATTTTACACTGTAAGTGCTCAACAAGAAGGCCAGTTCAACTTCAGAGAGATTGATTGGAGGTTTGAGGATAAAAAGAAACCTTGATGAAAATGGGAACTGGTGATTTATATAGACAATGATATGCACAGTTGTGAAATATCCACAAGACAAATGAAAAGAGAGAACGAAAACCAAATAATCTAATCCCTGAGAAATTATTTTTAAAATATGACTAGGGAAAAAAACCAAAGACCATTACAAAGGAGACAAAATCAAGACAAATCCTGAACATGAAACAACTTTATCCCAACTAATAACTAGAAAGAAAGTGATGAAGCAGTTAGAAAGCAGTGATAACATCGTAGAGTATAGCTATTGATAAAAGGTATATTGGGAATACTTGGAAAATCTGAATTGATTCAGATAGCACATAGTCTATTTAACTATGAAACAGAAATTAATTAAGAAAGAAAAATAATGTCATTCAGTATATCTAACCCCCAGAGTCCAGTTAAGTAATGGAACCATTCTTCAGAAACAGTCAACCTAGTTCCAGTGGCTTTAACATCATGTTGTCAAAAATTGGCAACATAATTTAAGTTTGCTTAGACATATTTAATGGATTTACATAAAACCTCATAAATTTAAAATCATATTTGATATCACCACTATGCACCACAAATACACCACAAAAAGTCCTATGTATCCAGGGATTCTATCAGGCTAGCAAATTTTGAATGGGAAACTCAGTGTTTGATTTGATGAAACAAACAAAGTTTCATATTAGATGCACTGCATATGAAAGGCAAAAAAACCATGCAGAAATTAGGTGTAGATGATTCTATAAACACTTGGAGTTCAACCACTGCAAGAAAGAAATTCTGTTAATTTGGCTGGTATATCCCAAAATCTGACATCAACAGTCAGCAAGCAATGGTCAGAAAGGAAATATTAGCAGCATAGCTCTTTTAGCAATGATACTCTCCATGTTTGGAGAATGCTTATGAAGCCACTCCTCACCAGACCAACAAAACTTCCCAGCAGAGTATTCTTCCCATTGAAAAAACATGAGGTGGAATTGTGAGCATGTACCTTGTAGAAAGGATATGGGAAACCCTGAAAAAAATTGTGGAAATCAAGTATTTCTAACAATAGCAGCAAGGAAAGAGCTTAAGAGCCCTGGGACTCCAGAGAGTGACTCCAAAGAGTCCTACTCAGAGCTCTGAGCTCTGAAGAGACTTAAACTCAACAGAACAAAGAGCAGACAACAGAGCTTCTGAAGCACATAGTGAGTGCTGTCTGCTCATCTTTTACTCAGTCAGGCTGTCCAAAAGGCAGCAGGCAATCCCAGACATTGTTCTATTTCAAATACAGCTATATATTTCCTTAAAGAGCTGGTTAGCCTAGTGCTGTGAACAAAGACACTTCCAACTCCTCTCATCTGTAGAGCATCCTCATGAGACACTCCTGGTATTTCTGCAGTGCAATGCAAAGGCTTAGTAAGAAAATATTCTCCTGAGACATCCAACTATGCAGTTTGTTCCTACAGCCACACAAACACTCCCTGGAGAGCTGACTCACATTCTCACGCACATTCTGCAGGGAGCTCTATTCTTTCTTCTTCAAATCCACACAAAGTGTACAAAATGCAAATAGGGCAATCTTAAACTTCCAAAAAGCACACATTACCTATTTATTCTTGACTGCAGTTCCACAAAGATTTAAGAAAAAGAAAACTAGACCAGCAATTGTCCTATTTACTTTGTCCTACATCGTGTACCCACCGAACCATATTTAACTTTCCAGTCTTTTTTAGCACTGTACAGTTATTTTTACGTAGCAGGTCAGGTCATTCTAGACATACAATTGACACTCTTATCTGCAAATTTTGGAAGGAAAAGGTCTCTTGAATCACTACGAAGGCCTGAGAAAATGTTTACAAACTTAAAATACTAACAAGAAAATCACCTTAATAATTTTGCACTTCCACTACTAGTGAAGAAATAGTGAGGGGTTTTTTAAGTACGAAGAAATTTGTTCTTTTACGTAAGTGATATTCAAAGTTAAGGCTAGAATCTCACTTATTTCTCTTGGTTTGCTCACAAGCATCATATGCATCACATACAGTGTGTAACATTGTGCACTATTTTTAGAGCTGTGAAAATCCAACATAAATCACTCCTGTTTCACAAGTCACCTTTAAAGGAAGTATTTAAGGGGATTTTACACTACTCTGACTACATAATTGAAAAGTAAGTACTTAAAATGTTTAAACACAAGTTTCAATGGCTTAAAATGAATACTGCCACAGTAAAAATAAGATTTCTTGAGAGAATTAACTAATCATTAATAACTTGAATTGACAAAGGCAGCACTAATCAAGTTCTGGCTTCATAATTCTTATAAAAATGGGTGGACGGGAAGAGTAAGCTAATGAAGTGAGAATAATTTCTGCAAAAATAGTAATGAACCTAGAGCACATTAACTCGTTACAAAATTATACTTTTATTTCAGTATTTCCTTTCCAAGTCAAGAGAAATGCTGGCCACTTAGGACAGGCTGAGCAGGGAAAACAATGATTACTGGCAGCACCTGCATCATATGAGAAAATACCAGAAAAGGAGATCAGTTTTATGTTAGAAAAAGGGATCAAGCATCTGAAATGTACTGACCAGAAAGGATGATCAAGTTATAGCAATAAATGTGCAAGCTATGTTGAATACAACTTCTCTGAAAAACTATGTTGTTAACTTGAGTGCCCAGATAGCAGGATTACCATGCCACACTAAATTAAAAACTAATCTGAAAAATAAAATAAACCAAAAATATTTCTATCCAGAAAAGAAGAGTACTTGAATCTGGCCCTCAAAGTTGACAACAACATCTGAGGACTCCAGTGGGGACAGAATCAGCCTCTGTACACTGAATTTCCCTAGTTGAAATGTGTGTGCACTGTAAAGCACATGCACATTTAGCCTTTGCCTTCAGAGAGGGATCAGAACCATCATTCATGCATAAACCAACTGCATGGTACAAGCCCAGATCATCTTCCAGAAGTGTCAAACTTATAATGCATGGCTCTACAACACAGCACACATGTTCGGAGGTTTCAAATAATATCGTTTCTATGTCCAGAGTCCCAGATGAGACTACTCTGAAATGCTGATGTGCAGCAGCTGGATCAGGGGCATCTGGGCTAGCATTATAAGGTGTCCCTAAAGTATCCAAAATGTGCCAAGATTTCTAGAGCATACAGCCAAGAAAATACAGACATATGTATTCTCTATCTCTCCGTAAGAACATCGTCTGAACAAACTTCCCCAACATCCACATCTCCCAGTGTTTTTTTCTGAGGTGATAATGGGTAAAATACTGTTACCTATGTACTACACACACACATACTGAGAGTTCAAATTACTTCATGAACCTCCTAGCCAGCTTCAATTTAAAGCACTCACCTAAAAACTTCATTTAGCCTCTGCAGCTGCTTCAATCAGTGGGAGTCTTTGGCTGGCTCTGAGCTCTGGTCAGGCAAGAAAGCAAGGAAAAGGAGTTTGTAAAAGCTTCTTTTCTTCCTTTTTTTTTTTTAAGTCTTTACTTTTGTGTGAGTGAAGGCAGCTGCATTTATAGTCCTTGAAATAAATCTTATTTGACACAGTTATTCTGTCTTTGACTTTCTGCAAGGCAGGCTTTTTTTTTGCCAGGAATAAAAGCTGTGATCATTACATAACTGTGAGAAAATTCAATGTCATAAAAGGAAGTCATTTTATGTATGCACACAAACACTGCACACACACATAGTATGAGCCCTGATCTCCTGATCATGCAAATAAGTAAACAAATTAGTTACACTTGCTGAGGATGCCTTCTAACACTACTGCTAGATATTTACTGGAGGTGGTGCTGAGAGAAAGCACCAACACAAGTTAATCACAACTTGTTATTTTTTCCTCTCAACATCATGTCTGATAATTCAGTTTATCTGAGCCTACAGCTAATTTAAAAGATTACTGTAATGCCAGTTTTGCTAATGATTTTCCTTTTACACTTCAACAGATCAGGATGTTTCTTCTCAGTTTTCTGCTTGTAATTCTGCCTTGAACAATGCTGGTTTTATTTTGAAGCTATTTTCTCTTTGTTCCTGTTTTGTTGGGGTTTTTTTTTAATGATATATTTTCCTCTTCTAAGCAACTCCTACCTTCCTCCAATGGTATCATATTTAGATTTCCTAAAATACCAAACCCTTCCACTTTCAATGTTTTATTTTTTTCTCACTAGAATCCTCTTTAATTTGACTATGTATTGCCTTCTGTTGCAGCATTTCTCTGCAGAGAATCTGAAATAAACAGTAAAAAAAGCCATAATTTCCAAACATCTTGAGAAATAAAGTATGTCTAAACTATACAGTCCTAATTCAGACTGAAAATATTTCAAAGACTCAGCTTTCTACTTAGTATATTAGAAAATGTATCAAATCTCTGGTTGTATTTGACATAGAAGATTTGACTTAATTATGTACAAACATCACTTTTTGTTTGAAGATTCTCCAGTCAGACAGTTCTGGCTACTTTAAGGATTTCCTCTGTATTATTTCAAGCCCTATTGCAGCTTTCACAAGGAAAGCTCTGTGTTGCACTATGAGTTGCCTTCATTCTTAAGCATCTTCCTTTTTACCCAGCCTGTGTTTGTGCACCAGCACAACTGCAAGAAATCATTTCTGTTTGCAGAAACTCCCTGCACTACCTCATGTGATCACTGAGAAAGAACCACACACCACTGCTTGGTGGCAATGGGATGCCACATTAGACCTTTTGCTCTGCCTCCCTCTGGGTGGGTTTGTCTCTAGCTGCCTTCAGGAGCAAACATCAATCAGCTAGCAAAAGACATACCTAAAAAAAAAAAAAAAGAACGAGCAAGGGAACAGTAGTTGTAATGTTTTTCTCTCCTAAGTGACACATCAGTTATGTACATCGCCAAACAAAGGGAATTCTGACTAAATATTTGTCTCCCACTCTCTCCCTCTATAAATTAACATGCACAGGATCACCCAGATGAAGAACAGCATGAAAGGGGCTAACAATGAAAGAGTTGTATGAAGAGACAAAACATTCATTAAGGATTAAAAAAGAAGAGTGGTTTTACACACTGCCAAACAGCTTTTATTTAAACAGGCTATTGCATCCTGCTCCACGATATACAGCCACACGAGGCTGACAATAGAATAAATCTCAACTCTATAAAAATTTACTGACAGCACAGACTGTGAGAGAAGAGCTTGTTTACCTTCATCCTCTAGCTCTTCCCTTCCTGTGACACTTGGCAGTTTAGAGCTGCATAAATCTGTTTAACGTTTCCTAGGACTTCTCCATCCAACAAACTTCTCTGGAGACCCAGAGACCACTGGCTCTTAAAGGAAAACTGGGCAATCCCTTCCTTGCTCAGATAGAGGACCACCCCAAAGACACCTAGAAAAGCAGAGGTGATAGAGGGGCAGGAGGAAAGAGATACAACATTTTGATTTGCTACGATGGGGGCTGGTGGAAAAGGGGAACAGGTCTATGAAGAAAGAGCACTCTCCACACCAGCACCTGAAGGGTTTGGAGCCCCAGTGGTGCCACACTGGGCAGCAGGGACTGCAATGAGGGAAGAGTGCTTCAGCCCCACTCAACCTCCACTATGCTCTGCAGGGCTGTGGCATGCAGGCCCCAGGGGAATCCCACCATTTCCCTACTCCCACCACCCAGAAGCTTTCATGCTGATTCAACTATGGACACATCCAGAGCTCCTCTGGATTTCTGTTCACACTAAAGAAATAACTTTTCAGTCAGGCAAGTAACTTAATTCTCATCTCATGCCTGAAAGTTTCAGATTGCAGTCTAAACTACCCCAAGCTACCCTGCTGTTTGCCTTCCTCTTTTTGCTGGTATGAGGAACATTTTCTGTGATACAGGTTAGTGAAGCCTCGGGAAAGATGTCCAAACCAAATACTGCAAGTTGTTATGAATAAACAGGCTGTACAAACATGGCCCACGATGCTCCAGGTTCAGTTACTCTATCTTGGGCCAGGATGGATTACATGACTCTTAAGAGTCCTTGAGAAAACCTTCCTCTCTGATTCTGTTCTTTGTTAAAAAGCTATCAACCACCTTCTCCCTTTTTGTCTCCACCATGTAACACAATATCTTCCAATCTAGTTTAGTAATAAAGGTTAAGCCCTGGGACTGCAGAAGGAGTTGGAGCAGGTGTCATGTTATGACAAAGCAAAGTCAGAAATGAGATGTGTTAGGCTAACCAAGCTGAACAGATCCAGTGGAAAACACTCCACATGCTGAACTAATGTTGGCATGAGCCAAAAACAATGAATTCGTCACAGACTTAGTGGCATGTCCAACTCCACAATGCCTGGATTCCTGTCCATGTGACCCTGTGACACCAAAGAGTGACAGACAGGAAATTACACTGGGCCATGGAGTAATAAGCAGGACGGACAGTATTTACCCCATGCACAGCACAAACTTGGCAACATCAAAACACCCTAACGTGGCTTTGGGCACTGTCCAGGTTCTACTCATCTCTCCCACTGAGGACTGATGAAAACAGCTCTCCCCAGGAGGTGGTCGGACAGATGATCAAAAGTGAGAAATGAGGTGCATGGTGGGGGAGAATAAACATGGGGAAGGGGCTTCAAGTGTGACAGACTTTCCATGTGATGGTCATGTTGGAGACATGAGACCTCATTCGCAGGCAGACCCCCTCAATGCCCTTGCCATCTTCCCAGGAAGGGATGACAAGAAAACTCTACTCCTAGATGTTGATTCCACATGTCTCCATAGAAAAAGATGTTCTAGGCCATGCCAAAAATACCAGCATGGTATGTTTCCACACCACTGGCTTGATAGTTTGATCTCTGCTCTGACTGTTCTGACAGGGCAAAAAAAGAGACTGAAAAAAATGTCAGTTACATTTTATCTGGAGAATCGTTTGACAAAAGTTTGATGGAACAGTGTGAAGCTTTCCCTGGTGTGGGACTAGGACATCCACTGAACTGGAAGGAGGCCAAAGAGCAGAAATCAGAAAGGCTGTAAAAGATTCAAGTGGAAATATCTTTGTGTAAGATTTATGCCTATTTTTATACCCATTCTTGTACTCACGTGTTTAAAATACCTTCCCAGAAATGAAGGATCATTATTGTCTCACCCTTGTTGTTGGACAAGCAAACTTTTTAAATATCTTATGTTATGAAGGGTAACATTTCCAAACAGTGAGAAATTAACCTGAGTTTTTCATACCTCTATTTAGCATGGCTCTGACAGTAAGAGCCACATCCACAAAAACATTAGAGACCTAAGCAAGCACTGATACCTCCTCAGAAAATCAGAGGCAAATGAGATTTTGTGCAATGGCTTATGATTCCTGACTGAATATGTGCTTTCTGCAACAAAGGACATGGATTAGTGGACAAACTGCATGTTTTCATCTGGAAAACAACTTTAAGATTTTGGTCAAATTCTGGACATAAAGAGGTTAACAAGAATATAGCAAAAAGATGCTACAGAAGTCAGGAACGTGTCCTGGAATGTCTTACTTTGTCTCTCTTCTATTCTTTTGTCTTTTTCTCCTGTTAAGACACCTGAACAACAATGTTAAAGGGGAAGATTTTGAAGTCTGTAAGTGTTGTTAGATGAGGAGCTACAACATATCATAGGGAAATCAGAATTGAGGAAAAGATTTCCATCATTTAAGACTCTGGTCTTGCCAAAAGCAAGTGTAGATGAATGCAAACTGACAAGTCCTGGAACAAAGAACCAAACTGACAGACTATCACCTAAAAGAAAGATTCTGCAGCATAAAAAGAGATTGGAAGTTATTACAGAAAAATCCTTTAAAGCCTTTAGCCAAGTATCCAGTTGTAGTAAAAAAAAGCAAACAAGTTAGGTAGTATTGCTAAAGGAATATAAATCAAAGCTGTTGATATTATCACTATCACAACACAGTAGCTAAACTTGCAGAGGCAATACATGGTACACAGTAAGTGCACACACACTAGAGGAAAACACATCTTGCTTTATGGCAGGTTGAACAAAAGAGCCATGAAATATTAACAGCAAGTGCAAGGTTTGAATCAAACTAGAAGTCAGAGGGAATATCTGAGGTCCTTCCACTAGTCAATCTGATTAGTGAGATGAAGGATTATTTGAGTCATTACTAATAGCTGTAATTTCAATTCTGGACATGCACAGCTTAGCACTGTTATCAGAGAGTGGTAAAACAGATATCTGATATTGAGCATCCCCAAGAACTGTGTGAGAGTCATAACTCCTTCTGTAGGACAGACTGACTACAAGGGAGTTTTTCATTCCATAAAACATTATCTTTTGTAACAATTACTGTCCTTCTTGAAGTGTCCTGTACATAGATAGGAGTTGGACTTGATGATCCCTATGCATCCCTTCCAACTCAGGACATCCTACAATTCTATGATTTTTCTCTAGCATTTGCCAGTAGATCTTGGAAAATAAGGAAAATATTCTTTCCTTTTCTTCAGTTACAATGTGCCTTCCAGCCTTAATTAATAAGTAGCCAGCAAGTCACTGAAATTGCTGGATTTTCTCTTAATGCCTTAGTTAAACTCCCTACAGGTCACTGAAGATCTAATTTGCAATTACCAAGACTACATATGCCTGGGATATATAATCTCTTAAAAATCATACTGAAGACATACAATTTACACTATTGACTAGTTTAGTATAGTTTGACATAAAAGTGCTCTATTTTCCTGCAGATTAAGAAATCCTATGCAGAATGTTGTTAGCTTCCTGTTTACTATGTACAACTGTGTTTGCCTGACACAGTCTAGAAGGGGAAAAGAATGAAAGAAAATTTTACCACGTTGATTTTGTTTTATTTAGGTTGTTTTTGGAATACACTTAAAATAATTGTAGTCTTGTGGCAGAACTAAGTTCTACCATTATATGAATCACCAGTGCAATCATTCACTATGTCGTTATTTTTATTAAAATTTACCTATTAGTATTTCATGTCAGAGACACAAATTTAAAAGACAAATGTCAATCCAAAAATCACTCATTTAAAGAACAAATACATATTCACAAATAGCTGCATTCCTCCCCAAATACAACCTACCTCTGATATCCACAGAAGAAGAAAATCTCAAGTAGTGGAATCCCTCACTGAAAACAAAACTGCTTCACCAGTTACCAAGGGTTCACACCAGAAAACTCTTAAAGATGACTCACATCAGTTAATCTCAGAAGTTGGTAAAACACAGGTAAAAAAAGGCATATTTCATTTTTGCTCTCAAATGTTTATAAACAGCATCATGAAGTTAACTGAAACAAGAAGCAAAATGATATCCAGGGAAAAAGAAGCAGCACTATCAAGCCAATGGAAAACTATACAAGAAAGATGTAGGAAATGAGTATGATGACATTTACAATCCTAGAAGCCTTCATGTTCTTTTAAAATATTCTTGATGACTTCTACATGAAATATATTTTTCTCTTACAAGTTGGTTGGCAACATTACACGTTGCAGCATTTCTGTTTCAGATTTTCCTATCTGCAGGTCACCTCAGCCCAGTAATTATTCTGAGCTTTATACCAAATTTCCTCTGCCAGGTCTTCCATTGGGATAAGAACTACAGTCATTTATACCTGCTGGGAATCCAGTCCTTTAAATCATGTTTTACCTCACCTGTAACACATGAGGTGTTTATGCCTCTCAGAGCATTCTGGAGGCCCTTCTCAAGATCAGACCTGGCTGTCATGTAGGGAGGAAGCCTGCAGTGTCCCATCAACATAGCTGGTGTGACATGGCCCAGCACTGGAGGCCTGCCTGCCTGACTCACCAGCAGATGCTTGCTGCAGAGAGGACAGTCCCTTCAAGGCAGAACCACATGCCAGAAGAGGAAAAAGACCAACCATATGCTGCTAAAGACTGCTCCTGAGCCAGGTGCTACCCACCCAGGGAGGCATACTGAAAAGCCAGGCTTTAGTTTTGCATAGACTGTAAACATGCTACTCTGTCAAGTCTAGTAAAAACGAAGAGCATCACTGAGAAACAAATATCAAGAGCTCCACCTTCTCCTTACAACACTGTGAGTTCTGCACGTGTGTCTCCCCTCTAAGATTACTGTGAACTGCTGGAGGACTGGGGAGGACTCTGGGAGGGCTCAGTATGACTGAAAAACATTCAGTTGATTGTCACTTTTCTATACTGAAAGTTGTTTCTAAATCCATGATGGGGCAGTTATTTTGTTGTGGATTCATACATTTCCTAGGAAAACAAGGGCAGGTCTACGATTGCAACAGTGTAGCACTGCCACAGCAACAACATGAAACAATGCAAAAGACAGTCACAGCACTGAGATCCCACAATACACCTGCCTGGGACTCAAGCAGGAAATTAGCAGATTTTCAAACAAAGCCTGACATGAAAAAGCAATCTAAACTCCAAATCAGCTGATGTATAAAATGCTTTCTCTCAGTATTTTTAAGAAAACAAAGCTGTAAGGCAGTGTAAAAATCATTATTTAAAAAATACAAAATGCTTCTCCATTTTTATGTAGGGTTTTTTTAAATGAAGGCAGCAGTCTGTTTTGCTGTGTTCAGAACTGCTTTCCTATCCCTAGCCAAGTGAATAATGTCTTTCACACAACACCAAGATAGAGCAGTTCATGCAGACTTTCTTGGTATTTTATAGGACAAAGCACCCTAAGAACCCAAACAATTAATAGCTTGTAATTCTTGTTATCTTTTTCTACAGGAAATGAGATGCATAAGAACTTGGTCAAATGGTGAAATATCTCATGCATTCCTGTCCTCCTGGATTTATAACAAGCTCTAATTCACTGGCAGGTGAGCAGCACATGAGGATCACTGCCTCATGCAGGTTAAAAGTCAAATCTTCTCACGTTCTTGCTCATACAAGTATCTTCCCTTCTCATACCTTTCCTGAAAAAAAAACATTCTTCGTTTAACACAAATCAGATCCTTAGTGAATGACAATATGTAAAATACCATGGAAAACAATGCTACCACTTGAAGACATTCCCCACTTTCCATTCTTTTTCCAGCATACACACTGAGTTTATTCACTTGAACAGAACTGCATTATTCAAACAAGACTACAAGTTACTATCCTTAATGCAGCTGATGTTTTTGAGAAGGCATGCAGGATCACTCTTGAGGAGAAAAGACAGTGTAGGAAGAATCGTGTCTTGCAGCTTCTACCTCCTAAGGAGTCTTTCTGCTGTGCCTTTTGCAACCGCTCTTGTCTGTCCCGCATTGGCCTTTTCAGTCATCAGCGTGCTTGTAAAAAGCATGGGTAGAGCTCTCCCTGGATCTTCGTTCGCAAAGCCTAGCCATGATGATGACAAGTTACAGGGTGAGAGGGGAAATCATAGGTTTTGGTTTAATTAACTGCTAAGCCTTATTCCTGGGGCCATGTGCACTTCGCTCGGAAGCAGCCATTGGCACCTTCCCCCATGACAGCCACTGAAGGTCCTCTCGATTCCCCTCAGCATCCCTCACACGCAGCCAAGCCTTAATCTCATATAACAATGCCATCTAGTGGTAAAGTGTATACATTACACTTCGAATCTCTGCCATGTATTTGCGCAACTACAGGACCATCGGCAAGGAGAGCAGGGCTGGCAGAAAACGTCTCCTCAAGCTGCTTGAACACACAAATCTCAGCCCAGCACTTGAACAAATTCATAATTCGTCATTTCATTTAAGCAGCTTTAAGCATATGAATCGCTCCATGGAGATCAGATGAGCTTGCACCCCTCCAAGGGGTATTAATATATCAATGCTATAAACCATCACCCAAGGACCAGAGACAGAAGCAGACTGGAAGTGATCACAAAGTGTGCTGATCACACATCTGGAACAACCGTGTGCCCACAGCTCCTGTATGCCATAGAATAATATAAAACCCACAATTTTCTCCTGCCCTGAACAGCAAAAAAAGTGCTTACTTCTCTCTGCATAAAGACAGAAGCTGTATTCAGGTGTTATCCTGAACCAACCTCCTTTGCATGACTCCACCTACCCATGATCTCTAGAAAGACAGAAAACTGAACATAAAGGCAAATTGCTTCATTTAGCTGCAGTCCCTTTAGGAGAGTGTGAATGGTTTGAGATCGCAGAATGAAGGCTACAGTGAGTCAGCAAGGCAGAAAGATGAGAAATGGGAAAGCGTAACAACTTGTTCTACAAAACAATAAATACTGCTTACATTGATGATGCAGAGCTAAAAAGCTATTTGACATGAAATAAAATTATTCAAAGTTAGAATCCTGTCCTAACAAAATGGGACAATTTGCTCTATTTCAGTGGGCTTTGAGAGAACATTAGTACATTGTAAACAACATATTAAACAGAGACTGTATATTTGTGAAGGGTAAATTAAGTCAATACCCAAGCTGTAGGAACAATTTAGCACATAAAGCAGTGCCATGTGCAAGTCTGGCTTGTCATCAGCTTGGCCTTTGGAATTTTTCTATCTTAAAAAGAACTAGCTTTGCCCAAAAGCTGAAACACCAATATACTAAGGAAAAAGAAAACACTAAACACGCACCCTACCAACTTACATAAAGATCCATTCATGGCAAGCTACAAAGTTCTGCTTTCAGTGAAAGAGAAGATTGTATAAAAACTCTATTGGTTGAAAAGCGTTCTTATAAAATCAAATAAACTGCTTTCACAAAACATAATGGTCTAGAAGCCTTCTTCAAACTTTCATTGGAGCTGTTGCTTTTCTGTAATATACATATTCACTGAAGAAGCCTGAAAACTATTTAAATGCTTGCCTTCCTCACACTTAAAGCCCCTTAATTATCTAACTCAACAAGACTAATAATGTAAACATCACCCTGCGAAAAACTGGTGTTCTTCAGAACCTCCTTTAAGCAGCCACTTCACTTAATGAAAAGAGCAAAAGCAGCAAATTTCTAAACATGAAACATTTATTAGCCAGCAATAACAACTTCCTATTAAAAAATGGAAAATAAACAACACAATGAACCCAAGAATTGTTTAGAATGCTTTTTAGAGTTAAGATGGTAACAAGGGAATATGGTGACAACCTCTTACGAGTAAAAAATGTTGGGTAACATCATGCTTTTAAGAGATTCTGAATAGAAATGCCATGACATCAGGTAGTTTTAAATCTGTTCATAAAGCTCTTCACGTGGACAACTAAAGTTAATTTGAAACAATATTTAGTTGGTATCTGTCATTTTTTCAAGTCTGTTTACATAGGGAAAACATCAGTTTCACTGCTGAATTTGAGGCAGGAATTGATGTATTCTATTCACCAAGATTTCAAAAACTGAGAGAGCTAGGATCTGGAGACAGAATACTTGCTGGCACCAAATTCCTGAAGCAGCATACCTGCTCTGCTCAGCCCACCCACATTCTGCTCCCCATACCAACAATCCAGGATCCAAGTGTCTACAAAGTTTCAGCCTGTCAGCAACGATTCTTAGCTAACAAAATCTCATTCAATGAAATCAAAATCTAAGGCCAGGCCTCAGAGCTAATCTATACCACTAAATGAAATTCCTTTTCATTTTTCATTTTCAGAAGAAAGTTACATTTACAGTCAAATGATTTGTCATTGATTCTTTGCTGTTACTTGCACTTAAATGAATGTCTTATAACTTAAACTCCGGTGCACACAACATCAGACTATCATAATTGTTATAATCGTATCATAAAAACCTTCTTGTATATTGTAGAAGCACTAGAAGTAGCATTCAATCTTGGAAAGTAGCTTTCCATCATTCTCACCTTCGTAATTCTTAAAAGTTGTAAGGGGCCCAATCACTTTCTAGCAAAAAAAGGAAATGTTGAATAGATCATTCATATCTCCATATCTGCAGAGATTTATTACAGAATTATAGAGAAAATTTCCTTGAAGGGACATGCCTCAGTGTTTTCCTGTCTTAAAAACTGACAAATTAAATTCTGAAACTGTTTTAGAAAGAAGTGGTTGAAAGTTTTCATTATACAGCTTTCAAGATTCCCTGACATCTGTTGAAAGGACATCATGGCAGGACAGAAGCAGTCAAGATTTTTGAAGGTGTCAAAGAGAACTTGATACAGGTACTAGGCGGGCCAGGCACAGCGATGCTTTCCAGCATCTGCTATTCACTGACAGAGTAGAGCTGGCCTGGGGGAATGACAGTGGGTGGCAGCTGTGGCTGTAGAGACCACGCAATAGTGGAGTCCAAGATCCTGGCCAGTAAGCAATGGAGTACTGCAGGGGTCTATCCTGGGACCTACCTTGCGTGAGGAAGCAGTGGAGTGCACACTCATCTAGTTTGCAGATGACACCTAATGGTGAGGTGCAAGCTGGTATGCTGGAGGGCTGAGCTGCCTTCCAGACAGACCCAAGCAGGCTGGAAAAATGGGTTGAAAAGAACCTCAGGATATTCATCAAGAAGGAAAGCCAAGTGCTGCCCCAGAGAAGCAAGCACCCCTGCTGCAGCTCAGGATGTGGAGGGACAGGCTGGGCAGCCCTGTGCCCCGGCAGGAGGGACAGCCGGCAGCCCTCTGAGCTATATTAGCAGGGGCACATCCACTAGGTTAAGGGAAAGGATCATCCTCCCTTAATCCTCCACTCAACACTTACCAGACCTCATCCAACTATGTTCAATACAAGAAAGACATGGACAAACTGGAGAGAGCTCAGCAGAGGGTCCCCATGATGGTCAGGGCTAAAGCACTTGCCCTACAATGTAAGGCTTAGGAACCAGAGCTTGCTTAGCCTAGAAAAGCTTTGGGAGTGCCTAACAGTAGCCTGCCAGTGCCTACAGGGAGGTTAACAAGAAGATGGGAGCCAAGCTCTTCACAACATGAGGGCATGAAACAAAAGACATAACCTCAAACAAGAGGAAAAAAATTTCACCCAGAGAGCAGTCAGACAGTGGAGCAATCTGCCCAGAGAGGTCATGCAGTCTCCCATTTTGGATGTTTTCAAGGCAAGATTAGATAAAGCTCTGCACAATTCAGTCTGACTTCAGACCTGATGCTGCTTTGAGCAGTAATGGAGTTCCGAGGTATCTTCTCCTGAATTACTCTGTGATTCTATGGTCCTAGCACTAAGTGATAACCCACCTCTCTCATATCTTCCTAAAGGATGCAGCATATGAACTGGTTAAATAACTGGAAGCTAATAACTTCCATTAGTTTGAAAGCAGAGTGATGTGTATTCAAGTTAAAATTAGCATTAAGAAATACAAATAAGGATACACTCTCAGTGTTTAAATACTTCCATTTTAGCATTTTATGCATTGCCAAATATTCCTAATGAAGTTTTGTTGCTGTTTTGAAAACAGCCATGGAGATAATGAATCACTCCCCTTTCAGCTGTACAGTAATGAAAACCCTCAAAAACATCTGGATATTCCACAGTTTGAGGATTCACTGACCACAAAGAAATTGATGTCCTTTTCAACTGATTCTTTAGTTATTTTCTCAACTAAAAGAAGAGAAAGAACACACAGGAACATTTGTACTGCCAAGGTGCACATCTGTTCTGTCTCAAGATTAGACCAAAACTACTCTTTAATTTTTTTGTTATATTCATAAAGATTAATCACTACACATTTTACTCCATTAATCATCTTGGTTTTTTCCTTGTTATGACATTTATGAGCAACCAAAACTTTTCAAGAATTCTTAGAATGCATGTTAGAATTATATGCCCCACTACACATCTTATATATGAGCAATTAAGAAACTACTTCTACATAAGCTACAGTAAGATTTATGGCAATCTTCATTAATTCCTGGAAAACAATTTTTCACTCATGCTGGAAACTGCAAATCTTCTTCCCACTATCTGGAGCATTCTGACATTTTAACAGATATCAGAGCACAATCACCATCATAATCACGACCTAGAAATGAATTCAACCTGCTAAAAATGATAACATTCAACTCAACATTACAGCACATTTGCTCTGTTACCTTTGCCTCCTTGTGCCTAAGCCAACAGACTTCAGACATTTTCCTCTGTAATATGTATCCCCATGACAAATATATGGAATAAAATTACATCTGAACACAAAATATTTAAGTACATCCATAATTCAATTTGCAGGACTTCTACGTATTCTGTTCAAAATTCATCTTTTGGCTTTTACCTCATGGCTGTACATTGCTTAAAAATGAGATCCTCTCACATGTTCTGGATGGATGATGCACAGATTTGAGCTGTTGATGCTTCAGATCAAGTACACAACACTGCTCTGATGCTCCCATTCTGAGGTCTCCTATGACAGAGTGATGATTCCTAGTATTTCTTAATCTGCTGGTGAGAACCTCACCACAGGATCTGAGAGATCTTCTACCTCAGTTCACTCTTCTCTGAAACTCTCACCTAATCCTTGTCCTTAATAACAAAGGATCCAATTTCTTTCCCTAGTTCTACCATGAGCCTTTGAAGCATCCCTGCAACCATCACTTCAGCAATTCAGGTTGCAAGAAACACAGAGTGCTGTGAAGATGGACAGGGGATGAGGTCAGCTTCTTTTTATGGGCTGCAGAAACCAAATGGAAATACCAGTGGCTCTGTTAAGGCCACTAAATACAAATTTCCATGTCCCATCAGAAGAAGATGGCCGGCTACTGTATTCCATCCTGCACAAAACATTCACTGAATAGCTGAAATAAACTTATAGATGTCTGTATGTAGCAAACCTCTGGTTTTCACATAACTAAGGAAAAAAAAAATCCAGGATTTTTATCCTTGCACTTCCTTATCTAGGTTGCAAACCCCAAACACACAAACCCAACAAGAAACCAAAACAAACAAATAAAACCACAGAGGCCTGGTCTAATAACAAGTTCTGACAGCAAAGATCTGAAATATAAATCTGCCACCATAACTTCTATTTTCTGTGTGAAAATTGGTGCATCTTACTATGATACAAAGGATAAGTTTCAATTGGATATATTTTTAAAAATCTTAATGACATAGCATTAAAAAAAAGAGAGATGGTTTCTTTAGGTTGATTCTTAAACAGAATTACAGAAAAAGACTCAATCCACAGTTATACTGTTTAGTGCTGCTCTACAGAGGTTTGACTTTTTGGTTCAGCTTACCTCTTAAATGTGCAAAAGACAAATGAAATGAGGACCATTCTCTTACAGAGGGAGAGGTGATCACTGTTTTTAGAGTAGCACAAAGCTGATACAGAAAATCCTCTTCAAAACTGAAGGCATTCTTGGCAGCCCCCTTTAATGTAAAGATTTATTTCTGAAGACTGAGGAGGATAAAGCACAGATCATCTGCAGGATGGCTCAAATCACCTCATGTGGATGCTCTGAACCACCCTCTGGATGTGCCCTATGGTCCTTATCGACTGTAGGGAAAGCTGTGGGAGGACAAAGATAGCTGTCTGGAGCAAAGGAATAGTAATAAATTTTTAAAATATAGTAATGATTTTTGGATTCCCAAAATATTCAGTGACAATTTGTCCTCTGCTGCACTGAGATAATGTCTCACAGTGGTTCTGTGTAACTTTTATTGAGGTATACTCTGCTGAACTCTTGTGCCTTTCAAAGAGCATTTTAGGAACAGGTCATATATAAAGGTGTTCCCGTACAAAGGAGCTTAGAGCTGCCATACCCTCCTCTCTGTGTTCAAAAAACCTACAGATGTGGTACTTAGTGAGATGGTTTAGAAGCATGGTGGTGAAAGGCTGACAGTTGGACTTGATCTAAGAGGTCTTTTCCAACCTTAATGATTCTGTGATTCACTCAGGCCTAGCTTTACCGTTACAAAGTGTCTAAGATAAATGAGCATGTTTATTGGGAAACAGGTATGGAACACAATTGCAAAATAACAAAAGTAACTAAATGTTATTAAGAATGTATTTAAGAACGAAGATTTCTTTTCTTCATCTTAGCTAGCTTCAATCTCTCCTCTGAGTTTAGCCGAAAATTGTCTAACTTAAAATGGAGTTTCTTTGCCCCAGATGAGAAGGAAAGGAACCAAGAACCAAAAACCCTCTCCTATGCCTTCACAGCCTTGCAGGCCTCAGCTCTGCTAATTCTTTTGCACATCTGGTTATAACACCATGTGTGAGGACTGAACATTGTTGAACAGTAGGGAATTATTTAGTGAGAATATAGCATTAGATTAAACACTAAAAGCACAGACTGCTTATTCCATTTATAGATATTCTTTTTCTACAAATATCATATAAAGACTGATCACAGTATTATTAGAAGCCATAAAATTCAGAATGGGATAGTTCAATACAGAAGTGCATCCTCCTCTGCCCTTTTTTGGTGCTGCAGGGTACATTGAGGACCACTGCCACTCAGGTTCCTGCTCCTCTATCTGTACACTAAGTAGCCAGACACCAGCAGAACAACATACACCATGTCAGCTTGGGCTTCCTGAGTCTGCAGACAGCCTGAAACCACAACTTGGTGACAGGTCCTATCTGACTGCTTACTGCTCCCTCTTAAGAGTCACACAGACACAGCCTGTAATGCTTTCACACAAACTAATCCAGGAAAGGATGTAGAAAAAAACAGCAGAGGCATGCAAAGTGGTAGTCTCAACACAGAAGAAAGGAGACATAGATTGATAAAAGAGAGCAAAAGGCAAGAGGCAGATTGGCCTGGTAAGAAGCAGAGAGTCCAAGTGACAAAACATACAAATAAATGTAAGGACAAATGCTTTATTCTCCCCATGATCCCTGCAAGAGTCCCCCTGACGCTGCAGGGAGCTATGGAGGTTGGCCTCAGTCTATACTCCATCTGACAGACTATAAAATAAATGCAGAATCTTGCCTTTTCCTCTTCATGAATTTACCATGCCAGATCAAAGAAGTGGGAATTTGGGACCAGTGTAGTACTGATGCAGCTGGCAGAGTTGTTTATTTGAGAGGCTAAATTCAACCTTCGCTTGGTCGAATAACTTAATTGTGCTTACTGGGAGCTTGCTTTTTAAAAGGTTCAATTCTTTCTGCTGCCAAGAATCAGAGTTTGCTTTCAGCACGCTGAAATTATCTCAAGGGAAGGCTTTTGTGAGCCAAACCATTCAAAAATATTCTTAATTGCTTTCCACACTCCTGTGAAACTGGAGACTATGCAGCAAATCCATATTCTGAACCAGAAAAATTACGGAAACAGAAAAGTGAAAAAACAACTAGACAGATAAAAATAATAATCTTAACCACATACCTTAAATAACATAATGCAAGGTCAGATGGTAAAGAGTTTCTAACAATCATTGTGCCCCCCATGGAAAACAATAATCAGTTTACATTAACACATACTATGCAGATCTGTGCAAACAAATTGTACAGGTCACTGAAAACTAATTGACTGGTCTATACAGATGCATAACATCTTTATTTGTAAACTGTCTCATAAATTAAATAAAACTTGTAAGATATATAGAGAGACTTCTGAAGAGCAAATAATTTTTCCTTTCACTTGGTTTTCTCTTATTAGTATGTCAGAAGTTTCAGGAAGGATGAGATTATCTTTCATGCTAGAATAACAATGCTGACACAACAGTATCAAAGCTACCAGTGAAAAACATTAGTCTGCAGATAGTTTTCATCTATTGTACTAAACTACAAACATATTTCTTCAGGTTCTGGTGGCAATGTCTCAGTATGAAAGTAGAAAAAACGGAGCAGTTGAATACAGTCTCTGTAATCAACAGCTTTACACTCCTCAAAATATCTAGGATTATGTCAGGAAAATTCAGAGAATTTCTCAAGTTTAGAGAACAAGGAACCAGAAAGCTTTGAAGACAAATCAGTTTAAAACAGAATGTCTGTAAGTATTATGAATCATTTAATAGAGATATGGGTGCAGATGGGTCAGATAGATATCACTCTAAATTCATATAAGATGTGACAGGTTTTGTCTCTTCAGTGATTGTTCTGTCATCTCAAATAATTTGCAAAGGAATATATCTGCTTTTTCCCCCCTCTACAGAGGCATCTCATTCTGTCATTCAGTAAATATAAGTCTCTCAGTGGAAGCCTTTTCTAAGTCTGTTCACAAACACACTCATGCACATGTTTCAAAATAATTGTTCAGGAAGCTCTAAGCATTTAGGTGACTTGTATGCTTATAAAATATGTGTAATTTTTAAGTGTTCCTCAATCATTTTCTCTGTAAACAGAATAGAAGAAGAGCAATCCATAATTAGTGGTAGATTAGCTCAAAACCAAGAAATGTCAATATACTAGGAAATTTAGGAGTCTGCCATCAAATCCTCCAGGCTGAAAGCAATCTTAGGTGAGACACTTGTTAGAACAGACAGATGACAGCAACATGCAATCCAGGTTAGCCAATGCACATCACATGAAATACTCCCGCCTACAACCATGGTTAAAATTAGCATGCCACTCACCAAAAATAATAACAGTTTTTCAGTACATGATGCTATTTCCTATTAAGGTGGAGTGAGTTAGACTGAAGCAATGCATGTAGAAAAGGAAAAGGTCTGTTGTCTCTGTAATACTTCTGTAGAAAAGATACCTACAGGAATGCCATGGTAAGGTGTGTCTGCTTGGAAGTGATTTCAAGACATTTGATCAAGCCTTCAAACAGAAAGTAGATTTTATTAGATTCTGTCTCATTAAATAACTCCAAATTAAATTTCTTATATAGTAGAAACAGATCCTCAAAAGCTGGCTATTCTCAAATTCAGTTGATATAGCATAGTTAGACATCTGTGAGGCCTTTGACAAAGCACTGTCTGACATACTGATGAAAAGGCATGAAAATATCAATTTAGCACATCTTAAATGGATTAGAAACTGATTAAATGAGAGATCTCAAAAATAATTCTAGTGGAATCCCATAGGATCTATTCTTGATCACAAATAAAAATATTACTATATAAAATTATTGTTCATATGACTTGCAGAACTTGCCTTAATCCAAAATAATGTAAAAAAAAAAATCTGGATTCTACAAGGTGGTTTGGTAACTTGGGCTTATTTGAATTACTGGTACTTTTACAGAAAGCTCTATACCAGCACTGAATTATTCACATCATACTTATTGTATGAGAAACTTTACTTTCAAGAATTCAGGAGGTAAGACCATTAACTAACTAATCATATGTGTGCAATGTGGTACAGTTGTGTTGGTACTTGTACTTATATATTTATTTTTAATAATGGTCGAATGGGACATTGACAGACATACTGTACTGTGTACTGCAAGCATTACATATTACAAGCCCATCTGCAGAGTGAAGGACAAGGAACTGGGAGAACAAGTTCCCCCAAACCTCACTTTTTCACCTTGTATCACAGTTCTTGAGGAAGGAATAGACATTTCTGACCCCTTCCTCCTCCAGAAATAAAGTAGCAGATGTCAAAAGGGATTGCTGGTAATCAGAACTAGAGAACTCATTAAGAAAGTAACACTAGAGTATATAAGCTAGTTCCCAAGCAACTGCATCACCTACCTACAAGTGTACAAAAAGAATGATGTAATTTTCACAAATATGAAAAAAAAATCCCATTGTACTGCATAAAACAAAATGGCCAGGTCCTACATAATGTATCAAATAGCATCCCTCAGTAGTTCTGTATAAACGCTGGAGTTTGCAGCTGACATAAGAAAAAGGTCAAAAAGAATTAAAATAAACAAAAAGATTTTATGTCCAGCAAACATAAAAGAACTACAAAAATCTGTTTAAACTCATTTCAATTGACTCAAAAGGGCATTTTTTATAGTTTCGATGCCATGTTATTCAATCACTTTAGAATTCAGGTCACTCCAAAAGAAACATGTAATTTTAAAACAAAAATTGAGTAATTTCATTTCTCTAACATCTGAACATTCTGTGTATTCCTGAAGATAAATACAAGGATATTTCCCTTAAAAATTAAGAACTTCTTTATGTTTTAGAATATCCCTTTTTAGCCCCAACCAAATCTGTTTCTCAGATTGCATCTCATGTCACTCTTCAGCCTCTCCTTACAACTTCACTGAAACTATAAAATCAGGTCAAAATGTATTTCAGGATATGTAAAACAAAAAGGTTATAATGAGTAAATTACAATCTCCAAACAAGGGGCACTTCAAAATTTCCTGATCCTTAGCTGATCAGTCCTGCATGGAAGACAGCTAATCTACTACAAAGCTTCATCCCTCCAAACACTGAATTACATATGCCATTTGCTTGTCATTTTCATCTTGAGATCAAGAACATTTCACGGCTCTTCCCAACAGACCATTAAGGCTCCCATGTTTGTAATTAATATTCTTGTTCTCTGGTTTTGCTATATGAAAAAATAGTAGGTCACAGTATCACCAAATAAGGTTGGGTTGAATGTTTGCAATCTGTTGCATCTGTTGTCTTACTGATTTCTCAAGTAAAGATGCAAGATCAGGTAAACAAAGATCAATAGCACCACCTTGAATCATAACATCAAACTTGTTATGATAAAAAAAAAAGTGCCTGCTTGGAAGTAAGCTGTAATTATTCCCTACAATCCACATTGCTAAGTATATGGGAGTTGTGACAGAATTTTCAATTACTGAAGTCTGAGTGAGATCCCCAGCTAAGAAAACATGCTCTGCCGAGTGCCTGAAGAAAACCATAACCTCAACAGGGCATCACCTTGGAAGGTACAGGATCTGTTGTGAGCCTGAAGGAATAATTAACTAGACGTGGTCACAACACTGCAAACAGATGGCAAGGAACTAACCAGGGGATGACAAAGTCTTTCCACAATGCCTTTTTGACAATTTTGTGCAGTCTCCCATTCCAGAATGATCACATAAAGTGAACTTGAATCCAAGCACCTTCCACAACCAAAAGGCAACCTTCACCAGCACATCTATTCTCTCAAAAAGCTCATGCTGAAGTCCAAAACAGACTTCTGAATTTGGAGGGAAACTTAAAGGAAAAAGTTTTTATTCGGTTCCCTAACAGAATAATGACAAATTGCAAGAGCATGAAATTGAAGTAGAGTTGATACTCTCTGGTAGTGGTCATAATTTTTTTCACTTTTAATTTTCACTGGGAATTGTAGTCAATTTATACCACAAGAGGAACCTGACTCCTACCGAGGATGAGCAATTTCATTCAACGTCTTTTTCTATTTGAAAATGAATCTCAAGAACGTGTCCCTACACAGAGGAAAGAAGATGTCATAAGAAGCCATGAATATAGATCATTCCTCTACCCAGATACCTTTTAGTGAATGCTGAATAAGACACTCAAAATGCCCATCAAAACTGTATACGTACTAAAAAAAATCACAGCCACTACTACACCATGCTGTTGGGTTTATAGCCCATTGTTTTTCTCCAAAGAGTGCAAGTACCCCGAGAAAGACTATCACATGAAACTTTGCCAAGATTCTTGCTAACTTTAACAAATCTTAAACAAAATTTTTATTTGAAAATAAATGCAGCTCTAAACAAGACTTCCCCAGCTTTGCATTAGTACAAAGATCTCAAAGTCTTGTCACTTCTGCAAGCAGGTAATGTTCAGAATGCCCTTGATGGAGGTTTTGAACCCTCAAACATAGGTCTGAGGTCTTTTAGAATGGCACAAGTTGCCAGAAGGCACTGTTTTTAAACCTGAGCTGTAAAACATAGAAAGCTTTGCCAAGAACCACTGTTTTCCCCATGACATTACAGGGTAAGTTTCCCAGCCCTTCTCAGAGCCATGTGAAATTCTGATTACTCATTGGCACAGGCAAGGTGTTCTAAAAGAGGTCTTAGCACCTGGTTTGGTGCAAACCGAGCCTGCCTTTTGCTAAAGCAGCAAGAATTCTCTTGCAAGAAGGAAGTGTAGCAAGTACATACTGTCAAATGTTTTTACCAAAGCTGGCAGAGATAGAGATATCGTTTGCTGCATCCCCTTGACAATGCTATTATTTGACTTCTCAGCATATCTTGCAGGTGATACCATCTCCCAAGCTCGACTGTAGTCTCCTTTACACACTGAACATACCGTCCCCTTCTCACAGTTACAATCTTGTTATAAACTGAGTGAAAACTTCTGTGAAGTTATGCTGCTGGAAAGTAGCCTAACTTATCTGCAGAGTTTCCAGGAGAAAAACTTCTTGTATAACTGCAATATGCACCAGGACAGAACCTGGTTCAAAAATAAAGGCTACAATGTCTTACGCAAATCTGGGGGTTGAGTGAGGAAAGGGCAGTGACTGGAGGTCACAAATATTCTGGCTATACTCACTCCATATGCTCTGAAGTCCAACTATAAATAGCCTTCAAATTGCTACACATTTCAAGAAAGTTGAGTAACCCAGCTTCCACTTTGTAATGTGAGGGTAAAAGTCTAATGACACCACAGAAGGGCAGAGGAAAAGAGCTGCTGAAGCCACGTAGACATCTGCTGAAAGGGTCCTAGCTGTGAATTTCCATACTAAGAACCAGCTGGCTTTAACACAGACAAAGAAATGAGAAAGTACAAGGCCAGCCAAAACAAGGTCAGCTCTGCATGGGGAGTGAGCAAAGCAGTGAAACCCTGATGTGAGTGGTCTATGGGAGGGAGAAGGAAACAGCCACATACATCTCTGCTTCCACAAGCCCAATTCCCAGCAAACTCTACAGTCAGCTATGGCCTTAGACTGATTTCCTTTTACATGTCTATACAAGTCTTACAAATTTATATGTTTGGGAGTAAAAGCACTGCAAAGAGAAGTTGGGTCATCTGCCACCCGTTTCCAGCCTATTTACTAATGAATTTCATTGACTTTGAAACACACTTCCAAGGAAAAACTCTTGATGTGCTGGACTCTGTAACCTACTTGCTCCCTCCATTCCCCCAGGACTCTTTTTAACCCTCTTTTGTTCCTCCTAGCTGCTGGCACTGCCTATTCAAACCATTACCCTAGTCCTGAGCATCCCACATAGCAGCTAGCAGAATGTGGGCACAATCACCAGCACTTTCAGTGTCAGAGTTGCTTCTGTCATACTGCCCTTGCAACAACTCTCACTGACTTCTCAATGTGACAAAGAAAAGGACTCGCGTCATCTGTTTGGCTTCACACAATGATAAAAGTCATCCATCACTTCAGAAATCACTTCTCCCACACCCCAAATTACAATTTTGGATAGATGCTGAATTGTAACTAGGTATCCCATGTGCACTCAAAAGAGAAGCTGACTTTCCCCTTCAGTAACAATCAAAGCAGGGGAGCCACAGTATTTCAATAGGCAAGAAAAAATTCCTATCAACGTTAGCTTATTATTGGTCTTTCACACTAGCATGCTACTTTTCTTTTCACAGTTGCATCTAAAAGTCCTCAAAACACCCAAACAAATCAAAAAAGCTATATATCGCTTCTTCTTCAAGGATATTACCATAAAATCTCAATTTAAATAATCTTCCTAGAATCACAGACAATTTATTTTGAAGACAGAAAAGAAACAATTTTTTTAATGAACAGTCTTCTATTCCAGGCAATCAAAGAAAGCAGATTATGAAATCTAATATTTGGTCCATTTTTCACAAACACAGTACAGAAAACACCTATACTTAGTCCACAGATCTGTATATGCAACACTTTCTTTGAGAAGTCTCTAGACAAGCTAAGATCATTGATCTAAGATTTTGTGGATTTGAAGTTTTTGAAAGGCAGCCAAAAGTTTTACTTCATTTTTCATCTCCTTCCTGAACTTGGGATTCTGCTTCTTGATCCTAAAATACTTTAACGTATTTACACTGTAAACAAAGTTATGCTGAGATGTATGAAGTGGGAAAGGTCAAAAAAAAGAAAGGCATCCTTAATGTTTTGTTTTCCATTTCAAGTTAGCCATTGAGAATAGATTTTATTCTAAAAAAAAATAATCTTGAGCTCTGAACTGAAAAATGATGTAGTTTTTGTTTGTTTCTCTTTTAAAATGTTGCCACACAACTCTGTCTAGCACTCCTTTCAAGATGCACAGGTTCAATTGCTTGGCCTCTATCTTTACTATAAAAAACACTTTCTGATAATATAAGGATGACCATTCTCCATAGAACTCCCATCTCATGAACATTGTCTCTCCATAAGCTCTCTGAAGGACACAGCATAACTGAAGTGGGTCATTTCAATTGACTACCTAAAGGTTTTGAAAGCACTTAGTTGGCTTCAGACAGAGCACAAGAATTGCATACTGCACTGGAGTACTCGAAAGTGTTAGGTATTTATTCAAAGTGCCAAGTCCTTTTTCCAAAAGTCTGCTACCTGCAAGCAGCTCCCAAATGAAGGATGCTGTCACCCACGGAGTATGTTTTCCTTCAACCTTAACTGGTCTTGTGTCAAAGAACAAGTTTCCTACCCAACCTCTCTGTACTGTTCCTGAGAAATTTCAGTCCTTCCAAATGAAGGGCTGAAAAACAACACCTTCAGTCCAGACCTAAGAAAAAAAGGAAGCCTGATTTACCAATTTTTCTACAAGATAAGGTGTTACAATTTGAGTTAAGTTATCACTAATGCTCTATTGTACCTCATATGAGACATGCAGTATATATCCCCCACAGAGGATGGTAAATTTCCTCATACAGAAGCATCAAGAAATAGGTAGAGATATCATGAAATCAAATTTAAAGTGTAACCGAGGTAAGATTTGTAAAAGCAGACATTTTTTCCTTTAAAATTAAAGCAGGTCAATACAAATTGTCCAGGTCACCACAGATAACCGACAGCTATTCAAGCTCTCATTTTCCACAGTTCTGAAAATTGCTTTCCAAACTATGATGTGGAAATACAGCATTTTCAATAATTACAGGCAAGGTCAAAAAAGCATTCCTCTGTAGAATTTCAAAACTTCAACACATATCAGGGGCCAAAACCTGTTAGTCCTTAAATACAGGAAAATAGGCAAGTTTGATGAGCTGAATTTTTGTGACTGCAACCCAAGCTTAGGCATACTTACCAATCAATCAAAAGCATCTGTAGAAAACCCAATTTTGGTCTTCAAAATAAGATGTACCTGTCCTAATAGCTTTGTCTAGATCAGAAGTGATTCAAATTCTGTTTTGATTAGCTAATCTGATTATTGCTGCAAGGTTTTTTTTCACTAGGGACTGAAAAAGTGAATGCCACAACTAAAAATGTATTGAATATCAATTCTTGCATTAAGGAGCCACATCTTTTTTACTTTAAGGCTATAACAGCTCTCCCAGGCATCCAAAATCCACAATGATTCTAACCTTGTAGCTGACAGCATCTCCTGGCTAACTAAGCTTTCCAACTAAAGCACAAAGGCAAAGGTCCTTCCTGTCACCTGTACTGCATAACAGCTACAATAACTGAACTAAATAATCTGAACTAGAAATGCCAACTCATCCTCTGTGCAGTGAGGATGCAGTTCTTACAACAGCTTCTTCCATGATCAAAACCTAAAAATGTTCTAAATAACATTTGGCTTGAAGCTAAAAAGTCAATAAAATATTAGAGAAAGAAAGGGGAAAAAACAAATTCAACACACTATTCACAATCAGTAAACTAGTTACTCCAGAAGTCTTTGGAACTAAAACCCACAGCAGACATCATAATAGTAATAGTATGCAAAAACATTCTTTAGGTGAAGATTGTTTGAAGATGGGGATCAGTTACTTTGAGTAGGCTACTTGAATACAAATCTTACAAAGGTTCATCTTCTTTTTCCAGGATTTCCTGCCTGCCTTTGAAGCAAGCTGTATCTCCCTAATTTTTTCAGTATTTTGACCTGGCAATGCCTGCTTTGCCCTTCTCCTTAATGCAGAGAAGAGTCTCATACAGATCTGAGTCAGGACTCCTTAGGGCAGTAGATTAACAAGTCGTTTCAATTTGATTTAATTAGGGAACTTGATTAAAATAGTGCTGCTTTTTCAGCATATGGGCTGAATTGTATGCACATAATCTTTTTACATGCACAAATGACAGTAAGTTATGCAGGCTGTCTCACAATTCACAGATGCAATCTTAATTTGTGCTTATAGAAAGTTTCCATTTGAAGTTGCAGAACTGCAAATTATAACTAAGGTCAGTGGAAGCTATAAGGACTTTGTATTAACATAAAATACCATTGGCATGCATCAGCTGAAAATGCAGACCTCCTGTTCAAAACATGCTTTGACTGGAGGGGGTGGGAAGAGAAGATTTTGTTTATTGGCTCTGAGAAAGACTTCTACATCACCCAAAGTAAAAATCTACAGTTTTCTCATGTTTAAGTTTCATTTCCAGCAGCACTAAGGAGTAGTGCTGATGTAGCACAGCAGGTCAGCTGGACACTACAAACAATCAAGTGAGCTCCCCAGGAATAGACCTACTGGTCACTCTGTAGAGTGGAAGTAGGATGAAAGTCTAGGTTTTAGTGAGAGTGTTTCTGATGCTCTCTCCTATGGTGCTGTGGAAAAGAAACGAAAGTGTATGAAGAATTAAGTAAGAGCAACAAAATTTCATCATTTCCCAAATCACAAAAAATGGAGGCTGATTATCAATACATCTATACAGCAATCAAAACAAAACCTGCCAAAAACTACGAAGGTAACACTTCAAACTGAATGCAAATAGTGAACCCAAGCTGATAATGCAGTGTGCTTAATATGGAGAAAGAACTTAATGACTCTTGACAGATACTCACTACAAACACAATGTATCCTGATTAATATTGGGTCCTACAAAAGCCACCACATAAATAATCAAAAATTAGATAAATCCAGTTTATTTTCTGTTCTTTTCCAAAGTCTGTGTTTGTTTACAGCAGATACATACATACGTGTACAGCACGTGAGCTGCTTCCTAGAGACTATACTTCAAGTAATTCTCTCTCATCTGAGGGGGAGAGTGGAATGAAATGGGTTCAGCACATTGCACAAGTGCTGCTGGGCAGCTGTTTGTACTTGAGTTTGTGAAATGCATTCATATGAACTCAACAACAACCAAAAACCAAAAAGCCCCAAGCAGAGAGCTCATGGGCATTCCAGCCATATGTCGCCTAACGGCTTGGTCAAAACCCAGTCCACTATGTAATGGTCACTTTGAACGAGGGCTGCATAAAGCTCATCCTTCATTCATGTTTACCTTAACAGCATTCACCATCAGTTCAGCTGCATGAATTGCTGATGCTAATTCTTTCTATTATAGACAGGCCCTGGGGTTTTAAACTGTATCCATCAATCTAAGTACACCTATCCACTCTAACATTTAAAGACAGATTAGGTCATTAGCTTTGAAACCTGCAATAACAGTTATCACAAGTTATCACAAATAATGTACTAGGAATTTTTAAATGGTTTTTTTTTCACTGTATAAGCATTTTAAAGCAATTTTTAAAACTTTTCCTCTTTTTTTTTATTATAAAAGAAGGCAGCAGAGTACATAAGAAGAATAATGTTCATTCACTGTGAGGAGTATAATCCTCAAATTCCTGCAGAAGCTTACCATTTTACCTGCCATAAAATATTTTATGACTGTATTGTAAGTAACATGACAAACCTTTTTTCAAATATTATATCTTTGGTTATTTGCATCATTTCTTACAATTAAAATTAAAAGAGCTCTTAAAAAATCTACTTAGGATCTTTCCAAACACTTATTTAGACGTTTATTTTTCCAAACAATTATTTAGAAAGTTAGAAAACTGCATGACCCAATACTCTTTGGATGTTTCATCTCTAATTAGTCAGATAATATAAGTGTCCTGCAACAAGAGCTTCTCAAATACAGGTATTAGAGGAATCAAGGCAAGTTCTTCTAGTCTAGAAATTAAAAGAGCCTTGAAGACCCTTAATAAATTAAAATGCAGTCAAAAATTATTTTGCTGACAGTGAGGAGTAAAGAGAGGGATTCTAGGGAAGAAAAAGAAAAGGGGGAGCACAACGGGAGTTTGGGGACTGATGCCAGGAGACCTATGTTCTACAAAGATCCAAAACTAAAGAAACAATGAATCACAGTCAAGTCACTGATAGGAAAACCAAAACCACAAAGGAAATGTCATTGTTTATTTGGATAAAAAACTAGTAGTTGTTAGAAATTATATACTACCCACTCCTCACAAGTCAAGGCACATGGACCACTGCCACAGCTAGGACAATGTTCTGACTTACAGTTGTAGACCTAATGGCCAGGTAGCTACAGTAAGAACTAAGGACTGAAAAATTCCCTTGCAGGGGTCAGTCCTCAGCTGAAGATCCAGCCTTTAAATTGGGAGTAGAGTTATTTTTCCACATGTTAAGATTTTGTATTAGACTACATCACTAAAGGACAGACAAAGAAAGAGATAAAAATAGAAGTTTGAGCGGAAACTGCCTCCAAGATTAATAAATTTCATAACTGTTGTTGTTCTTCCTGTTATTTATCAGTAACACAGGTGCCAATATGTTCAAGATTAAGACACCTAAATTTAGGCATTAAACTACAAGTACTCAGTTCAGTTGACATGTCATAGATCTGCTACAGTGCTATAAACCCCATCCAAGTATTTCAGATACTTTGACACATTTAAAATGCTCATTACAAATAGTTAAAAAAACACCTTTAAGGCAAGTTTTTTCACTTGACCAACTTGCTGTGACTTAAAGTACAATTCAGCTGATCCAAAGTGGGTATCTGTTTTAGAGCAAGCAAAATCACTCCACAGGTCTATTAGTAAGCAATAAGATTCAGGTGCCATCTAGAACCTCCTGAGATGCCCAAGAGAAGGGACTGGCTGATAGGATACAAGACCTCTTGCACCTGATTCAGACTGGATTCTGCACCCATCTGAAGTAGCACTTGGAGGCCAGACAAGATACTCTAAAGAGTTTTAAATTATACTATGCACATGAATCTCCCTTGGCTATGAAGCTAAAACAACTACCTCACATGTAGATAGTTCCAGCTGGACACCTATTTTAGGTGTAAACCTCAAACTGAATCCTGCCTCTACTGTCCCTTTTGGTAGGCTGTGACCGAATTTCCAATACCAAAAACCAAGAAGCACTGAACTCTTTTTTAAACTTCACAAAGCAGCAACAAGGTGACACACAAAGTGGTTTACCCTTTGCACGTCACTGAAGTTTCTGAAGGAGTTCCTATTATCATTAAAATAGGATACTGTAACTTTGAACATAGCTTTGCAAAGGTTCATTATCTAACAACAAAATAAATCACAACTAAAGAAATACTCACTTTTAATCTTGTGTAGCTTGTGCTTTGTGGAGGTTTGGTTTGGGTTTTTTTTGAGAAAGAGGGAGAAGGTATTTTTTTCAGATTCTGTATGCTGGCTCAGGAATTTTATTTGATGATGCACCATGATTACACTTCTCCAAATACCAGGGGATTTAATGCATTTTTGAGCATAGGTTTCAAGATTAAAAAGAGTAACTTCAAAAAATAAAATTACTACCACACTTTTGAACAGGCAAAGAAACATAGTACTGTGAGACCTATGAGACTACTGCTACACCTAGCTGTATCATTCCAAATCATATAATTTAATTGCTGGGGAAAAGATATTCAGGCTAATCAAATAACACAAGATGGTGGTAAAACACAATTGATGTCCAGTTTCCAGACTTGGTAATATTAGTAAAAAGGTAAATTCCAACTAAAACTTTCATGAGTCTTGAAAATGCTGAAAGGTGGCTCCATCTTCACCTTTTCAATCAAAATCAGCCACCCAAAGAGCTTTTACTGTATGAGATTCATAGACTGAATTTCAGAGTATCTGCAGTGGTTATGTGAAGGGCTTGACTCTCTTTTCTCTGACAGATCTAGGCCATCTGAGCAGGTTTTAAACTTCCTTCATCACCTCAGAGACTGAGATTAAAGAGGAGGAATGCAGTACTCAGTCTGAAAGCTTTATAGTATTGCAGGCTGCAGAGAAACTGAACACATGGAGTTAACCATGGAGGAATAGCATGCTATTTTAATAAGTAACATTAATGACTGGACTGCTAGCAGTTGCAAAATTAGCTGCATCTCTATCCTCTCTCTGTGGTGCCTGTTGCTCAAGTCCTTTAACCTTTTCTCAAAAAGCTACTGTGTTGCACAGACCTCTGAGCAATTGCAGAACCTAAACCAGCCTGGGATACCAAATGGAAGAGAGAAACTGAAGAGTAAGATAGAAAAGACAGCTTGTTTCAAAATCCATTTTATATTTTGCTATATTTGGTTCTTAATATCACAAAATAACTTTGGATTTTGATTTTTCTGGCTGTTTTATTCAACCCTGGTCAGAAATCTGTTAGATCTGCTAAGGAAGCTTAGTGTTGAAGGTCACTGGGTACTATGGAATGGCAAAATGATAGATATGCTCAAAGGGAGATAAAGGGACAGGGGCTTGAAAGCACTCAGAGGTAGGAGGAAGTGCCCTTAAATAGCAAAGAAAGTGAAAAAAGCAGACTGAGATGAGGAATCATGACAAGATCATTGCTAATTCAACTGGTAAACTAAAACTCTCGTAGAAAATTACTACTATAAATTATTATGTTGGTTAAAAAAAAAAGTAAGGAGTTGTGCTATCTTATTACACCAGTACTAAAGTAATTAGCCTTATCATTCACTGTGGTGAGGGACATTTAACTTAGAAATCCAATTTTTGTAGAAGAATGTATTTGTAAGTATAGAGAAGTTCTTAATTGTTAGTATGCAGTTACTAATCCAAGATATTATTTCATTGAATCATCATTTTAAAATGAAAAAAATGAAAAATCAAATAGAATAATAGATTTAGCTTCATTTTTCAAAGAAAGCATGTCTTGGACAGAAGCCTAAGTTAAAGACTGTTTAAATTAAAAAAAGGAAAGACATGCACAAGCTCTTCATCATTCTCCTCTTCGCCAGTTATGGTTTTGTCATCTCCAATGCTAGAAAGTATTTACAATAGTTAAGAATGAAAAGGCCCTTACAAACCAGGGTTCCATAGAAAGTCATAGGCACACAAGCCTTTCTCCAATGTATAGTTAAACATTTCTGGGAAACACTAATGAAATGCCTTTCACCAATGTGAAAAGAGCACAAAATAAAAATAGAACAGAATGCAGAGGCCAGGTAAAGTTTTTCTCTGAAACAAGAACAACTGTTCAATGCCTGCACAAATTAGCATTATGTAATTCCTCCTGTAACAGTGTTATGTGAAATGTTGGCTAACACTAACCAACAGAAAGAATATGACAAAGCCTTTGTCAAACTACAAAGCAGTATTTTTCTCACATTCTCATTTTTTTTCTTTTCTTAGAGTTTAGTTCTACTTGTTCTTTGGCTCTGGCCATTACTGAAGTTCCTTAACAGAGCAACTTCTGTTCTTCACAAAAAAGAACTACTGGGTAAAAGCTAAAAGTCTTTATCAAGACCATAGTCACTGGCCAACCTCAGCAACAGCTGGTCACAACAAATAGGGAAATCGTTTGTCCATTATGCTATTGCCTTTTCCAGCGAGTTCCAATCACAGACTTCTTATTTCATGGCCAATGAATGAAGTACAAGAATTCTCCTAACTTGAGGGAAAAGGAGAGTCTAAAGAGAATGAGGATTTTCAAACAGTAATTTCTACTAGACACAATCACATTGTGGGAGCAAACATACCATGACGTACAGAGTTCCAACACCCCCTCCACCACCACAGAACTACCCAGGATGTAGGCCTGACTCATCCTTTGGCAAAGAACAACTGAGAAAATGTTAATTGGCTGACAAATAACAAGCCCAAGAGTGGGAAAATAAAGAAAGATGTACCTTTACACCTTTACAATCTGTCATTAGTATGATCTGAACTCCACAGCCCACTGCTGAACCAGAAATGTATTCTATATTCAGCAAAATCACACACATTTATCTCATGGTTTCTGTTGATAATGCTGATAATAGATGATTTACATGAGTTTTCTGACTGTCACACGACTATTAATATACAATCAGTTCATGCCTTTTTCAGAATTATTATACTTATTTTATATGCAAGTGGAAGTACTAGTTGTAAATAAAGAAGAATAAATATATCTGTGGAGAGACAACGACTTAAAGTCACAATAGCTTGGCCAGTAATTGGAAGGATGTTCTTTCCAGGTGCTAGATAAAAGTCAGACAGATCCTTTGATCAAGACTGGAATACATACAGAAATTAAAAGAACCAGACAGCTACAAATCTGTTCCCCAGGAAGGAGGCCATGAATTACCAACCATTGTTTGAATTAAGATATTGAAAGAAAAGACACACAGAGCCTGAAATATGGAACTCAGAATAGCTGGGGGCATAGCATTAAATCATAGTTTACTTTGTCCTATAATATAGTAGAGTTTCAGCAGGATTTGGTGTACACAGACTTTGATCTCTTTGTTTAATCGGTAGGAAGTTTGGGGAAATAAAAAATATTTTGCTTTTAAAATCTAGCTTTGAAACATCTTAATCATTCACTAGTGAGGAATACTTTATTTCAGCTGACAGAATTAGGCCTGTCATGTTACTATGCCAAGAAACCAGAGAAGACTGCAACTGAATTGAAGCAGTGCTGAACCAAAAATTCCAGCTCCAAGAGAAATGAGAAAAGAAATGAAGCTATCTGCTTAACTACTTATTCATCTGTATACTTAGCTATTTACTCAGAGAAGGGCAAAGGTGTATAAGGCACAAGTAAGTTGTGAACTTACAGTATCCAGCAGAGCAAAGAATACATATCGCATCCCTCAGCTACAAAGCAGGCAAGGACTCTACATAGCTCCAAAACCCCTCAGCACATTCTTCAATCACACAGATATTGCTCTTATTTTAAATCAGGACTTAACATGTACTGATTCAGAGAAAGAAAATTTTCCCCAAGAAATATATTCAATATTGTTCCCACAAAGTAACTGTGAGAACTAGGCACAAGCACAAATACACAGCGAATGAAGGAAGTCTATTAGAGACTTACTGTTACTACAGCTTGAACATAAGGTTCAAACCTGAAAGATTAAGAGTTTTTAGAATGTACATTTCTACCTACTACCACTGCAGGGTCATGGACATTGCTCTGAGCAACCTGATCTAGTTGGGGATGTCCCTGCCCACTGCAGGGGGGTTGGACTAGATGACCTAATGAGGTCCCTTCCAACCCAAACCATTCTATGATTCTATGATTATATAGCCTGAACTAGTAGATATTGTCTGATTTATTAAATGCACAGATATAACAGAACCTGTGAGCAATAAAGGTTGAACCCCCTCTTCATTACTGAGTCATTTGCAATTTTTGCAAACTTTTTATTAGACAACCATTTAATTTGAAGAAGTAGTCTAACAAACTGAATATTATCATTACCAACAGAACACATGAGAATAACCAATTACAAAATGTACACACCTATGTAATATACATGGAATATTGTTTGTGTTTGTGCTTAAGTTTACTCAAAATATTCTCCTGGGGTGGGAAAAAAGCATAAACAGATTTTTGTTTTAGTCAAAGCAAAAGTTAACTATTCATCTATCCACATATCTATTTTCATTTTGTGTTTTATTAAAATAGCATCTGCAGTAATCTTGTCTATATTATTGATGACAACACAGTGGCTACTGGACTGATAAAATGGTCTCAAGGAGTTTCCAAATATGTTCTGATGAGATAATCCCTAGAGAATGGATATAGAGGAAAGCTATCTAAATAATGTCACTTCTGTTGCAGAATTGGTTTCAAATTAATTGTTTCTTTCTAAAGCTATAATTATCAGGAGGAATGCAGTTAGTCAGAAAAGATGAGGTTTAAAAGTGCATGATGTTTAATAGCTCATTAAATAGAAAATATATGGTAAATTTGGGAATCAGAATGACTTGCAGTTAACTGCGAGATGATGGGTCATGGCACATGAAAAGAGACTTTTCTGGCAGGAAAGCAATTTGGTAATGCTGACTGCAGTCTGCATTTACCTGACATTCGGAAAGATCATATGACACCAATGCAGATGAGGTGAACAGTGACGACAAAAGGAAGGGCAAGGAGAGCTAGAGGAGAAAAAAGTTAGGTTATGAGCAGCTGGGAAAATGATGAGGAAGAGCAGAATATGAGTGTCATTACTGGGGGTTCAATTTTTAAGTGGGAATAGGAACAAGGTGTTATATTAAAGACACTGGGTGTGTTCATGCAGCTACAGAGATAGCTATATCAGTACTTTTCTCACAGAGGAGGTTTATGTAGAATTCACATAGGTGAATAATTAGCAATTTTGTAATTTCTCTTCCAACAAGAAAACACAGTAACTGTTATGTACCTATTGCTCTGAGTATGATTTGAAAAGCACACTTCATGTTTTTAAAAGCATGAAGTATGTATTTACTAGACATCAGATACACATTTAAAGTAATGCAACAAATCAAAGCAACTCCAAAGAAATTCTGAAATAATTAAGAATAATTATACTGCTAAAAAAATACACCTAAAACATTACACCATAGCCTCAACGTGAAAGAAGCTCAAAAGAGCTGAGCTAAGCTTAAACTTTGTAGATTTTCACACAAGCAGGGATCCCAACAATTATATGAGAGGACACAAACAGGATCAGAATGGGAGAAGGCAGCTGTGCATTTCCATGGTCATAACCAGATGGGTGCCACACCAGCCTGCACAAACATGAGGTCTAAAGCCTCTTAAAACCCCATAAAGTCATCTAAATGCATGAAGAAATGTATAAGGTACAGCACCATGTGGGTTCAGATTCCCAGATGATGCACAAGCAGCTTAAAAGAAGAATAAGACCACAGCTGGAGTAGATATACCCCTAAAATATTGTAGCCTAATGGAAAGGCCACACCAGAACAGGTACAAATTGTGGCCTATGGACAAGGCCACACTGGAGCATGTATATCTCAAAGAGACTGTAGCTATGAATAAGTCCACAGCAGATGGCCCTGAAGAGATTGTGGTCTGCAGAAAAGTCTATGCTGGAGCAGGGACAAGGAGAGGAGTCCACTGTAACATTAAACAATCTGGCCTGGTCCAAAGGGACCAGGGGTGGAATCTGGATATACATCTAAATTGCTGTAACTGATTTTCTCAGTTGTATGTTATAGGAAGTTCTATAGCAGGAACCATCCTAATCAGTGGAGGATGAGCCCCACAAGAATCAGTGCAACTGCAGCAGTGACCCAAATTGAACTCGCTTTGGTGCCCAATAACTCCACACAACACACCACACCTCCTGTCCTGAGTGAACATAGTAAACAGAGAACCCAATCCATAGAACCATAGAATTGTCAGGGTTGGAAGATCATCTAGTTCCAACCTCCCACTAGAGCAGGTTGCTCAGAGCCCCAGCCTGGCCTTAAAAACTTCCAGGGATGGGGCATCCACCACCTCTCTGGGCAACCTGTTCCAGTGTCTCACCACCCTCATGGTGAAGAACTTCCTCCTAACATCCAACCTAAATCTACCTTCCTCAAGCTTATGTCCATTTGCCCTAGTCCTATTGGTGCCTGACATCCTAAAAAGTCCTTCACCAGCCCTCTTGTAGGCCTCTTTCAGACACTGGAAGCCACAATAAGGTCTCCTGGGAGCCTTCTCTTCCCCAGACTGAATAATGCCAACTCTCTCAGCCCATCCTCATAGGAGAGGTACTCTAGCCTCTGATCATCCTCGTGGCTCTTCTCTGGACATGTTCCAACATGTCCATATCTTTCTTGTAATGGGAGTTCCAGAACTAGACGCAGTACTCCAGGTGAGGTCTCACTAGAGTGGAGTAGAAGGGGAGAATGACCTCCCTTGACCTGCTCACCACACTTCTCTTGATGCAGCCCAGGACATGGCTGGCTTTCTGGGCTGCAAGTGCACACTGGTGACTCATGTTGAGCTTCTCATCCACCAGCACCCCCAAGTCCTTTCCCTCAGGGCTGCTCTCAAGCCTGTCACTGCCCAGCTTGTATCGGTGCTTGGGATTGCCCCAACCCAGATGCAGGACCTTACACTTTGTCTTGTTGAACTTCACGAGGTTGCCATGGGCCCACCTCTTCAGCCTGTCAAGGTGCCTCTGGATGGCATCCCTTCCCTCCAGCCTATCAGCCACACCGCACAGCTTGGTGTTGTCAGCAAACTTGCTGAGGGTGCACTCAATGCCACTGTCCAAGTCACTGACAAAGATGTTACCATGAACTAAATGAACTCAATGAACATTTTATGGACATTATACAGGCATGGTCCACAGACTAAGAGAATGACATCTGTGCATATATCAAAGGGCAGGAAGGGGAGGGAGTGGTTGAAGAGGATATATTGGATAGTATGGGCCTGAGCATGAAGTAAATGGTAAGAAATAAGAGTTGGAGATTGTATTGGATTTTGCTGTGATAGAGTTAATTTTCTTCATAATAGCTTGTAAGGCACAGTGGTTTGGATTTGTAACCAAAACAGTGTTGATAAAGGGGATGTTTTAGTTACTGTTGTGCTTACACAGCTCAAGACCTTTTATTCTCCCATTGTCCCACCAGTGAGAAGACTGGATGTGCAAGACAGCTGACCTCAACTGACCAAAGGGATATTCCACACCATACAACACCATGCTCAGCAGTAAAAGCTGTAGGGAAGGAGGAGGAAGGGGAATTTTTCGAGTTACGGCGTTTGTTTTCCCAAGTATCTGTTAAGCATAATGGAGTCTTGCTTTACTGGAGGTGGCTAAACACCTGCCTCCCAATGGGAAGTGGTGAATGAATTCCACACTCTGCTTTGCTTATGTGTGTGGCTTTTGCTTTATCTATTAAACTGTCCTTATCTCAACCCACGAGTTTTCTCACTTTTGCCCTTCTGATTCTCTGCTCCATCCCACTGAGTGGGAGCAAGTGAGTGGCTGAGTGGGGCTGAGCTGCCTACCAGGTTTAAACCAGAACAATCGAATTATGATGTTTATAAACAGAAAATAATATTTTGTGGCCATAAAGGAAAACTAATCTACATGGGGGGATAAAACGTTTTCTGTGTCAGAAGCTCAATCAGCGCCTGGGTTCATAGCCTTTTCTTTCGCTGAATATCCACTGCACAAATACCAATGTAATGCCTTGATTATGAAGGTTTGGACACTTACGCAGCAATGTGTTTTCAACATTACCTTAATTCCAGTACACGAGATATTCCTCATGATCCTAGACTGAACTGAAAAAGCAGGATCATATAATGAGAAGTGTCTGGCAATATTAAGTATATTGACTGATAATATCGTATCTGAATTTATAGCATGTTATGTTAGCATACAAATACAATATTTCTTCTGTCTTGATTCCAGTAAGCTTATAAATCAGAACTTATCTCACTTTATTTGCTGCTATTACCAGACCTCAAGATAAAAATTCCCATCTTATTTAGGTATAGCTTATTTGTTACAATGCATAGATAAAAAATTCAAAGCTAAATAAACACAGGTAACCCAGTCCAGAGAGGTTATTCTTCTCCTGTGGTGGTGCTGAAACAGATCTTTTTTTCTGCAATTAAGCTTTAAACATGACCTCATTTCTTGCAGGAATACTATAGCCTAATGCACTTTGTCAGACCAATAACATCATATTTGAAAATTTACAGGGTTGTAGTTTCTAATACTATAATGCAGGATAGCTACTTGTAGCATCTTACTGAAAACTACCTGCTGTTATATAGTGTCTCTCCTGAATTTAAGGGGATTGAATGTTTATAAAAGGCCACGGAAACAAAGCTCAAGTCTTAAATTTATACTCAGAATACAGACACAAACATAGTTGTGTCAACAGCACCCCACGTGCATGCCTTCAACATGGATCACTCTAAGCAGTTAGCAACGTTTATTCAGGCTTGCTTCAGAAAAGTCTTCAAGCACATAATTAATTTGACTAGTCCCACTGAAGCCACAGAGTTACAGCTGAAATGCTTTTTGTGATCAGACCTCAGGGTTTGCCTCTCTGTGCACACAGCAAGAACAAACCCTAAATTTTGCTAGTGGTGCTTTTGTGACTTGTATACTTCTACAGTTAGAACTAAACTAAGACTACTAACTCATTTTAGATAAACTATGGCACAAACTTCAGACAGTACTGACTCTCATCCGTTACTAGAAAAGATTCAAATGTCCATTTTCCTACATACAGAAAGCCATTATCTTTCCTCAGAGCCATCAAGCCCTTCTGCCTTACTTTGCAATGCCATTAAGTGCAATGACACAACAGGCAATGATGAACTATGGTTAAGCTGAGAACTCAAAAGGCCAAACAGACACCTTAAACAGGAACAAGGACTGAAGAAGTCTCAAGCAAAAGGAGACCTAGAGTCCATTGCTTTAATGCAGCGCTCACAGAGCTCCCATTTACAATCACAAGGCAGAAGGTGGCACCTAGCTTGCGACTGCACAGCAGAGGCTTTGGGACAGGTCCTCTCATATGATGGAGCGGGTCCAGAGGAGGCCACGAGAANGTGTAGTTTCACATGGTGAGGGAGAAGCCACAAGGAGACACTCTAACCAGGAAGAGTGTCCTGCATAAAGATGATGAGATGAGCACAAATAACCATTTGGTGACTCAAGGGCTGCACCATACCCTCTTCCCTGTTCCATGACACAACATATCAGACAGAGATAAGTGGAGGGCCACATACCACATAGCTAACTGGTTTGTGGCAAGATGGACAGGAGGTCACAGGTCTGCCTTATCAATACGTGATGCAGAAACTGCAGTGGAGGACTGGAAAAAATCCAATACAAGAGTATCACTGTGAGGGCAGAAGACTTGTCAGGTCTGTATTGTCTCTAAAAGAGCTGGTGTGAGACTGCATGTTACTGACAGAAAAAATAAAGCAAAACCAGTACACTAAAAAATTGCAGTTTGGTTCTAGTAAGTCAATTAAAATGTACAGTACTGCAATACCACTTCCACGCATTTCAAGAAGGAATTCGCTTTACTGGACCAAGTCAGTAGTTCGTCTAGTCCAGTAGCTCATCTTCAAATAGTGCTTGTTAATATTGCAACAGAGGCAAGAAAACTTCCACACAGAGAGGCCATCATACAACCAAGAGTAAAAAATTGCTTCTCTGTTTCAAAGATGTTTCCTACTTACCAACCCATTTCTTAATACTTTGTTATTTATACAAATCAAATAGGTTGTTGAACTGTACTTGAACATTTATTTACCTGTGATATTTGGCAACATAAGGCATAATAAGCTTTAAATGAGGGGGGAAAAAAACAATTTCCCACTTTTTATATGTGCAGTTACATAAGTAATTCTCCTATACCGCAAAATATACAGGAGACACTCCTATAAGTGCTTACACAAGGACTAAGGATCAAATCCATACAAGCATTTTCTGTGCTAGTTCAAGCAATAGCTACAGCTATAATGCACTCTACAAATCAGTGTCCTGACGTATCTGAACACAGGAAAAAGCTAAGAATGCTTTTTTTTAGTGACTTTGTCCCTTTTTATGTATGTAGTGTCCTGCCATAACTAGTACTGTAAAGCACAATGGCTTTAATTTTCTCCTCTCTCCAAAGTGTTTTTCAAAACACACTGAATGAAAGAAGCTCTATAAAAATGTCTTGAATTTTTTATCCCAAAAATGTGACTGTTCTCCACCAGCAGTATGCAAAAGTACATTAGGTGGCCATTATTATTTTGTCTTCTCTTCTGACAAATAACTGACTACCTGTGATAGAGGTGGAGGCGAGGCAAGGCTGTTTAAAGAATCAAAACACAAAAAGCTCTACTTTCCCAAGTTCTACCAAGTGCAAAAGGAGTTAGCTCTGTAACTGCCACCAAGAAAAATGAATGGCATTAGTGTTGATGTTTCCACATATGTCTGATGAGTTTTATAAATCTGAACTGAGTTGTGAGGAGGGGTGTTTCACAGCACATATTAACAGCTTACAATACCAAATCACTGGGCCAAAATTCCTGTTGAAATAGCTCCAAGAGCGGGCCTCTGTTTTTAAAAAGTATTTCAAATGTGAAGGTGTGCACTTACAATGGATTCTGTGAAGCTCAGTATACTATGGAAATGTTTTCTCACCCCACCTAAAAAAACCAAAAAGCAAAGAAGCAAAATCCTTTTAAAGTGCACACTTAAATTCAGTGATCTAAGGATAATAGAGCAAATGTCCAGCTGTTTTAAAATGTCAGAGCTTCAACTACTCCAATGAAGCAATGAAAGTCTGCAACAGTTGGGGATGCCCCTCTTAACACATAAAAATGGTCATGAACAAGGACAGGTCACTATTCAGCTCTGCCAGCAACATATATAACTCTTCTGTTATATTCATCCAAACACAACTTTTGGCTCAATGCCTTAAAAATTCAGCATTTCAAAAGGAATAGGGAAAATACATCTTCAAATGAAAAGCTATTGCTATCTGAATTACCTGGAGCTGTAGTAAAAACTCAAAGACATTTAAATGAAATGTTTAAATATAGACTGAATATGAGACTGAACATCAATTAATTAGATTTGTAGTGTCTTCCCTTGCTTTAGCCTCTGTATCATCAATGTTGTAGTCTTCGTTTACTTTATTTTCTTTGTTTGATGACGTCTGATTAATAAATACATTGATGAATTGCTTCAGTAAATGCCATGCATATATCACAAAACCAGGATGTAGTCAGTGTTTCTGGCACCATGATGCTAAAGAATTTTTTATTGTTGTTTGAACTTTCAGTACTTAACAAAGGAAATAAAACTGCTTTGCTGGATAAACTTCCTGATTTTTATTTTAATTTTCAGTGAACAAACAGCTGCAGAATAATGTGACTTAATGAAGCATTTCTAATAAAATCCTGCAGAAGTTAAAACAGGGACACAGAACTGCTTGCTCACTGATAGTTGTATCATTCAGAGCAATTTTTCAAGATGGTGATCACATTTATGTGTAGATTAGCATTAGGTAATGTGATCTTCTGTCTTCCAAAGTCAGTTATTTCCTTTAGTGTGCTAACTAGCTAGCATTGTTCTACTTACTTATAGTAAGTAAAACATAAAACAACATAACAAATGCAACATATTTCTAATACACTATTTAGGCTTTATAAGGGTTGGTAAGTAGCAATACAGCCAGCAATAATTTTAAGTGTGAAGATATTCAGATATGAAAAACTCCATGGTATGTTTTGCTCACCAAAAACATGTAGCCTGCATTTGTAAAGATGTCCTTTGTCCAGTCTGTCATCACCTGTGATGAAATTATGAAAGTTCTTGGTGGTTACATGTTATTCTGCCACCACAATTCAGTGTAAAGTATTATTTGCTTTATGTAAATCCAGATAGGGTTCAATGAATCGTCACTTTGCAATCTGCCAGTAAAGCAATCTCCAATATCCATCTGTATACACATCTATTTACTTCCATTCAGAACAAGTTTTACATGTATTCCCCACTAGAATTATCAAGTGCATCACAAGCATCCACACATAAAGCTGACATCCCTCAGATCATAAGAACAGACAGGTAAAAAGGTTACCCCGTATGTCCAGTATGATAAAAGACACTGCTAGATTAGTCATCATTCTCTGATTAAAACAGCATGACAGGAATCAAAATTTCATCTCAAAGTCACCCACTATCAGTAGCATATCTAAAATTAACACCACATTTTTTGAAAGTCCCCTTATGTTCAAACAACATGTGGAACCAGTGAATAGTAATCCTGATTTGCTATCAACTAACTAAGCAAAGCTTTCCACTGAAATTATGGCACTTAGGTAGTTTAAATTTTGTAAGAATAACAGTACTGTATTTTTGGAAATAAAAAAACACATCACTTTCAATATTGCCTCAGCAGTATCAGATCTCTCAAATAAAATGTTAATAATGAAATATATATTAATTACTACTGTTAATTATGCACTCATAAAACAATTCAGGTATCACTATGAAATGACTTCACAATTTCTGAAAAAAGTAAAACAGAAGATGCAACCTTTGCCACCCTGATAAAAATGCCTTACTATGCTCTTTCCCAACTTCAGCTAAGCTGTATTCCTAGTACCACTGAACTACTATTTTTCTAGCATTTACTCCACGCTACAGAAAAGAATCTTAATTTATCAGTTTGACTTCACTTACATCAGCCCATGAAGTAGCTTTAAAGCATTAAATACATAGCAGGCTGAATGCTAATGTGTGAAACTAGTTGGTAACACAGAGAAACCAGCTAACAATTACCATTTAGTCAATACTAATTTAAATGTATCCACTGCTGTGCAAAGACCCTAAGACCCTGAATGCTTTACAGGGCTTTCAGGGATAGAGGTTGAGTATGTTTATTATTAAAATTGACAGTTCTTCAGGAGTCAAAGCACGGTTCTTTAAATACTGAAACAAACACTGATAATCTCCAAGCAAAAGCTGGAACGAGACAACTGTAACTACACATCTAATTTAAAATGCTTTAAGCAATTATTTTAACTCCTGGTAAGAACGGAACACACAGAAGAATCATGCATGGCAACTCCTAACAGGGCAGTTTGCAAGCAATTGCTCTTTATTCTTTGCATAACCTGGTGTCCGATCCTACACAGTTCCACAGGAACAAAGCAGATTTCAAAACTTTCTTTTTCAAAGCTATAAATGGGGTGGAATAAGGGAAAAGCTCTCTCACTGAGAGAGCACTGGAACATATTTAGTAGGCAAATGAGTTCACCGAAATGCAAAGATAGCAAGGTGGATGGACAAGATATATTTCACACTATGTAGACCAAAACTTGGGGAACGTTACACGCAGAAAGAACTGAAGCCCTTAACTCTATAAAGGATTCACAAAGGGACTCCCCGTTCTTTCAGCCGCAATCTGGAGGCGTCCGGGCTCCCAAGGAATAGTAGAGCCCCAAGTGCCCAGGTGCTGCGAGTTAGCGGCCACTCTTCCTAAACCACTAGTTGGGCTGAAAAGACAGTGGGTTTCCCTAGGCAGGCCCCCATGGCTCTACTGAAATGCTTTAGTGTTACTTTGAAGAAAACCAGGAAAAATAATGAAATAAAACAAAGCGTGCAGAACGCCCACTGCGGAGGTAGAGCAGGATGCCCCAGACACCCACCTGGAGCCGCAGAAGGGCGCTGAGGATAGCTGCCCCTCACACTCGGCTTCCCGCAACTTTCGAGCAGCAGGAGGGCGACAGCCCGCAGCAGCCGGCCCGCATACCCCGCACCTGCCCCCGCCGCGGCCGCCTTCCGCCCGCCGGACGGGGAAAGCATCTCCCGGCACCCCCAACAAGCGCCGAGACAGACACACGCCCCTAGAACGCTCCGCTCACCTACCTGCAGCCCCGCTTCCTGCTGGAAACACCTAGCGATCGGCCGCCTCCCGTCGAGGGGGAGCTCCGGCCTCACCGCCCGGGCATCGCCGGCACACGCCCCGCGCCCCGCCAGCGCCCGGGGGCATGGAGCGGCGCCTGATCGGCTCTCCTCGGCTCGGCCGGGTTCGGGCAGGTAGCCGTCCGCCGGAGCCCGGGTCTCCCCCCGCCTCTCTGGAAATACACCAGGAATCCGGCTAAGAGATGCTTAGATGAAGGGTGAAGTAAGTGGGAGGGGAGGGAAGACTTGAAGTGTTTCTCGTGCACGATTTCAGAGTATTAAAAAAAAAAAAATAGAAGACGACTAAGTATGGATTAGCTATAGGAAAAACGGAGGGTGAGGAAGTCCTGTAGCCCGGTGCAGCTCCGGCCCCTCAACCAGCTGCGTGCGGTCCCGATTCAGCCCCGCCGGCAGAGGAAGGGAGGAAAAGCCAGCGCGTCCTGCAGCAATCCCTCCGTTAGAGCATCTCTGATTGGTTTGCCTTTCACACACAGCACGACTTCCCCCTCCTGCTGCCTCCTTCTCTCTCTTGGGAAAAGTAATTGGAGAGCAAGAGCTTCACCTTCAGCAGCAGCAGCATCCACCCCGCGCCCAGCCTGCGCGCACCGCACCGCGGAGAGGCGCGGGGCAGCTTCGGACTGCCAGACGTGCAGAGGCAGCTCCAAGTGCGCCCTGCGCGGTGTCGGGGGGGTTGGGGGCGGGAGAGACGCCGTTCTCCTCCCCGGCGTTTATCTAACTCCTTGCTGCTCTCCTCCCCAGCCCCTTTACGAGGCAGCAGCTCCCCGTGGCCACTGCTCTGTCTGAAAGACGAGCGGGACTCCGTCGACAGTGCCCACCGCCTCCCCCACGGTCCACACACACCGAAGCGGGACCGCCTCCCGCCCGCCCCCGCAGCACGGCACGGCATGGCGCGGCGAGGGTGTCCCCTCCCTCCCTTCCTCCCCTTCCGAGCGGTGGGGTGGGGGGTGCGAAGTTTCCGCACAGGCGCACGTGGCCGCGGAGAGGAGATCCCCGGCGGTCTAGCCGCTGGTCCCCCAGGACCTCCCTTCCCCTGCGGCGGGAGAAGAAGCGCAGGGCGGGAAAGTACGCACCAGGCCAGACAGGACAGGACAGGGCAGCGCAACGCAGGCAGCGCAGCTCCCCCAAGGGAGCGGGTCGAGGCCGCAGGACTGGAGCGGGGGCAGGGGCAGGAGGGAGGCGGTGGCGCCGGCAGCCAAAAGCTGGCCTGTGTCTCCCTCCAGAGGGAGAAGGGAGTCACGCAGGGCGGCGGGAAAGCCGCGGCCTCGTCAGAGCCCCTTTCCCGGGCGGTGGGGTGGCGGGCTAGGGGCTAGGTGCGGAGGGATATGGGAGTGTGACGCAGGTCGGATCCTGAAGGCCTCTGCTTACAAGCAGGTGGTGGATTGCAGCTGGTCTGCCACGAGCGTTGATTCAAGAAAGGGAAATGTTGGCAAGTGAGGATAAGTAAAAGCTTAGCTTGCTCATGTATTTTAATGTGTGTTATGCTGTTTGAAAGGCGATGCAGAGAAGTGATGGGGAGGAAGAAAGAGACCTCATTTGTTACAGTAATCCCCCAAAGAGTCAAAGTCTCAGTTTGCTCCTAGAATTCTTGCCCACTCGTAGGTTAAATGGGGATGAAGGGTTGCAGCATTAATAAGTACTGATATACTTAATCTATTTTCTATTTTTAATTTGTACCAGCTAGTATAATAGCAAGTTTACTGAAAATAAGCTTTTGTTGAGCCTGTAACTCTCATCACATATTACATGATGTTGATAGTCAGTGAGAAAGGGAAGAGGGAACTTCCCCAGTTGTTACTGTTCATGCTAGAGTTCTTCCATATAAGTAAGGATCTGTAGAATGTTTGAATTAGTTTTTCAGAGCAAATGCAGACCTAAAGGTCCATCCACTCAAGAAAAAGGAACGTCAAAATGAAAAAGAAAAGGCTTAATGCTGACTACCCCTCACACAGCGATGCAGCTGTAGGATGAAATACAAAGAGGCTGGCATGGAAAGGGCAAGTTAAAAGTAGCCTGGGATGTGTTTGGCACAATTGCTGTTGCAGCAAACACTGCAGTACACATACATGCCTGGATGCAGACTGCAGCTGAATTAAAAGGCTGCTGGTTGTAAAGACAAATGTAGTCTTATCTCATTGACTGGAAGCTGATACAATAACAACATCACGATTTCGCTAGTCAGTAACCATGTTTCTCTGTTTGCAGACAGTTAAAAATAATGCAGAGGGAACTGAAACAACCAAGACCATGCTGCTATCAGCAGCATGATTTCAGTACATTGAGGCAGACTCAAGATAATTTGGATCCACGGGGGCTGGATACTCCTGTCCCCCCAATGCAAAATGACCAGGGAACCAGAATACATACTGGAATGGGTAACTTTTCATGTTGCATAGCTCAGTGTAGGATGACAAGTATTGTTACTGGATTAAAAGCAGTCAATGCATACCAAAAACATAATTACAGCTGCTAAAATGCAACTACAGGAGCTGTTGCAATTTAGAAGTAGCAAACACCTTGTAATTATAGGAGCATGTATACCTGTATTAGTTGTACATATCATTCCACTCAGGTTAACTCTGTATTTTGAGAGCAGAGCCTGCTTAGTAGTTTCATGTTGGTGTCCTGCTGCTGCAGAAATCAGGCAAACACATCTGAAGACACAGAACTATTATTAGCCAGTTAAAAGAATACAAACAAATGTCATGCAAACAATAGAAAACAAAGCAGTAGACAAAGCAATAGCTAAGCTGACCTTTTTTGAAACCCAGAAATTTCGTCTGTGCAAATCTTGGGAAAAGTGACCATTATTTACAGCATGATGCTGCTGCATGATCCATTGTTCCAGTTCACACAACATCTGAAAATCTGAACAAATCTGCAATACTCACAGGTTATGTGACACCATGCAGAAAGACATGCTTTCAGAAAGCTTTTCTTAACATGCCTTCATGGTATGGCCAACACTCCTGGGAAGAACTGAAATAATCTGTTGCACCTATACAGTACAGCTGGTTTTACAGATGCTTACTTAGTAAGCCTGACTCATCTCTCAAGGTGCATTTGTACATGCTGCACATGCACGATATGATAAATTTACTATTTTCTGGAAATACCAGCTTGGCAGTCTTTGTCCTACAGAGCCTGTGTCTGTATCTTTCTGACTGGAAAATTCCCAGCTGAATACTGTGGCCTTAGAACACAATACAGTTATGAAACACAATTATTATATGAATGTTCTCTCTTTCTTCCTTCAGCTTGTTTAATTTTTGAGTTAGTGTCACAATTTCTTTTCATCAAATTGTAGGGCTCTTTCACACACTGAAAGAAAAGCATAAAACATGAAAATGAGCATTGGCACTCACAACAGGTATAGTGTTCAGAATAACTTCAGCACTTCCATTTCAAGGTAAAACACCCAGCATAAAAATCAGGAAAATAAAAACTTGTTTCTGATTAGGTGCATATATGTGGATCTGGTACCTTCCTTTTTTAAACACTGATTTTTTTCTTTTTTACTCAAAGGCATGCATGTTCTAAGCTGCTAAATGGGGGGAAAAAAATTATATTTTGGTAGCCACATGTAGATTTTGTCTCTAAGAAATTATTAGTTCACTAATTTCTACCAACAATTTTGCTGGTTTATAGTTCCCAAGAGGCTCCTCCTCTGTGACCTACCATGCTACTAACCTAAACTAACCAAAAGTTGTGGCGCTGTTCTTCAATTTAGTAGCTATGTTCTTGGTTTCTTATTTTCTTCACAAAGATTAGGTTTGTACTTTGGTCTTCCATCTTTTTTAATATTGAATTTCAGGCACTAAAATAAGGAGGGACAGTTCTCATCAGGAATACTTCAGTGTAAGGAGGGCCACAGTGCCTTAGAGCCTGATGTGCAGCAGCTTCCTACAGCAGTCCTCTACTGCCATCCCCTAAAGCTGAGGAAGAATGGATTCCAAAAGCCAGCTGCTGCAAAGTACTTGTGGGAGTTATCCTGATGTTCTGTGAGCTGGGACAGTCCAACAGGGCCTAAAAGTTACCTTTACGATAAGTGTACAGATAAACAGTTACATGCTCACGTTTCTATAACAGGTGAGAATCTGGTCCACCAAATTCAAAGTTCTTTCTGGTATATTCCAAATATTCACATACAAAAATAAAGGTAATTGACTCCTGAAAAGCTGGTGGAAAATGAAAATGCAATGGAGCAAAGTTATTCTGGAGTTCTTTAATAAGTCTCCCACAGGCATTTATTAAAATCATGCTGGTTATTGGATTTTGAAGGAAATTGGGTTTTTAACTAGCATACTGGAATCATCACTGAGCTTTCAAAGCTTCCATATAAAATGTAAAATCTGAGGGGAAAAAATAACAGAAGTAACCACCATTCTTTCTTTTCTGCAGCAGATGAGTGATACAGATAAATATTATGATGATTTCTTTTACCATTTAAAACCATTCTCCTAAGATATGAAATGACATGGAATGGTTATGCATCCTAATATAAATGCTGCTCATAGAGTAATGACATCTTCCAGGATGAAACAAAAAAACAAACCAGATATATGTAGATACCCAATGTTACTTTAGGAGCAAACTTTATTGCTTTCATTTAAGAGGAGAGAAAGCAAGGAATCAGACCAAAAAAAAAGGTTGAAATGGATCTCTGGAGGTCCAGTTGGGCTAAGGATCTAAATCCCAGTCATGGGTGGGTTGACTTCAGAGTTAGGCTAGGTTGCTCGGGGCAATGTCCTGTGGTTTCAGATATGTCCACAAAGTTACTACCTATCAGCCTCTCTGGTCCTTTTCCAGCATTTGACCACCCTCATGGTCAAGGATTTTCCTCCTTACATCCAAACAAATTTCTCAGAATTTCTGCCTTGAGTCCATTGCCTCTCATTCCTTTGCTGTGCACTTACAAGAAGCTACTGGCTCCATTTTCCCAGTAACCATCCACAAGTAATTGAAAACAGCAGTTAGATCTTCCCTTTGCCTTCTTTAAAGAGGCTGAACAAACACAGCTTTCAATTTTCTTGCGTGTTGTGCCTTCACTACTGCTAGGATGCACTGCAGACTCATAGTCAACTTGTCCATCACCATCTACAGGCATTTTTTCTGCAAAGCCATTTTCTAGATAGCCAGTGCCAAGCTTACACTTTTGCATGGGGTTATTCTGTCTCAGGTGCTGGACTTGCATTTGTCTTTGCTGAACTTCATAAAATTTCTGTGACCTCACTTCTCCAGTCTGTTTTGATCCTTATGAGTGGCAGCTTTGCCCTCCAGCGTATTGACTACTCCCCACATTTTAGTGTCACCTGCTGGGAATGTTTGCCATTGTCAAACAGATTGTTGGTGAAGACTGCAAGCAGTATGGGCTCCAGTACTGAGCACTGAGGAATGCCACTAGTGACCAGCTACTGCTCTTTAAGCCCCACAGTTCATCCAATTTTCACCCATTTTATAAACTACCCATCCAGCTCATATCTGTCCAGATCGGCAACAAGGATGTTATGTGAAAAATCCTAACTAGAATCAAGATAAACAACACCCACACTGCACTCTCCTTCCCCACAGAGCCAGTCATTTCATTGTAGAAGGCAATCAGGTTGGTCAGGCAGAATTTGCCTATAAATCCATACTGACTACTCCAAATCACCTTCCTGTCCTTCGTGTGCATGGAATGACTTCCAGGAGAATTTTCTCCATACTTTTCCTGCAAACTGACCCACAGCTACCCACATCATCCTTCTTGCCTTCTTAAAAATGGGCTTATTTAACATTTTCTATTTATTTGAGACCTTCTCCTGTCATCACAAGCATCTGCAGGTGATGAAGAGCAGTCTCACAGTGACAGCAGCTCACTCCTTCAGGCCACTTGGATGCACCTGATCCCACAGACTACTGTATGCCCACTTTGCTTGAGTGATCCCTGTTGATCTTCCCCTATCAGGGGTGATACTTTACTGTCACGCACTCACCAACAAAGCAGACTTAACCAAAGATGAAGAAACCCTGGGATGAATGCTATTTGTCTGACCTGCCCCACAGAATATCATAAAAACAGATCTTTCTTCTTATGCTAGTTCACCAAAGAGAGCAAAATCCCTCAGGCTGTGAGAACTGTAGCTATTTTGAAATATAAAGATGTGTCTTTCTGATACTTCATAAAGCACCTAAGCTCCCTAAAGAGGAAAGATTTAAAAACCTGCAGTCCTCATTTCTCATTTGCTACCTCTTGACAAGTCACTACTGAGCTTTTTAGATCTTTTATATATCATCATAAGGCACTTAACTTTATGCGTTAGAGACCCTACACTGCCAGGCATACCTTCTGAGTCTTGCTCTAGGTGAAGCATGTACCAAAAAGTTCAGTGTTGCAATATTTTGTGCTGTGGCTTCTGTATTTCTTTGTGAATCCAGGCTGTGAAAAGCAGGCTAAAAACACCAGAAGAATTTAGATCAAAAAGTAGAACAATACCTGGCCTCCCCACCTTTTGGAAATAGTGTTAAATTTTCTTTTTAACAAGTAAATAGCTTGGTTGTATTACATATTTAATAAGCAATAGGTCTGTGCTTTATTACACTAAAAGGAGGAGTCCATGGGCCATATATTTGGGGATGACTACAGGGCTCTTATGCACAACAAAGCTGTAAATTACAAGAATAGTAAGTGTAGAGCTGGCTTATTGGATGTACAGTAAGTATTATTCATAAGCTTTGGGGGAAAAAACCCAAACCAAACCAAGTATTCCTCCACGTATATCTGTTGGACTCAGAGCAGGAAACAGAAGCAAATACTAAATCAGGCATCCAGAGAAAGAAATTGTGAGGGGATGGGGGGAGAAGAAGGAAAAAACAATAATCCCCAAACCACAACCTGGAGAAAAAGTGTTCACACATAACACACATCTGGCCTAAATTTTCATTACTATGTTTTAGAACTCATTCATGCCTGTGTTTGTCTCAATCTGATACAGTATGGTAGTTCCTAATTTCCTGTATATCAAACAGCATCAGCTCTTGCAGTCATGCTGCAGACCTCCAAAATGAGTAAATATTTCATCCTTGGTTAAACGTATAGTACTTTTGTTTCAATTTTATATTAGAGGTTGTGCTATAGACAAAATGGGAAAAAAAGCAGACCTCCTTACCTAATGAGATTTTCATCTAATTTTAACATAGATATAATTATTTCCAAAATTTTGTCTTGAATTACTTTCATGAATTAATAATGTTTACATACTTAAATTATATTCAAGAAAAGGAGGTCTTGTGAAAACAAGGAGGTTAGTAAAGGTAAGTAAGAATCAACCTGATTTCAAAACATAAATACTCTTTTTTTTCCCCTGAAACCTCTTTACTGAGGGCAACGTGTTAGAAGACTTGAGAACTCATCTACAAGAAGGATTAGACTTCACTGGAGAGATTCATGGTGCCATTTATTATCTCATGATGTAGCACTTTCTAATCTGTGTAGTGTCATTTTAGAAAAAGGCATCACAAATTCTGGTAAAAAAGGTATCAAAGCTTATTAGCCCAGTAACTCAAGTTCCACAACGGTGAGAGATAAATTAGGGGGCTGTCAGATATGTGTTTGCTGCAAAAGAACTGACTGTGATCTTACCTGGGTTATTTTTTTCTAAAGAAATAATACTGCTCCTGTTTTATAGTTACAATACACTGTTTCAAATATTGTCATCCAAATTTCAGTAAGTTTAGTGAAAGGTACTGTGCATTAAACAAGAATAATTTCTTCTGTCCCTCAGTATTTCTTTCTAATTTTAAGTCTTTCTTCCTCTCAATTTTAACCACCTGTGTTTTAGTAAGGGATGGAAAAATAAGAGAATTGCACTGAAGAATGTATTATGCTTGTGTATGTGCATTAAAAAACATTAAAAGATGTCCTAAAGGTTATTACAGACTTTGCATGTTATAGTGTTTTAACAGTAAGGCGAAAAAGTGTGTTTTGATATCAGCTTTCTGCATATGGAATACAAGCAAAAGTAGAGCTTTCCAAGAGTCAAGAGCAGAAGAAGTGCTATTATTTAGAATACGATCCACAGTATGTATTTCAAAAGAGCCTGAAACTGGGGCTGGGAGTGGGGAGGGAGGGTGAAAACCAAAACAAGACTAGAATATGATCATTTAAAAATGTTTCAAAATTTCAAAATATTCTCAAAAACAAGACCAAAAGGAAACACTAGGCTGGGAGAGGAATTTTTGGAGAAAAGAGAAACAAAAAGGATTATGGCATAGCTGAGGACAAGCAGCTAATAATTCAGCATGAAAAAGATGCCTCTGATTAATGTAGAATAAAAAAAATCCACTCCCTATGTGTAGAAAGTTACATTTTCTATTTAGACTAGCTATACCTTTCAATGAGGATACAAATGTGGAGCTAATGGATTGCAGAGTTAATAGGCTGAATACAAGTAATTCCTCTTTGTATACATGTGAAAGAAAACTCTGCATACCTAGAAAGGACTACTGCCACTTAGTCCTCAGGATCTGCAGAGCTGATCCTGACTGACTGAACTTGCCTTCCTTCTCAAGCATATCCTCCTTCATTAAACACATGGTAGGAAAAGCTAAAGCATGTGTGCCTTTCAGTTTTCTGCTTTTCTGGCTCTCATGGTCTGATTCCTTTGCAGCAAATAGTCAGAAATCCTTTAGATTAACCCTGTGTTATTCAGAGCTTGGACTTCTTGATGGCAGAACACTGTGATGCCCTGGTCCTGCTCAGAAGAACTCATGTGAGCCTCTGTGGTGCTACAATCAAGTGCACTCTCATCTGAGGTGAAATAATTATCCGGTTACCCATGCTAAACAGCCACATGTAGATGGACAGAAATGTCACCACCTGACTCCCTGCACCCCACATGCATTGCCTGGCATCTGCCATCCTGCCAAAACACTTGTCCTCAGGGACCAACTGCCTCAACTCAGGCCAACCTGAAAAAGTTTACCACCTGCCACATTGCCTCACATAGCAAGTCAGCTCACATTTACATTTCTTTCTCACTCATGGGGCATGGTAAACATCACATTAAGATCTTGGATGCAGGTAACACTTATTTTCTGACACCCAGCCCAAGTGTCATGTAACAATGGAAGGCAGAACTGAGGGAGGCCTAGGTCCTTAGGGGTGTATGTTTTATGGTCATGAGAATAATTTTGCATAATTTTGCCATTTTCATTCTGACCAATTCTGAATCTAAAATATTTTTTAGAACCAATTGTTTCTGTATGCACTTGCAGCCCTGAAACTCAGTATTCATAACGAGCATTTTTACTTGTGCTTCAGGGGCACCCATCCATAGCAGCTGCAGTGTCACACAAGTGTTCTGGGACTTTGCAGCTGGAAGTAGGAGCAGTGCTCAGAGCTCAGTGTGGAAAAACTTGCTTTTTCAAGCAGTTCAGAGATATCTCAGATGGCTCTGTTCAGCACGAAGTCATAGCCTGGGATGCAGAGAGATGCTGTGGCTGCTGCTAGAGTGATAAACCTGCTACATAAATCTTCTTTGTTTTCCTCCCACTTTAAGCTTTGTGACATATCTACTGCTTTCTACCAGACACAAGAATTAACTCCTTATCCACAAGTGCCCTAGTTTTCACTGGTATTAAGCACCCACAAATGTCAGAGAAGCCCATAAAGTTGGGAAGGAGGAATAGTTCTCTAAATTCAGAGCCACCACTGTAATGGAGAGCTTTTGCCACCAGATGTCAGAAGGCAGAACACAGATAATACTCTGTCTTGTCAAATCTTGAAAAGGGACATTTCAGTCCTTTTTTTCCTTCCCCTTCTTTCTCCCTTCCTACCTCTCCTGTCACATATATGCATATACACACAGAAAGAAAATCACCTAGGGAACAGTGGGTTGGGTTTTTTTGTTTTCATTGTAGCCTTCCACAGATAAAAAGCAGGAGATCTAATACCCTGTTAAGCTTCAGGTAGCGTATCAAAGAAAAGAGTTGTCTAAAACTTGAAGTTGCTAAACAAGCTGAATAATAACAAGTTCTGTGAGCTCTGGAACTAATGAAGTCTCATTTCCTATGGATTTTACCTCATAGCTGATTGAAGATTTTCCTATGCTGAGGAATTACAAATTCTTTTCTTTTTGTCTAAGGTTGATCTCAAGGGACAGATATTCAGAGAGATGCACTTGTGGCTTTTCTTTCTTCTTCTTCCCAGGTATCTTTTCTTATTGTAATTAAACAGCTTTAAGACTACTACCCATCTCTCAAATTTTGTTGAAATCCGAAGGGGCTCCAAAATTCAAAAAGCTTTCTTCTACAGGAAATCTAGAAAAAAATGCAAGGACAACTTCATCTTTTACAGACTGAGATTAATGAGGCCATTTATTTTATAGTATAACTCTGCTAGAATTACTTAAACACCTGAACTTGCACTGGAAATTTAAATGTGCCGTTAAATAGTATGGTGATTATTTTTCTGCCAGAATATGGATTTTTTGAATATGCAGAAATGTGTGATTGACCACCAGTGTTTGCTGATGAAACCCTAGTTCATATGACTACATGTTAGTGGGTTACCTGTTCTCCATTTTTTACTTTTTTCTATTCAAAACAGAGCAGGTGACAAGAAATGCAATCCTTTACACCAAGTTTCCACACCCCTCCAACACAACTAAACAGGCATCATTGATAACAGTGATAAGAGCATTCTGGCCTTCTACCAGTGTACTGTGACTCCAGCTGAAGTTGCTCTGAATTTCTATGATTATTTCATTGATAATAAAATTAAATGCTCAGCACTTTTATTGTAAGTTTGTGCTTATTCCAGCTTTTTTTATTGTACATATTTTATTGTGCCAATTAATGAGCTTTACTTTATTATCCTATCATATTCTAAGTTTTATTAGTCTAGCTCTTAAAATGTACAAGGTTGATTTTATTAGCTTTTATTTAAATAATCATCCTTAAAGTAATCCCTTCGTATTCTGAAACTGTTTTAGCTGCATTGCAATGGCTACTTTCCCTTCCTGACCCAAGATTACATTGCATCATAAAAATTTAGCAACAGATTTTAAAAATTAAATGGAGCATTTATGAAGCACAAATGATAGCCATGCTGTTGTATATACCATTAATATAGGTATTTATATTAATGCCTTTATTAATTTATAATTATCCCTTTTGAGATATTTTTATAGAAATGGTTCAATTCTATGAAAACTAAGAATGTATCTAAACAGACTTTGGCATGACTGACATGTTAATCAAACTTTAGCAGCTTTACATGTAAAATATTTTCCTTAGCAGATTGATTCAGAGCCATTTCGGTGTCTGATATCTCAACTATACAATTACTAAATCAGTTGTGGGAGTCACATTTAGCAAAATCTGTTAAAGGTATACCTGGAAATTGCACACATGCATAAGCATAAGCCAATTTACTCCTTACCATCCTGGTCTGAGTTAGAACAGAACTAATTCTGTTCAGTGATTTTACTTTTTAGCTACAGTCTTTTCTAATTAACTGCACTTCCTAAAGTTAGCAGCATGTTTTTTCAGACAGTGTCTGCTTCTGATAGTGATAAGACTTAGTATTTATAGTTAGCACCAAGGATTGGTATGCAGACCAAGGTCACTGCTAAATCTTGTGTACCACATTAACTGTGCAGAGTAAAAGGCTGCACCTATGGTAAGGAGCAGACAGTTCAACTAAACTGACCAAAATATTCCATTCCATATACATTATATTCACTATAAAGCTGAGGGATCACAAGGGTCAAACTCTCTTCTTCAATGGCCAGCATCCAAGGAAGGCTTTGTCTGTTCTGCTTTCGATCCCAATCCATGTACTCTCAAAAAAAAAATATCCAGCATAACTAGTGGCCTTTTTCTTGTATGAAACTCCTGGGTCCTGCACTCTGTGAGAACAGGCAACCTTCCTTTCACATGGAGTGCACACAGCCATTCCCTCCAGCCAAAGTACTTATTTGTCCTACACAGTGATACAACTGAGAGAAGTTCTCTAAAATGTGGAAAACTATTTCCCTTTGTATGTAAATATTACCTGTAAAATAAATTAAAATATATATATATATGTATATATGAAAACAAAATCTGCAGGACAATGTTAACAGTGTACTGTGCCTCTGGTTTTTTTGTCCACTCCAGAAACCCAGTCCCACAGCTGGTGCAGGGCTAGACCTCTACAGCAATTGTCCTGCATTCCACCACACATATATTTAGATGCAGGGAAATGGGGTGGTGAGGACACAGAGGTGTGGGGCAGGTGGGAACAGCACCAGGGCTCCTTGCTGTGGGAGGCTGGTTCTCAGCAAGCTCTGACCCAAAAACACTTTCAAATCACCTCTCCTGATTCACTACCACCTCATAAGAAATTATAACAAGGTGGTTTATGTCTTTGTTTGAAGAGCCTTGTAAACTCAAAAGGAAAGAATTTGATTTTACAGGGTTGGCTGTCAATCAGTGACCCTTTTGGTTACATTATAGGTTGAAGGTCATTCCAAATGTCAACAGTAAAATAATTTTGTCAGTATTTGCACAAGGTATACAAGTCTGACCTACACTGATTGACCATTTCTTGAAGTACCTCATGCTTTTTCTTTCAAGGGAAGTCTTGAATCATCTATAGTATTTACATCAAGCTCCAAAATAAAAAGCAGCACATCTATATTTCAACTGCTAATGTGTCTCATTTCAAAACAATTTGTATTTGTTCTAGTGTCAGCTAGCAAAAATAAATAAATGGAACACATCTTTTTGCAGTCTGAAGCAAAGAGCCGCACCAGAATACACTTTGTCTCAAGCACAAGGTTAAGATGTGTACAGAGGTTAAAGCACTGAAGTCAACAATGTATCAAAAGTGATAAAACAGATGGCTAAACACTTCTGTTGATATATACCAAGGAGTCTAGCTATATGGGTAAGCACATTCTCAAAGCCTGACTTTCCCATTCCAACCCCCTCTTCCATCCTGCACTTCTCTCCGTAAATCTCGAATCCTGTGCCTTGGACCTGCTTTCAGTCTGGATCAACCATATGTATTGCAGAAAATAACAGTGGCAATTTGAGCCCACAACAAGGCCACAACAAGAAATAAGTCAGAAAGAATGGAAACCAGAATATTACTACTCAATTCCTACTTAGTAACTTCTGAATCATTTTGACAGTTCTTGGTACTTTTCAGTCTCAAATTTAGGTCTCAAAATCCAGGCAGCACTTAAAGCAGGATTGACCTCAGCAAGCATTGGCTGCCTAACAACTTATTCTCTAGGTTCCCTTTATAAACAACAGAAAGACACCTCCAGGCAGCAGTTTGTCTCACCTTAACACAGAAGGGATGAATCATCCTTTAGAAGAGGCCATCTGTCTCTATCGACTAATGAAGGACCATGTCCAACTAGCTAAGACTAGATATTGCAGTGTGCAGGATGACTCTTCCCCTCCCTCTTGGCAGGGAAAAGCTCTTGGCTGAGGATACAAACCAGCTAGTGAGGAAACCCATCAGTGCTGCCAGAAAGAGATTTACACCTGTGTCAAGTCATAGACATCACAAAAGGCATCAAAACCAATCTTTCTTTATTCCACATTTTCATTCTTTTTTATATATTGCCTATAACTTACATTTACGAAAAATTTTGCAAAATACTTACTGAGAAATACTATTAAATGCTTTCAATTTTTCATGCTTTAAAATCATGTTGAAGGATATAGTATAACATATGAGGGCTAGATACTGTCTTTTTTAAGGGAAGTGCTTTTTAAATATTGAATTACTGATACTAAGTAAAGTAACCCTATTGCTTTGGGGCAGAACGGACTTGTGAAAAGGTGTCTTGCTCTCACAGGAAGGGGGGACAGTTTTAAACAATTTCTTTATATTTTCCCTAAAGCACTGGTGAGGCCGAACTCAAATCCACACATTAACTGACCAAACTCCTGTGCACCACCATCACTGACAGTTCTGCTTCACACCAAGGTGGAAGTGGAAATCACTTTCCCTAGTACTGTTACAGTACTGTTCCCTTGTACTGTTGCAAGAGGCAGTTTGAGCCCAGTGCAGAAGGATAAAAAAAGGCTTTTTGTGCAATGGGTTCCAGGATGGCTGGATCTTGTACCATAACTTGATGTGAATTGTTTCTTCTCACTAATACCTATATGCACCCACCAAGGGACAACACTAACATTTATAAAACTGAGTGTACTTTTTCATTTGTTCTGCTAAAAAATCTCTAACCACCAAAAACTCCTGCAGCTTTTTCTGGAATACCACAACAATAACTCAAGAATTTTCCAACTTATAAAACTTTTCTATGCCTGAGGTATTTCAGTCAAAGTATTTTTTTTCCTTTTGTAGATCAACTGTCACTCTACTTTGAAGGTTTTTTACTTGGTCAAGATCATATTCATATATGTTTCAGGTTAGAATAAGACCATATTCCATAGTAATGGTAATGTTTTATTGTAGAGGAGGTTTAGAAAAGCAGAAACCACATATCTAAAATGTTCAGTATTAAAATATGTATTTATGTAATTTTACGTGCCATGTATAAAAAATACACTTAAATGAGATATTTCCTTAATGGCTGTCATCTATACATGCATGTGTTTTTGCATGTAAAATCTGAAGTTGTTCTAGCATATCTTGTATTGTCATCTTGCTGCATGTTCTGTTGAATTTCAGTGATTCTTAGTCAACAAAATACATGCAAATTTATTCATCATTTACATAGCCAAATGGTAAGAAAATGCTGAAACAAGTGGACTTTTGCCAACAACCCTGATTTCTGCAACTTGTCTGTTGTCTGTATTAGGTCCTGCTATAAACCTCACTATTACCTCCTTCCACTTAATCACCAACTATTTTTATTGAACAGCAGCCTATTTTTAGTACAAACAGTGCAAATCTTACAAAATTAACTTCTACATTGTGTTTAGATTTCACATCTTCAGCAGGTAGTGCTTAAACCCTACGTTATGAATCATCTTTTTAAAACTCATGTCTCTTGAATTATATTAGCTGACATGTTTTGTGCATAGTTAATATATTTAATTTTACCTCTTCATTTAGCAACCATACAGGAGAAAATTTGTATCTATTCTGATGTGCAGATCAAATATGGAAATTGATAATAGTTTTGACATATCTGACAAAGATGGCTAAAACCTGTTGCCATCATACCTTTCAAATTAGTTTTTGTGTTTAAAATTCTTGAAGGAAAAACATTCATGAAAGATATATAAAAAAGTTAACTAATTTGTAATAATTTGAAAATAGACTTCTTTTGTGTAGATAAAAGCATTGACATGGAAAGTAATTTTATCTTGTTAAAGATGAGTAATTATTGCTTTAATTAATATCTGATTAACATCATATCATAAAAAAGACTATTTTCCAAGCATTTTTTTTTCAAGTCCTATGCTATTATAACTGAATATTTCATGTGTATGTTTAAAAAATGCTTAATCGGTAAAGGCAGAATTTATTAACTACATTTTTAATTTTAAACATAATTTCAATGTTTCTACATAGCATATTTAGCTTATTTTTTCTTTTGTTTGTATAGCTTAAGTCGTTCTTCAGAAAATAAAAAACTTTAAAAAAAACCCAGACAAACCAAACCAAAAAAGAATGCTTCCCGATATTTAAAAATTCTAAATTGGAGTAATGTGAAAACACTGGCTTTTCTTGCACTATTTTTAAACTAGGAAAGCTTCTGGGACATCCTTCAGAGATCCCACTGAGCTTTTCTCTATCATCATTGCCCTATATTCAGATCTATTAACTTTTTGATTTAACTTGTCCAAGGATGCCTGGTCCTAGATTTAGTATATAAGGATAAGAATGTAAAAGAAGGCTGAGCATGCCATGTGACCCCCATTCAAAAATAACACTCCTTTCTCCAAGAGTCTATACCCTTATTCTGTCATTTGAAAGATTCTTTTGGTAATATGAATTACTAACGATGTAGAAAAAAATGTAAGTTTGATTAAATCAACTAAATTAAACACTATCAAAATTTTTTTCCTTATTTTAACAAAAGTGTGTTATAATTGCAATTTCATCTAGCTGAAACAAGAATTTAACATGGTTATGTTCAGCCTATATGAATGAGGTAAATCATGCACAGACTGGATTAGGATGAATATGGTTCAAAAACCACAGTGCAGTCATGGCTTTATGTTCAAGACAGAAATGAGTATCTTAATTGTATGTTATTTCTCTTGCTTTTTGTTTTTCAAATTTGTCTTTTATTTATTTCTCTCTTTTAAAAAATGTGTATCCTCATCTGCCTCTGTCCATTATTCATCCCATGCTTCCTTAGGTTCTTCTATCTTTACTATTGAATTTTTGCTCCTGTGTCTTCCCCTCTTACATTTACCTTACAGAAGCTCTGCTTTATCTTGCTATTGTATAACTTTAGTCCACTGTTATTTCTGCTTTCTTGCTTTTGTTATTGAACTGTTTCAAACAGGCTTACAATTGTATTGCTGTTTTAAAACAACCAACTCCCATACATCCAAAAAAGTAGGATATGAAATGAAATTAGCAGTGATGGCACTATTATTGACCTTTTGCTACACTTCAAATTTGTAAAAACGTATTATGCTAGTAAAATTAGCTCTAAAAGGGTTTCCATCAGATTTCTCAACGAAAAGTGAAATTACCCATGTTTTCCCTAACTGTATTTGTGAACACTACATGTAAAATACACATTTGTCATATCCATTCTGATACGTCAGACTCTGTGTCTGACACAACCCCAAACTAAAAGGGAAATCCATGCAGCCATCAGCAGCTATAAGCCCACCATGTACAAGGGTGCTTGCCAAACCACTGCAGAAGGGAATCTGGAGTCTTATTTTCCCCCTCCATAAATTCATAAATGTGGTGTAGGATGCTTAGGAAGAAAATAAAATGCAGTAAAATTTTTCTGCAGTACCTGTAAGACTTACAGTTGTCTGTCATTTCCACAGAACTTATTGTGTACACAAATTTCTACCCCTGAGAAACAGAGCTTCTCGTATCCCCAAGAATTAAGTAATATTTTAAGTTTCTTTAGCCAAACCCACCAGTGGACTTGAAAACAAGAACTGAGAGCTTAAACTTTATGTTGTATTGGCAATCAATAGAATCATCAGTGTACACAGTTTGTTATCTGCAGCCCATTTGCTGAATGTCTGAAGCACTATACACAGTATTAATTGCATCCTTTTTCAGGATCAATGTTCAGAACCATTAAAAAAACATGTTTATAAAAATTCATCCAACAGCAATGAAGTTATGTAAGGATGGAGGCCCAATGATTACCAGAAAGCCACCTCAGCTAGCTTTACAATATCCTGCATTCAGTTATGTCAAAAGCAGTAAGGTATAAATCTATATTATAAATGCTTGTTTTTCATTAGAGAGGGGAGGCCATTTATCAGTATCTCCAAGTGTTGTTTCTCTTTACCAGATGGTTTAAAACCTGAAGATCCTCAGGCATTGTCTGGGGCAGAGGTACTTGGAAATAATACCTTGCTAGCTCAGAAAGCTTTTTTAAAAGTACAGATTTAACACTAACTGGTACTTTACACGAATTTTATGTAGAGGAAGGTTTTTCTCAAGCTTAGGATTCTGTTCTGTATCGAAAGGCATGATTGCTTCTTCTGAAGCACTCACAGTCCCAGAAAGAGACTTAGTTACTCATCTCTCCTTTGCAATTCTTAAACAAAGCTCTGCTTCAGATGGCAGGTTTTATGCTTTTCTGTCTAGTATTTGTAGCACCTAATATCCATCTGGTATCTCTTTCTGTACCATAAACAGACAGAATTCAGGAATAGGGGATCTTTCACCTAGTAACTGCAGTTATGCAACCCAAACCCCAGAAGTATGGGTAGCTCCAGGTGAATCTTTTGGTAAAGCAAACTGTTGATGCTTCTACTACGAAGTGCTGGACAATGAAGCTGTTTACTAGCACAATGGATCAAGAAATATTTTCCCCCCAAATTTCCGTGAAAATATTGCTTCTCTAAAGATTTAAGTGTGGCAGGCAGATAACTTTCAGGGTTTAAAACCCTGTCCTTATTTGACAAGACCTGATGTGCAGAGGGTGGGAAGGTGTCACAGTTGTTCTTTCCAGACTCTGGGATTCTAAACCAGAAATTTATTTTTCAAATGGCTAGAAAGCTTCTTCTTGTTGTCCAGGTGAGTTTTATCTTCTCTCATTAAATGTAGCCATTAGATTCACAGCTCTCAGTGGAACACTCCATAGATCTTTAACTTCCTTGCTCCTCCTGCAATTTCACATTCCAGCTCTTAGAAAAGCCATGAATGTCACTGTCCCTCTGAGCTCTTGGGAGTTTTACTTACACATTCAATATGACTCTCATACTCCCCTTTCAGCTACAAATCCTGATTTTGCCTTTATTTCAACATCATCATCTTTACTGATAATCCTGGCAAAATATTTACTTAGCTTTGGACTACCATGGTTGCATAAGAGCTTTATTTCCATTCTCTTTTTTACTGTGTATATATCCGAGGAGAAATGTTTAATGCTATTTGTAACAGCTACATGCTACTAGGTAAGTGGCAATTAGCTAACAGCTAATAATGCCTAATAGCTTATCATACATGACTGGCAGCCTGGCATTAGTCATAAAATTCAGCATGCTATATTGCCTTGGTTGGAAGAAGGAGGATAGATATACAGTTGAACGCATTGTAGATACATCAGTTACATGTACAAGAAAAAAATTGTTTTCAGACATTTGTAACCAGAACCATGGCCCAAAATTTCTGTACGATTTTGATTTTAATAAATCTACATACAAGTGTGAAGAAAGAGAGAACCCTGCTAACGTAATGTAACACATGGCCTTATTGTTTTGGTGAAATGGCAAACAACAGGTTGAACTGCTTGGCCAAGCATCAGGTAAGAGTGACCAAAACAAACACAACAAATTATCCATCGGTTTCTGCAATGGTCTGAGAAAGTTAATGTGAGTCTCGCTGCCTATTTAAATTGCCAACAGTACTTGCACAATAATAGAGACTGTATCATTATATGAATTATGGGAACCCAAAACACTTATTTGTTAGCATGGCATACGGCATCTAATTATACAAATGTTTAAATTAAAACACAGGGCGGAATGTCACAAAGGAGACAGTTCCTTATTCCGTAAATACTATCACCTCTTTCTGACACACTTCAAACCATGCTCCCACAAGACATGACCTAGGCCGGGACGAGAAGGCATGCCTTGGGTGCCGAAGGCGCCCAGCCGAGCAAGACAGCTCCAGGCCGCAGAGCTACAGCAGCCCGGCGCCAGCCGCCGATGCAGGCCCGCCTAGGCTGGTTTGAGGCAGGCACACGCTGCATCACCCGCAGCGGTGGCGCCGCAACGCAGGCCTCGGGGGGGCCGCTCCAGCCACCTGAGGCAACCTGCGGCGCACACCCGGGGAGCAGGCTGCCGCCCTGGCGGCGCTACCGCACAGTGAGCCCGAGCCGATGCCGGCACGCAAAGCCTCGCCAAGGCACCACCCCGCCCTTTGACCCGTGCCTGTACACCATTCTACAGCCGCACGCCGCACCGCTGGCTCCGCTCGTGGAAGCGTGCAGCACTGCACGCATGTGCGCCCGCTCCAGGTGGTGAGACAAAGGACCTCCTGGCCGCGTGGGGGCACAGTACTGCGGTGGTTCGCCAGGTTCCCCTCGGTCCCCGCCCTGCGGATTCTGGGAAGGGAGGGGGGCGAGGGCGTCTCCCGGTCGGCGTCACTCCCAGCATGCAGCGCGGTCCGCTCCTGCTCCTGCCCCTGCTGCCGTTGCCGCCGCCGCCGCCGCTGCTGCCGGGGGGAGAAGATGGCGGAGGGAGGCGCGGCGGATCTGGAGACTCAGCGCACGGACGTCGCGGCGCTGCTCAAAACCGCCCTTCGCAAGGGTGACACCTGGTGAGGGAGGGGCGGGGGGACCGGGGCTGATCGGCCGGGCGGCTCCCTCCACCCCCAATGCCGCTCGGCTGGCAGAGGCACCGACCTCCTTTTCCTCAGTCTCTTTCCCAGCCCCCGCTCCCCGGAGCGGCTCGGCCCCCTGCGTGTGCTGGGGGCTTCTGGGAAAGGAAGGGGAAGGCGGGTGACAGAAGGAGAGAGACAGCACCCTTCCCGCCGCCCAGGTCCTTCAGCCCCTGTCAGGAGGGACCGGCCGCCTCAGTGCGCCTCAGGCTTGGCCTGGCTTGCTGGTAGCCGGCAGGGCCGCGCCGATGAGGCGCCCGGCGCGGGCAGGCACCGAGGTCAGCTCCCTGCCGGGCGGTGAGCAGCGGGGGAGGGGAAGGAGCGGCGTGACTGGCGAGGCGCGGTGCCGGATGGCAGCCTTGGATGGCGGCCCCGGACAGCGAGGGGCCCGTAGCCTCGCGGTGCTCTTGTTCGTTCTCGCTAGGAGAAGTAGTGAAGCAGTGATTGAGGCGGGGGAGAGGAGCTGCGCTGCCAGGCGTTTCTTCTGTTATGCAGGCTGAAAGGAGGATACGGCCCTGGCGTCACCTTCAAGTTGTCAGAAATTTTATCTGTACCCTGAGTGGGCTGTCCTGAGGCTCGTCCGTGGCTGTGATAAACCTTAAGTTTTATTTTGACTGTAGATGGGTTAACTGCCTAAGAAACAGTCCCTGAAGGTGCAGATGGACCTTTATGATACCTATTCACAATAAGCGCTTAAAATACATATTTTCAGTCAAAGATATTTCTTAGTATGCCATACAGCTTGTAAACAGAATAATCCATAGTTGAAAAGAATTAGGTTAAATAAACGCCCCTTTCTAGAGTGTATTTGGTAGTTGAGCTTCTGTTGTAGTTCTCTGAGGCTAAAAAACAGGACTTCTTTTTTAGGAGGTGGGGGAGGGGGAAGGAACTGACACTTTTTCAACCACTCAACCTCTTCATCTCTTCCTATGTGAAACTGTCACCCAAAGACAAAGGCTGAAGCATTAGCTTACTGAAAATTAAGTATGAATACACAAAAGTAGAACTTGCCCACCTCATTTCAGCTGTCATCACTCACTGTTCCAGTTCTATAAAAGACTATATTTAACAGTGTTGATACTGCAGAATGTGTCAGAAGCATACATTCTGATGCATTATTCAAGTACTGCTGAGTATATGTTCAGTTTTGGCATACGAACAGGCTGCTTTTAAACTGAAAACTAGAAAAAGGAAATCAATTCACTTAGTAGTATTGAAAATGACCAGTGATAGTAAAAGGGGGCTGAGGCCTGTAATATTCTAAGAATTGCTATTTTATGTTTCTTTTGGGTACTTTCCAGGTAGTAAGGAAATGTCCCAAATAGTTAATATTAATCAAAGTGAAAGTAACTCACATAAACTTTACATGACTAAAACAGTAAGTTTGCTGGGCTGTAATTTTTTTTGTACATTAAGTATTTTAACATGAAAAAAACTTAAGTGGAAAAAACTTCTAAAGGTTCTCTGAAAATATATAGCTGTGATTATGACACTGGTATTAAGTGTTTTAAGACTGAATAAGCTGTGGCTAAGTCCTATTAACTTTGACTCATGAACTATTAAATCTAGGTGCATAAATGTGTATACATGTGTGTTCATAGGATTAATACTTTGAGGTGTGTATTTGACTTCACAAGTTAAGGGGTATGTTTAGTTGCATTGCTTTTTTCAGAGGTATTTTGTCAATAACTTTTATCTTTTGAGGCGTCAGTAAGGAAATAGAACAGTAGAAGTGTTCTAAGGCATGATTCAGAATTGCAATTTTCAGTCATTCAGTAGTAAATATTGCTGAAAAAAATCTGAGCAATGCCGTATCACCTTGTTCAGTGCTTTTGAAGTTACTTTGTTATACTGAAAGTCTTGTTCATGCTCTTCAGAATTTAGAGTGCAGAGAGCAGTAACCTATATAAGGAAAGTATAAAGCTTTGGGGCTTTCCTCTAAGAAAAAAGGAACTAAAGAAAGGGCAGAGAGAGGCAGGTCTTGTAGTATCCATAAAGGAGGCAATGAATTTCATCATTATTTCTTCATGTACACTGCAAAGAGAAAGAAATGAAACTGACTTGAAATGCAAATTTCAGAGTTAGATGTTGAAAAAGAATCGACAGAATCAGGAAACATTTGAAGAAGCAGTTTAGTAAGCTGTGGGATTTGTTTCATTGGATTTTTTTAAGAGTAGCTTGGGGATACTATAGGATAAAATATATTGCTTCAGTGGACAGACAAGTCTAGTGTCTTTTGACTATTATGTCCTCAGGGACAAGATTTTGGGGCTAGTTTGTCCCCATGGTCTTTTTTGCATTCTTTTGTGGACAGTTAATAAATTAAATTATTAATCTAGTAAAGACTGAGGATTCCTCCATCTCTCCTATTTTTCTAAACATGCATTAAATAAATGTCAAATTTAAGCTTTTCCAAGCAAGAGCTTCCTTTGTTTATAAGTTATTTAGGTAATATTCACTACTTTTATTAATGAACCACACTGTTATTCCACAGAACCTGTATTATATGTCTTCTTGCAATGTTATCCAAAGGACTTTCAGGCTCTATGGCTGAAAGAGCTAGAATTCTGTTTTAGAAGAGGATTCTTGAATTTCGTTGTTCATTCCATTTCATTGTGTATCTCACAGGTTTAGGATCTGATATGGTTACTTCTCAGTGTTTTGAAATTCTACTGATGCATGGCAAGTGAGGAGAATTTTTATTGTTTATAGAGATTTTAACTTCTAATTTAGAAATACAAAACATATTAGTTGTTACAGCTGCAGACAAATTTGAACTCTATCAGTGTCTTCCTGTATCTACCCTCAGAAATTGAAGAGCTCTTGATGTTCATCAATTTTTTTAGCCACTGTATAGTTTGCCTGACCAACTGGTCTTGATGATGTTACTTAGTGACTTCGTAGCTGCAGTGATATTCGTGGGAACATTGCCAAGTTTTTCTGGTTTTACAGTGTTACTGAGGTACAGTTTTCAGTACTGAAAGTTACTGATCTTGGAATAGTTTTCTTAAAGGTGATGAAGACTATCAGTTCTTGTGTGTGACCTTTTGTGTGAATATCTCTTTAATTTCCTTCCCATATTGTTGTATAATTTCTTGTCTTTAAGACCTTTTTCAGCCCTAGTTTCGCTGCAGTTCCTATTTTTCTTTGGCTATTTTAGACATTGTCCCTCCATGGTCTAGAATGTGAGACATTGTTTCTCACCTTTAAGTATCATCTGCCAATCAATGGTTCACTTATACTGGGTAGTTGTGACTGATAATGGCTAACAGCATAGCCTTAGCAGTCAGTTTCACCAGTTTTTCACTTTTCCCCCAGGATTTCCTAATTATTATTCGTTCATCTATTGCTTGCCATAGCATTTTGTGAGCAGATGAGAATATATGTGTTATTTGTATTTTTAAAAGCAGTAACTTGGAAAAGAATTAGGCTATTACAGTGGACAGAAACTGTCACAAGGAGTGTATGTGGTGGCTAAGGGAACAAATGTCATCTTTATATGCTTGGATAGGGAATATTGATTGGTAGTACAAAGATATACTATATTCAGTAATATGTTAGTGAAATTGTTCCTACTGTCCAGTTCTGGTGTCTACATGTCACAGAAGGTGTTTGTTTGGAAGGAGTTCAAAAATTAATAGGAACATGGAAGTCTTGCCTTTCAGAAAAGAGCTTTGAGAGCCTTTTTCTGTTTTAATAGAATTTTGAATCTTGTGCTGAAATACGTAAGAAGTTGAGGTCTTCTAGGATAAGGATTTTCAGATGAGCAGTTAAAGATTTAAGACACTACCTGTACACTGAAGCTAGTCAGGATTAGACCAAAAGAAAGATGTTGATTTCCAGCTCTGCTAGATGATAAATTTTGTTGCTAGTCATCACTTCACAGAGTGACAAGTTAGATTCTTAATTTCTTCTTGAGTTTTAAGACGCGAAAATTATGAAAACTACGGAAGTATAGTATTTTGAGTTCTTTCAGATGTCTGTGATATGTAGCCACTTCTGAACTTCGGGTGAGTCTGGAGGGAATACTGTTGTTATCCACAGAGTACATTTCTTGGAAGGTAAAGAAAATATTCTCTTCTTTTTTTTTTTTTTTCCACTGTCAGTTTTATTGACTGTTTAATTGTAGAACTCGGTTACTGAAGAGAATAAGTAAAAATTTAAGTGGGGTAAAAATCCTTCCCAGTGATGATCAGTATATATGAAAGGTTCACGCTTAAGGGATCTCCCCTCCAGGAGTGTATTTAAAGAATTACACCACCAAAAATGTATCAGCATTTTAGTTCTGGTTGCAATGAAAACTCACGAATCTTGATGAACAAGCATGTGTATAGCCCTTCACTGCCTGTCATTGATGATAACCTTGATTCTGAACTGCTTAGCTTTAATAACATTTTACACTGTGGTCTTCTCAGTGTTTGGTTCCACATTTGATCATCCATCATTGTGTTGAACATGAACAGAATCTAGATTGAATATTAATGGAAGATTTTACTTGATTTTACTTGATTTCACAATGAGGTGTTAACAGACGTGCACCTCAGTAACGTCTGGAATAATATCCTAAACTGTTCTGATCGCTTCATATAATGAGAAACAAGGAACACTATGCCAGTGTTCCAAGGATAGAATTGAGAATTAGCTGCTTTTTCTTTCAAAAGAGAGTTAAGTTGCTGATTTTTTACTTCTAAGACATTGTGGTTGAAGTTTTATGTTAGATTTGTCTCAGTGCATGTGGAATGATGTAGCATTTCACCAACAGCTTGTGGAGATACACAGAATGTTCTGCTTTAAATTCTTCTAGGAGAATACTTGGAATGGAAATGTGGAGATGCAGTTTTCTTCTGTTAATTGATTATGCAGAGTGAGAGCATGTTAAAATCATTTCTGTGTTAGGCTTTTGCTTGAAAATTAGAAGTCAAGCATTGATTTAGGAGTTAGATTATTTTTTAATAAAAAGTCTTTACATAAATGGAAAATTCATAAGTGTGTACAAAATACTTACATGGTTGTTAATGTTCACATTGCAATTTTAATATAAAAATGCAGTCCATTAATTTTAACTGAATCAGGCTTTTCGGTCAGCCTCTTGGTGGCATGTGTGAAGTGCTGCTTAGGCTGTTGCTGCACGTTGTAGGAGCTGAGCATGGGGAGCTGTAGGGAGAATTTGACTGATGGACTGATTTGAAATCATTCTGGTGCATTTAGTTGAACAAAGCGTTTATTTCTGAAGAGGAATGTGAAATATTTAGGCTAAGATTTCTTAAGTATTTAAGCAATGGAAGGTAAGCAATGTATTTTTTCCCTCTGACATCTAGATTTTTTTTCTTGTGGATGAACCAACATTTTGAATACAATTATGGTTTGGTTTGTATGTGATAATTATCTTCTTGAATTTTCAAGAACTTGTTAATTCTGAAGGCATCTATTAACATAAGTGTACTTACCCAAGCAATTTTGGCTAGCCTGATCAGAGTAGAAATACAGGTACAAACCTGTTCTTACCTTTATTTTTATAGTTGCAGTTGTGCGAGAACAAAAATTGGATGCTGTGCCTTTAAACAGGAGTCCTAATTTGATTTCAGCCTCACGGTTGTTCCACTTTGTCCTCAGTATTGCTTAATCTGTACTCATGCACTGTGAGGAGGGTGAAAAAAACCTCTCACCTATCTCTCTGGACAATTTGCACAGTTTTGCTGTTAAAAGTGAAATAGCTTTTGTTCAGAAGATATGATGTCCCAGCAGTACACAGTGTGTCTCTCTGGGAAGTGTCTTCATTGCATACTAAAGTTAACTGTTTTGGTTTTGAAGTTGAAGGGCTTGACCTGTCAGTCAATACAAATAAATCTAGCTTACATGTTGCTCAATTCTGTCTATATATATCTGAGGAATTCATTCAGAATACTTTTGGTGAGAAACACCAAGATCATAGTCATACTGTTCAAATATTTTTCTATCAGCCTGGGTGTTAAGCTAAAGAATGAATGCTTTTGTACTTCTATGAAGTTGATACTGTGTTAATAAGGTTTATTAAATAAAAATGTGGAGTAAATCACAGGTGAAGTTCAATTACACCAAAAAATTACAAACCATGAGACTATTTTGGAAATGAATTAGCAGCTTTCCTGCTAGTACTATTATTTTATATTGTTGAATGAACAATGTCAATATGTGGTCATACAGCTTGAAATTTTAAAACTTGTGTAAGTTTATTATCAGTTTTTATTATTTGTTGAATTTTTCTTTAAGAAATAAGGTGCATTTACAACTGTTCTAACAGTTTTGACCTTTTGTTCTTGTAAGTTAATGTGCAAGGGCTATAAGTAATCCCATCTTGGGATGCCCTCAGTCACTATACTTGATCATTCATAAGGATACAGTATTTTGTTGGTAATTCTAACTGACTGACTCAATATGAAGATATATTTGGATATAAAGCATGACTATCAACTGGTAGTTGTATTTTAATATTTTAATATTTTGTATTGGAGTAAAAGGACACAAATATTAATTGCTGGTATGCCTACATTGGGAAACATAATAAAGTCAATTGTAGATTATACTGGAGAAACTGTAAGTCCAGTAATTGATGAGAATATAACCAGGAACCAGACTAATGGCCTTAATCACAGACATGAGCAGTCCTTTGTAAATGCCAGAAATAATCACCAATTCATCTAGCTGACCCAAACAGTAATACCACTTGTAGTGAACTGTTTTCTCAGTTTTGCTGCCTGTAGGGGCTAATGAAATGATGAAAAGTAGGTGGAAATGTAGTGCATTGTAATTGTCAATATTTGCTAAGAAATGGTTTAAATAAAAGACTTACTTAAAGAAGAGTTATGCCTAGATATGAATATAGTATTGGGAAATAGTTTCTGTATGGAATGAGCTAGGTATAACCAGCAGTTATCATTGCTTTTGGAGGAAATGAAGCGACCATAGCAAGGAACATTCTGAATCTATTTTTCAACTCCTTTGTGGGATCACTGGGCTCACATTAGCCAGAATTGGAAGATGAGCAAATGCAATCTGTGAGGACACTCAGACCTCAAATAAGGCCTTTTGTCATCAGCAGCTGGAAGGATAATGTTGTTGGAATTTGTATTTGCAAATTCCAGGATTTCACTGCAGAGGATGAAATAAAAAATAACACTGGATATCAAAATGTGTTGTGTATCAAAGGAAAAACATACACTTAAGTAAACTGTGTTGTTATGTGCTGCTCTGCTTGTCACTGCATGGGTTTTCTGTATCATCAGAACAAGTTCTACTGTTGTGGAATGTTCTAAAGATATTCTGCAAATTTTCATAAGTTGTGTGTCTGCAAACGTAGTGAAACCTTGGCTGCACAAGCTGCTGCTGTGCTCTGGAGGGGTATGGAGTTTTCATGGGATCATAGAATTTGGAAAGGACCCGTAAGGATCATGGAGTCCAACTCCCTGCACCTTCCAGGACTACCTATGGCTAAACCATATGATTGAGAGCATCATCCAGATGCTTTTTGAACTCTTGACAGTCTTGGTGCCATGACCACCTCCCTGGGGAGCCTGTTCCAGTGACTGACCACCCTTCTCTCAGTGAAGAATCTTTTCCTCATGTCCAACATGAACTTCCCCTCATGCAGCCTCATTGAGTTTTCTTGTGTTTTATTCCATATCCGGCATTTCAGGGAACTTGTGTTACTATGATTTATCGCCTCAAGTTGCACCAGGGGAGGTTTAGATTAGATATATGGAGTAATTTCTTTACTGGAAGGGTTGTTAAGTCTTGGAATAGGCTGCCCAGGGCAATGGTGAAGTCACCATCCCTGGAGGTGTTAAAGAAACATTTCGATGCTCTACTTAGGACATGGACAGTTCTCTCCTTCAGTCTCTACTACAAATCTTCCAGGCGTGTTTTACCCCTGAAAGTTAGTTGGTTGTCCTGCTCAATAGCTTGACTAATGACATCTGAGAGAGCAATATTTGTATTTTCTGCTTGAGTGAAATCTTGATTCCATCAGAGTTAAGTAACAAACATTTCTTAATCATAGTTTAAAAAATGGACAGGCCCTATTTTTTAACTTCGCTAAGATGTCTTGGGGTAGCTTTCTCAGTCAGGTGCAAAGTTCAGAAAGCTACTGTAACATTAGACTGGTTTGGAACTCTTTCCTGCATTTGATAATAAGAACAAAAATAATCCCAAAACATTTTATGAAGTTTAATGTATAGACATTTTATGTCTCTATTTTACTAATATATGGTTTGCTAATTTTGTATCTGGGACAAGACATATTCAGAGAAGTGTATCTGGTCTCAAGTGCATGCTGCAAGTTTTTAGTAATTTAGTAACCCCTGAAAAGTGATCAAATCTTATTTAAGAAATGAGATTTTAGCAGGCACTGTTCTGTTTACTCGAGGTATGTCTTTTCCTTTTAAATTGCACAATGTCCCTCATAGGCAATACTTAGTTTTTAGGTGGTTGATTGTATTGTGGCTATTGTAAAATTGATGAGCAGATAAGTTGCCTTCTTACCATTTACCTTGTTTTCTGTAAATGAGTAGTCTTGTTCATCCTAGTGAGAATTCTGTATTCAATGTTTATAGGATCAAAAGCTATATTCCGTAAATTTCTAATTTTTACGTTTTCCTTTAATGCAAAGGCAACTGGGTTTTAGCTATGTAAGTGCTTTAGCAGACTGATCCCCTAAGGTGAGCCTGGTGTAATTGCATTCATTGTTTTGCAGCATAACCTTTAACATAGTATATCCTTCCTGAGTAAAGATGAAGAAAGTATATGGCATTTGAATGCAAGTTTCTATTTAGCCTAATCTTACTGGAAAGTAGTATTTAATCTATTGATTAAGAACAAGTTCTTTTCAAGGGGGAAGATTACTGCTACTATGACTGTATTCCATAGTAACTCAAAATAACTTGTCACCTGTATCTGATTTCTACTGAACTTGCAGAGTACTTGTAATATGTATAAAACATATATATACACACATGTGCATACATACATAAAGCCAGTAATTCACTGTAGGAATTCACAACTTAAGTGTCTGTTAGCGTTTTTCAGAACCTGTATCTAATTCTTTTTCTTGGCTATATAAATTCAATATAGTCAATCTTTCTTTTGCATGTAATGCATATTACCTCAACACTGGGTAAACTGATCTACTGAGTTTGCTCTTGGGAGTATCTGTCTGAGAATAAAGACTCCATACTTCTTTAAGAAGTCTGAACAGTGTTGGTAGATCCTGAGTCAATTAAAACCAGGCATCTTGAAATAGAAAATAAATTCATTAGTAGACTTACATAACTATCCTTCTTACCTTTGTTTATAAAGGATGTTAAGAGCTGAATTTGGAATAGTGAATAAGGCTGTACTTTCTAAGCTGTAATCTCTGCTCAGCAGGTAGTTCTCCAGGCTCTGGTAAGATGTGTAGTGCTGTGTCAAATCTAAAATAGTTTTGTTTCAGTGAATTCAAGTAAGAAAATAGGAAAGGAGAAGATAAAAATACAAAGTAATTTGATTAGCTTTCAAATTTGTGGTGTTCATACATTTTTCATTTTGCTCTTCTCCATTGTACTACTGCACAGACTTCCTCAGAGAGTCACAAACTTCATGTAGTTTTTTTTAAGACTTTCTTGTAGCTCAGCATTTTCTTTTGAGGGAGGAAACTTTACTGTGCTGCTTAGTTCTTAGTACACTTACATATTTACATGATTTATAGGTGGCCTTTCAACTTTTTAATGCTGGAAATATTAAACTTTTATTTGAACATGCAAATACAAATGCCTCAATTTGGGGAGAAGTGATGTAAGTTTTTGCACTTTGTCTTAGCAAACAGAAATATTAGACCTTTTCAGTTAAGGAGAGCTGTAAAGAAAAATTGCAGAAAGGAATTTGTTTGGTGGCAAAATTAATTGGGTGTGGAAGAATAAAATTGATGAAGTGTTGAAATAGGTAATGGCAAATATTTATAATCTAAAGCAGTGGACCCCAAGTTTTCTTGCACTGTTAAATATCAAAATTTTCTATTAATCACCATGTTACTGGTGTATGATCAGCCCTTTAACACAAAGCTCTTGAAAAGCAGTATGGTTCTACAGGTATTAAAACAATGCACAATTTCCTTTCTGTGTAAAATTATAGCTTTCATTCTTTGAGATTCATAGTGAATTCAAATTCAGATGTAGAAAGTAGAGGCCATGGGATGGAATAAGGAACAAGACTGGCAGGTTTGGTGCTAGAATGGATGCCTGCCTGAGGATGCTTGCATTCATGGCCACATGTTGTGGCTGTTGCACAATTATGCTGGATGGCCACAGCAGCCCAGAAAGGTGAGAATGCTGTTGGCTTTAAGTATATTCCTAAGACTGGAAACTGTGTATAAAGCAAAAAGCAAGGGCATGTCAGATTAATCAAATTTGGTATACCTTTTTCCATTCATTAAAGAAAAATAGCCAAATATTATGAGACTGTTGTAAAAGGAATTGGAATTTGTACAGGGAGAGTGAAAAGAACTGGATTCTTGCAAATTTGAGAAGAACTGCTAATTCTACTACTTAAAAAGACAAAAATACCAATGATTCATTATAGTAACATCAGGCTTGTTCTGGCAGACTTGAGGTAAAGGAAGAATTATCTTTAATATAAGACTTTGGATTCAGTTATATATGCACTGTGTAGAATAAAGTCACTCAATTTAACATGGTCATACCAATTCAGATTTCCATGGTAGAGGCTAGTGTCTGTTTATCTCTTCCAGGAAATGGAAAACTTCTAGTAACAAATGTATCAAGTATTTAAAGCCTACTGGGGAGCTGTTAGGGTGTTTCTTCACTTCCTCTGTCTATTGCAGGATGGCAAGCAGGATGTATTGAAGGGATTTTGCAAGTTTTGAAGTTTATCTTTGCTTTCATCTGATTTTTTTAAGTAGTATTTTTTTAAATGGAATGCTTGTTTTAAACAAATGATTATACCAAAATTTAAAATTGCATCTAGATAGTCATGTTATATGCCTGTTTTCACAAGCTGATCATTTTTGGTAGTTGAAGTTGTTTCTCATTTAATTTCTCAACAGTTTAAGGTTTCATAGGTTTTGCTGCAGTGATCTGCTGCTCTGTTAGGAGAACCTGAAAAGTTCAGAAAAGGCTTCTACATGAGACAGTAAGGCTTTACTTGGATACTTACTTGTGTTGCAAAAATAGGTTTTCTGTGCACACAGATCTGAATTGTTTTGCGAAGCTTATTGCTTTGTTAGGTAGTTCTTAACTATTTTTTGCAGCAAAATACTTTGAATACACATTTTGTTAATAGTGTTTAAAATAATTTTTTCCTGTATAGTTTTGGCTCAAAAATCAGTTTGAGGCTGTTTTCTGGATTCTTTATGAAATATAATAAAATGTCAGAAAGAAATTTTGTGTTGCAAGTTCAAGGACAAAGTCTTGTGTAGAACAATTTCAGAAGAGATAGCAACTCATAGTAGTTGATGACTATAGAGTAGTAGTAATAGGTTGTGATAATAGAATAGATACGAGACCTAGTGTTACACTGTGAAATGGTAAAGGTCCAAGCTCCAAAGTATGGCTGGCATTGGTACAGCAAGGCAGAAATTTGGTCCCTAACTGAAGTTCTTACACTGGCAGAACTATGTAGCAGTTGAGACACAGCTCAGCTTTTGCTATTTATGTCAGCTAAGGCTAGGAGTAAGTTGTTCATAGACTCATTATTACTGTTGATGTAATCAAGTTTTGAACTGGGACTGTTTACCATGTGAATTAGCATGCTCTTGCCATAGTTGTTGTGAAGTTGCTTTTGATGTTTGAGATGTCTTTGATGTTTTTGAAGGAATGTAGGGGAAGTAAGCATCCAGAATCCTGTGGTGATCTTATGTCTAGCTCTCTAATGCCTTCCTCCTCTTACTTTTTAAAAGCCTTTTACCTATTAATTCACATGAGAGTGTGTTCTGTACAAACTGAAAAATTGGGGTTTACTGAGAAGAGAATCTGATAGTTGGCTACAAAGTGCTGGGTACTAGACAGTAGTAGTTCTTTCTTTAATAGAGATTTGCTAGCAGTACTTCTGGAGGCTAACTCCAGGCTTGATATGAACAAGACTTGAGAAGAAGAAATACATCAAGATTTACATATCTTAGATTTGTTAATTCTTGTGGTCAATACATCATTTAGAAACACAAATTTGAGGCACTGCTAATGTATTTTTTAAAGCCTATTCAGTAAAATGTGTACTCAATCAATGTTTATATACTACTTCAGTTACAAGAGTTGTTGGTGCTAATGTTCTGTTTTTCTGTGGTATTCATGAGTAACTCCTACAGAATGATTGCGTAATAAAGCTCTATATATCAGCAAACTAGTATTTGAATCACCAGGAAGTTTTGAGATCTCTTAAAGGTCCAATAGCTTATTACTGGTGTGCTACAAATAAGAGTTCAGTAACCACATGCCTCAGAAAAGAATGAAGATTACCTATGATCTTTAGCTTGACTTAGCGTTTCATCCTAATAGTGACGTGTACTAGGGTAGTTAAAGGGTTGGAACAGACCAGACAGAAGGAGATGGATACTCCTAGGAAAGAGAAATAATGAAGGTGCTGTCTTTTAAAAATATATAGAATAAAATCTGAGGATCACTGAACAAACATGGTATCTTAATCTTGAAGAAATTCTGGACAAAAGGATATAAAATGTAGGTATCACTGTACTTTGTAAAAACAGATTAATCTGAGTAGAAATACTGTGGAGCTGAGTTTAGAGATATCACTATACAGAAGTGTGAAGTTGATAATTACATGTAGGAGGAACATCTAGTACTGCCTCAAAAGCAGGACATTGACTGTATGTGTTGATGCTGACTCAAAGGAAGAAAACACTTAGACTCTGTTTCTTGACAGGACACCAGAGTTCTAAAGCTTTTCAGCTTGCATATGAATGTTATAAATAAAACTCTAGCAGGAAAAAAAATTACCAAAAGTTATTTCTCTCTCTTTGTTTTTTTTAAAGGGCTGTCTAATTATAAAGATTTAACTTGAATCTTCTGAATTTACTAACTGAGAATAGGAATTAAAGCTGGTGATATTTCAAGCTAAAAGAGGAAATGGTCTTTGAACTTGCCATTCTTCAACTTCTGGTATGCTATGTTGGCAGTCTTGCAAAACTGTGCTTGCCCACTGTGATTAATCTTTAATTGTCCACAATTAAAGTCCTTATTGGTAGGAGGTGCTGATAATGGTTAGCAGGCCAGATAGAAAAACATTCTTCATTTTGCAAGGCTGAGGAAAATACAAATACATTAACATGAATTAATTGGTACTGTAGGAAGTAGTAGCATGCCAATGATTAACATGTTTATCTTCTTCCATTTAAGGTATCTAGTGGATAGTCGCTGGTTCAAACAGTGGAAAAAATATGTTGGTTTTGACAGCTGGGACAAATACCAGATGGGAGATCAGAATGTGTACCCTGGTCCTATTGATAATTCCGGACTTCTCAAAGGTAATTGTTTCTGATTATTTAATAAAACAATTAGTGCAAATCTGTCACAGATTGTTCTTGCTTTTTAGCTGATATTGTAAATGAAGTTCAGCATATATGATGGTAAAGCTTTTTGTTTTCAGACCATGACAAGAGACCTGGAATAGATTTCCCTAACAAATTACAGTTTTATAAATAAAATGATTGGAAGTTCTTTGCAATGGTAACAGAGTATTTAATAATGTGCAAGTTAATTGTTTATAATGATATTTTTGGATACTTTAGGAGATGAAACTTAGTGAAGTTGACAAATAGGTAGCCCAAGTTCACTATGATTTTTTTAGCTTAACATAATTGCTTGATTTAAAATGACATTTTCAAGGTGAACTCTTAAAATTTCATTTTGCAAATGAGCCCCAAGCCCTTACTTTGGTTCTGGAACAATTGAAGAATAGATATTATGCAGTTCAGTGATAATATGAAGTGGTGTGAAATGATAGAGGATAATTTCCTAATTTATATGGTCGTCTATGCATGGTTAAAATCTGTCACTGTTATAATTACTCAGGTCTAAGTGACTTTTGTTGAACTGTAGTCAGATTTGTGGACACAGGTCTCAGAATATTTTTCCCAGATATTTTAATCTTTAGGTCAATTGTATGTTTCATGTCTAGTATTGAAATACCATTAGAGCCATTAATATTTCATCTGCAAAATCTAGTGAATAAGAAATCTAGTAGACAGTTGATTTCTTTCTTTGCACTTATAGATGATGTATTGGTGCAGCATTTTTTTTGTACATAGTAATACCAATTGTTATGTCTTCATGGAGTTTATTATGAACTCTCACTGTCTTCATTCAAAACTTCTCAACTGTAATTAATATCTCATTATTTTACAAGTGAAACTTTGAAGATGATTGTTTCTTTCATAGGCCTTGTCATACCATGTTGTCTGAGTTGTCAGTGTGTGTGTACATTTCTGATAGTGACTAGTATCAGTGCCTTTGAAGAAGGTGCTGTTGTCATATGCATCCATATGTTCTCATTCATTCACAAACTACAAGGTCTTTTTGCTCCAAGTGAGTGATGCGTTTTGCTTTCTGAAATGTGAGAATGTAGATCTTTTGTACGTTCTTGTAGTAAATCTAGCTATATTCTGTCGTAAATCTAAAAGCAGGCATGTTCAGTTGAAATCAGATGTAGCAAAATCACTTTGTCCTCAGTGATGTAGCATCAGCTTATTGTTTCTTCTGTGTTTACCCCTTTTAAGAACAGGTGATTTCTAGATGTGCAAAGCACTATGATGGTTGATCTGTATTATTTATAACCTGATCTACATACATGTTCAGATTATGTTTAAAGTTACTGTGGATATGAAGTCTGTATTAGGTTACCTGTCGAGATCTAAACTTATGTTAGCCATTTTGCTAAAAGCTCCTGAAAATTCTGTCCCTTCTAATACCCCTTTCAAAATAAACACAGCAATCAAAGTTCATGACCTTCCCTTTTCTTGGTTCTAAAACTATGGCTCTGCTTTGGCGCTGATAATCATGCATTGAAATACTTCCTGATACCTACTGATCCCGTGTGTAAAAAATTAAGGGCATTAGTGATCAGCAACTAGTACCTGTCTCTTTCACTGGAAGAGCTCCAGAGCAGCAGTCCTCTGTATTAGGTTTCCTATGTAGCATAAATTAAACCTGGAAATGCTTGGGTTTTAAGCCTGTCTTTGGCACATAGTATGCACTAGTTGCTCCCATACTGCTTTCCTTAAGTGTTAAGTCTGAAAATTTGCATCTGATTAAAATAATAAAATAATCTAAAATGGGCATGCTTTCTCAGATATTCTGCAGCTTACAATACTTAAATGCTGTTCCCTGATTTCCAGAACATTTGGATGAAGTGAGAGCAGTGAAAAATAATAGGTAGAGATTTCAGTTATTCTCAGCACATGCAAAAAATGTAATGAAATGCACATGTGCCAACAAAGAGCTACACAGTCAACTTCAGATTAGCAGAGCAAGCACAGGGAAGTGGTCATTTGGAATAGCTGATTGATCATCGTAGAAAAGAATAACAGAGGACTTCTTTGATGGAATAAACTTATGAAAATAGAAGTAGTATTGAGGCTTTTGGAAAGACCAAATGGAATCAAAATTATATATTCTCAGGTTAAACTCCTGTAGCAATATCAGATCAGTGCAAAAGTACAATAAGAATCTTTTAAAGAGATACCTGGACCAGAAGATGTGTTTGTGCATTTCTCCCTGCACTTTGCTCACAGTTTAAATAGAACCACCATATGCAAAGTGTTGAGTAGGCCAAGTAAGAAGTAGTAGTACAAGCTGTGAATAATTTCAGTAAATGTTTATTGTTTGTAGGTCTGGTAAATAGTTTGTTGTTTTTTTTTTCCCTAATCAGTCAAGAACTTTTTGAACCAAAATTTGACTCCTGAAAGTTGTTACTTTTACAGTTAGGCTTTATCTCATTAGATGACATCAATTATATTTATCTCCATGAAGATCTGAATCCTTAGTTACCTGTATGTTCTCTGAGATGTTCATGTGAAATTCCATTTTACTTTTTGCTTAAGAAGTGTATGTACAGTGGGCTCCGAAAGTGGAGTCTTGTGTTTTTCCCTGCTAAAATTGAAAAAAATACTTTGACTATTTCTGAACTTGATAATCTCCTCTTTCTGAAACAGCCTCATAATTCTAATACATACTTGTTTAGGGGGGGTTGTGGTTTTTAGGGTTTTCTTATTAGCTCTTTCTACTAAGTCATTTACAATTTTTATTGGAGAAAATGCATGCAAACCATATTGTACCTTCTTGGCTGCTTGAAGTCGTCTCTGAACTGCACAGATTGCATCTGATGGAAGCAGTAGCTTTTTGCTGTCTCTGAGCAGCTAATGGTATTAACACGTATTGCACACTTGAAATGCATGAACTGAGAACATGATACATCTCCCATGTTTTGCTCACACATCAAGGTAATTATCTGGAGAAGAAAAGAGTCAGCATTAATGATAAGACAAAGACAACAGGACCAGAAGAATGTATCTTTCTTTCCCATATTTTCACCATTTGAATGGTTAAATCTCAATGGATTGCTTCTTTCCCATATTTTGCCTTAAAATCATAAGCCCTTTAAATCAACTGAAGGTGTAGCCAGTGCAGGTAGAGTAGGGAGATTTCTAGAGTCTTGATAAGCTGAATCTTGTTTACTTTTCCCACCAGGTAATGAACACATCTTTAAATGTCCTCAGTAGTATTGCCCTCCTACAGAAAAGGTCATGCTTAAAACTTTTAAAAATTCTTATACAGAAAAAAAAAGTATTATTAAAGGACCTTTAGTTTTTAAGTGTGCCTTTTTTAATGCTCAGGATAATTATTTTTTAACTGAAGTTAGATTATGCTGTGTTTGCTCAGTCTGTGCAAAGGAGAAACAAGAGAAGTACAGAAACATGATAAAATGAGAGAACCTCAGTGCTTTTCATGAGTGCACGGCATACTTATTTTTCTCCTTGCAGAGAAATGAAGGTAACAGTATTCATTTTGCTTATAAGTATTACTTAAAAAAAAAAATCCCAAGGAAAGGCCAATGTTTGAGGCAATTTGAGATTATTTAAGGTTGCTTCTGTGCTCAGTTTTATTTGTGCAGTGTAATTGTGCAGTTCATTCACATAGGACAATTAAACCAAATAGACTATATATTTATTACAGTCTATTTATTCTTTATACATAGTCTATTTATTTTCATACTTCATTAAGTTTGTCATCCTGATTCATTCTTTGGAGCTGAATATGTGGGCTTCACTGTTTGATCTCCCTCTGTAGAGAGGGATGTTTGCTGGTCTATAGTTGTGTACTTCCAAATGGAGAGACAGCTGCCCTATTTGTCTGAGGCTCAGTGTGGCTCAGATCCAGAACCACTTCACACACATATAGGATAGCTGCTATCTTACTACTCTAATAAGGACTGAACCAAAGCTAAAAGCATGCTACTTATGTAAAGAGGTTGCCAAGTTGTACTTCTTTCAAGTGATGCATCTTGCTGTCCCTGTGAAGAATTTTGTAGGGACTTTGTTTCCAGAGCACGTAGCATCCTTTAAGAGGGTTGTACCATGTTGTTGGTATGAAACACTGTAGCATGAAATGGAAATATCCATATTGATGTGGGAATATGTGCAAAGTGGGTGGAGGAATGGATTGGTTTCTCTGAAGGCTGTGATGGTGTATGATAATAAGTTAGGCACTTATGATTTCATGAGGATATGGAGTTGTCACTTGGGTTCCTGAGTGTAGGAATGCTACCTGTAATAGGTGTGCTATGTGTGAACTGGATAACTTGCCTGAGTTTTAGTTTGAACACTATAATATTGGTAACATAATTATGCCTCAGAAAGGTGTTTGCTTGCTATTTACATGAAAAATGTTATATTAGAACTCAAGTAAAAGAATTACAATATTCAAGTATAAATCTTTCTCTTGTAGATGGTGATTCTCAGTCTCTCAAGGAACACCTCATTGATGAGCTGGACTACATCCTTTTGCCAACTGAAGGCTGGAATAGGCTAGTTAGCTGGTACACACTGATGGAAGGCCAAGAGCCAATAGCACGCAAGGTACTCCTAATCACCTACTGGAATGAATGGGATTCAGATAGTCCTGCAAATATGCAGGAGTTGCAAGGGAATCTACTATAAGATTGTAAATCCTCACCTATGATAATTATATAGGCTCCTGCTTTAGTTGCTTATAGATAACTAACTTTTAGTCAGGTTTTACAGGCTTAAGTTTTTAATACTGAGAAATGAGGATGCAAAGTACATGCTGGGTTTTTCCTTTCTGGAAGTAAGCCCTTTAATATTTCAAGAACAACTTGCTTTAGAAGCTTGCAAGTCCATTACTGCAAATGATTTTTTAATTAAGTATAAAAACCTAAAACTATATTTACTATTAGTGAAAAGCTTAGCTCTGATAATGTTAACACTGGCAGAGTAATTGGTAGTTCCTCTTCTCATAAGCAATATTCTGTGTTCAGCAGCTTCCTAAGAGAGCTTTTTTTTTTGAAATCATAAAGCTTACCTTGACACAAGTAGTAGTGGAAACTGTCTGAGACACTTTAACATCTTTGTTAATTTTTGGTTGCTCTAGCATATACCATCCTTAATAATAAGGTAATAGGAAATTTTACCAGTTTACAGATCGTACAGTCTTTTTTGATTGTATTATTTCTTAAGATTTTCAGATTAGTGATTACAGTTGCATCCTCACTGGACTGAATTACTTCTGTTTTAAAATACATTTTGGTATGTTTTCCTTTTCTAAATTTGCCATTAGGATGTATTCTTTCAGCTACAGGGATCTTTAATTTAAAAACTATGAAAAGACTGTTATGCATAGAATTTAGTTTGATATGACTTCTGATGTAATATAGCTTTTTTTCCTCCTGTGACATGAGTATGGTCTTACTACATGCATGCTGACTGCTTTCTTGAAGGGCACTGCTTTCAAACAAATGCCATATTTAACTACAGAAGAAATGTTTTGGTTTCAAAATTAATTTGGTCAACAATAGAGGTAGTTTGTTGGGTTTTTCTAACATTCTCTTTAATATAGTAGACCTTTTTTAAAGAGACAGCCCTGGAATGTCTCTTTCTTTTTCTCCAGTTCTGTAAGAGCTGAAATCCATTAAAATGGCTCTCCTTTAAAGATATATGTGTTACCAGCTTGTTACTGTTTTGCCTGGAGATGGATTTCAGCAAACTGAATGCTCCTCCATCATGGTGGTAAAGTAAAAGTTCTGTAACTTTTTCACTTTGGGCATAAAATCGAAGGAGAGGAAAGGGAAAGAAATTGGAGTAACTTGCCTTCTGCTTGGTAGGAACTGACTGGAAAAAAACATGGAGTGTAATGAGTGACCAGGTAAACTGGTGTAGCTTCATTGCTTTCTGCCAATATCAAAAGTAGTTATCCTCTGTGATGCATATTCCAGTTCAGAATTTTGTATTTCTGATGATTTTGTCATTTGTTCAAGATTTTCTCCTATCTGCCTTAATATTGTTTCATAGAGGTAGAATGATACTTTTTTCATCCCCTTTATTACATCAAATGTTTTTGAAATGTTGATCCCAATTTTACATTCAGAAAGTTGTACTTGATCCATGGTAAATAATATTACGACTTGAAGTAATAGGAGGTAGCAATAATACCCCTACAGTGTCAGTTTTATTCTCAGAAATGTCTAAGCCATACTGCAGTTTTCTGTTGTTACTCTAGTAGCTAAAAACCCTACTAAGCTGTGCAAATTAAGATACATTTTTTTATTAAATATCATGATTGACAATCATTAAAGCTAAGGCAAACTACTGAACAGCAATGAAATAATTCACTAATATTTTGTTTTCCTATGGCACATGCATACAAGTTATATTTGTCCAGCAGATAGCAAATCTCTTCTAGCAATTAGCTGGTGGCTTTTTTTTTTTACCGTATTTGTCAGATGTATCACATATCAGACTGAAGGTTATTTTTGGAACAGTCTACATGACTAAGTACTGCAGTTACACTTTGGAAGATCAAAGGCAAAAACATTTAAGAGGTGACCCTGAATATTTTTTTCTACATTTTACTTTTATTTAAGAAAAAACAGATCTTTTATACGTAACTATTTTGTAATAGATGTTGCAGAAATGGACATATAATAAACAATTGTAATGAGTAGGTGTAATTTCACATTGATATATTCATTATTAGAATAGAAGTGGAAGATTTGTAGAGTTTGTTTTAAAATATGATATGCAGATATTACTAGTGTGTGTTCTGGTTTTGGTAAGTATTTTTCAGCTGTGAAAACTAGTTGTTCATGTTTTGATGAAGTAGCATACAATGAATGTGTTTTAAAATAAAAATAACTTTTGGGGTTTTATCTTTTGATCGGGTATCTTTTGGTTAAGTATGGATATTTGTGATTTGCACTCTGTTTTAACACAGAAAGTCATGGTGGTGTTGTACATAGGTAATACATAATCAATATGGAAAAAAATTGCCTTGTAGTTTATTGTATTTCTAAAAAGTTATAGGAGAACTTTAGATTTAATTTTTGGCATTTATTAAATGTCTTACAGTCCCTGAACTTGAGTTCTCAAAAATATTTTGAAGTGTGTATGTGAAAACATATTTGGACTGATACCTGATCCCAATCTGTTTTTCAGGTCGTTGAACAGGGTATGTTTGTAAAGCACTGCAAAGTAGAGGTGTATCTAACAGAATTAAAGCTTTGTGAAAATGGAAATATGAACAATGTTGTCACAAGAAGATTCAGTAAAGCTGATACAATAGGTATGCACAACTCTTTTAAAAAGAAGTGATTGTTATTTAAAAACATGATTGTTACTTTAAATATTACATGGTAGCAAGTACTGAATAAGTAAGTCTCTTGGAAAAAAAAATAGATAGGTATTGTAACCATTAAAGGATGGGACTAGTCTTGTTGGGATTGAACAAATTAGAATATTATACAATTTTTTAAAAAATTGTGTTTTGTTATCTAGCCATTTGTATCAACTCTAGAGGTTTGCACTTTTCAGGAAATGAACAGTGTGATGTTTTTTGTTCTCTTTATTGACATCCATAGTACTTTTTCTTGGCTTTAGGTGTGTAAGAAAGACATTTTTTCTTGTGTTTCCATTCATGTCTTTCATTAGCCAACTCTTTTTAATAATATATATAAAGAGAAGAGTATATTAAAAAACACAATAATGAATTATATTTATAAACTAATGGCCCAAGGTATTCTTTGGGTTGTGAAGGCCAGGCACAATCTTTTACAGTAACTGAGTCCTGTGTTAAACCTTTAACTTACATTTATTTGTAGTTATTTTGCCTGCTTTTTGAGCATTGATTGTATCATTGTTTGAAACTATATTCTGATAACATGCTTGTGTCTGAAAATAATAGTCAGGACATATGTACAGATATTACTGACCATATAAACTCAATTTTTAGTATATTTGTGCATGTGTATCTGAGAGAAGAGTCTTTCAATCAACTGTGTTTGTGCAGTTAGAATTGTACCTTATGCCCAGCTATTGCTCTTTGTTTACATTCTTTGACAACAGTGTAGTTTTTTCAGGTTTTGCTTCTTGTTACATTATGGGTAGTGACTTATGCTTATTACCCCTTAATTCTTTACAGATTGCTTGCTTTAAAGTCAGAATAATTTTACTTCATTAAATTTTAATCTTTAAGTTAAGTAATGAAAACTTTAAAATAATGAAGTTTGTCCTTCAAACAACGCTTCAGTGTTTTATGTTAATTGACCATTTTGAGATCTGGTTTAACTTGGGTAAATGTACTTAATTATTCCCTAAGCAAACCCAGAAACTTAATCAAAACAATTTAACATTATCCTTCCCTGAGGACCAAATACAAGCTGTTTTGCCGCTATTCTGAATTTAATTGTATCATTGGAATTATAGGTAATGGATGAATTTCTGGTGTTTTCTTTCCCTAATCAGAAGCAGGGCATTTTGGAATCACATACATGGAGGTGTATTCATTTTTTCTTAGCAGAGGGAGAATTACAATTATGAGAAAATTATTATAAAGGATAATGAGGAACAATTGGGCTTACTGGCAGTCCTGTTCCAGACACTGACCTTATTTGCTTTCCTGACGTGTGGGTGACATGCTCTTGGAAGCCTTAAAAATAAATCCTTGCTGGATATATGCAGAGCACCAAGCCAGAGCCATTCTAGCCAGGACATGCAAGAGAGTTTGTATCTTAGAAGAAGAGCTAGAAAAATGAAAACCACTTTTAAAGAGTGGAAAAAATAACTGATCCTTAAGGTTTTTCTCTTATCATCCATTAATAAGATGGAGGGTTTTTTCTTTGTCCTTATGTTCAGTGTATTTAAGGTAGTTCTGGAATTCATCAGCTGTATAGCAGAGATGCTCATTATATCAATAAATAATATGCCAGAGGAATCTTACAGAATCTTGATTATTTTTCATCCTTCTTTGTATATGCCAGTAAGGGATGCATTTTCACTTAAATTGCAGAAAGTTTGTAGTACAAAAGAGTCAATATCAGTCCCACTGAAGTGAATGAACATAAAGTACTGTGGAGTTTTCAACAAGTATTAATTTTTCTATCCCTCATCATTGATTACATTTACTGCCCTCAAAAGGTCAGTACAAGGCCTTCCTTAATTCATATAAACAGAGAAATTTTTGGAGCACCTTAAAAACTCCTAAGTATGATATAATATGCACCCACTAGTATTCAAATGTGTGTTATTCCTGGAATAACTATGCTTTTCCATTCAAATGGGAACTAAGCAAAGCTGTATGTCAGTAAGTTAGTACAAGGTAGGAAAAATAATTATAGAGGGCAGACCTAATAATGGTAGTCATTTTCATGGGGTGGTCCTGGACCCATTAGTGTGTACTTTGGACCTTCATGGGACTCTCCTGCGATTGTAGACTCTTGCCTTGGAAGCAGTGCATATTAACTGTGAGACTGATTGATGACTAAGTCTTTTTGGGGGGTGGGGGTGACTTTTTAATTCTAAATGAGCTAGGCAATAGATGTAGTTCAGGCAGGATTTCAGTCTAGTTGTTGCTAGTCCTAGAGACTGTCAGGGCTTCCGAGTGTAAGCTATTTAATTATTCAGGAGTCTTAATCATACAAAAGTACAATAAAACTAAGTCATGAACTAATGTGTAGGCCTTTTCTACCTTTTACAAACCATAAAATGCCAGAAAAACTGTCTGTAGCTTCTGTTACAGATAGGAGTCAGGTTGTGTCCACAGTGTCATAAAACAATTCCAAAACTGAGCTAATAAACTTTGCAGAAGATTGTACCAGTGGGCTGTGTATCTAATGGACTTTGGGATTTTTGTTAGTAAATTATCTTGACAAACAGCTGTGATTCATCTTTCCCTTTAACTTACTGCAGAATACCAGAATGTAAGACTTGCCACCGTTCAGGACAGTTTATTTGTGGATCTATGACTAGCCTTTCCCTTCTTTAGGAAGCTGGGATTACTGTTTCATAGTACAGATTACCGTTTTACTATGGTTTCCTTTAGCCAGTGTTTGTCACAGCACTAGCCTTTAGGAGCCAGGGTGTACTTGTATTAGAATCAATTGAAGTTCTCCAGCATCCCTTCCACAGTCTTGCAAAATAGTCCTTAAATCATACAGCTGTTTATGGTTTTTTTGAGGAGTTACATGCTTTTTTTTTAACAATACAGGATATATCCTCTATGAGATCCATTACCTTTAACTCTCAAATTGAACTATTTTAAATCATGGCTATATAGCTGATGGAGTAAGAGGCATCTTTAAAGGGCAGTTCTTCCTATCTTTTTTAGACATCATCCTAGTACTAACCATCTCAAACATGGGATGTGTATAACACTACTAGAAGAGTACCCTGAATGCAATATGCCTTAGACCATACCTACTTGAATATAATGTTTTCGTTTATACTGGCACAGGTACTTTCATTTTAAGATCATAAGCCAACACTTCTGGGGGCAGGGGGAAGAATTATAAAATGTGCATTGGTTATGTTCATGGAAGTATGTAAAAGAACCTGAAATTTACAGTCTTAACTTTAGCATAGTAGGCAAGTAAAACATGCTCTTCCCAGAGTCTTGGACATAATATGTAGTCATCTGGTAGGATTGATGCTTCCTGTCTCATAACAGTTCTGCTGGTGAAGGTGGAATTTGTTCAACATTAATATAATAAATTCAAACTTAATACCTGCAGAGAGTACAAGCTGCAATGCTTAAATAAGTGATGGTCATGGCATTAATAAAGTAATGCAGAACTACCTTCTGTAAATGCTTCTTTTAGTGAAAGCCATGGATAAATCCGGATTTTTTTAAATTTTTTTTTTTAAGTATTATTGCTGACAATTCATTCTTATATTCAATATAGTTATCTGAAATCATTGTTGAGAATTGATTCAAACAGTAGGTGGTTTTGGGGCTTTTTTTGAGAAAGTCATAAAGTCCATTGACAGCCTGTTGTCTTGTTTATACGACCTGCCTTGCCTACATATCACATGTATTACAGAAACAGATGATCTGGTCTAACACTTGCTTTCATACTAAAATGTTCCTTAACTCGTATGGCAGGAAATTGTATTCAGTTGCCTACAATATCTACAAGTATTATTTTGACCAGTTGTCATGCATTTCACAAGCCAATGGCTTAGGTCCCTTGTAAGCTTCAGGTCTCACTTTGATTTTTCATATTTAACATAGTAGAAGGGAAAATAATAATCTTAAGTAAAATGGAGCAAGGGGAATGCTAAAGTGGCTGACACACTGACCTTTTATCCTGAACCTTCAGGGGAATGTCTCTCAAAGAGCTTATAGTGCTCGTTTTTGTAATTGTGTTCGCAGTGATCATCAGAAATAAAGTGTCCATTTCTTGACTCCTGTTTAGTTTTCTGTATTAGCTCTTGTGGAGACTTGGCTGCTCTGGGGCTTTATGAGTGTACCAATAAAAAAAAGTGAGGTAGCTGTGGTATAACACTGTACACATTAGTTCAAATTTAAAGAACTCTTTAATAAACTCTACTTCTGCATAAGGAGTTAATTATGAACTTAAATTTCACTCATAGACAGTAGTTATACTGCCGTAAAATTATGTAACGCATTTTTGTCAGGTAGTGTAGGAGCTGGTAGACCTTTTTATGTTAAACCTTTCAGGGACATATAATACATTTAAAGTAGATTTATGCGCTTCCATAATCTCTAATTTCTGTGTGTGAGAATTAAACTTCATGCATATATGTTGTGGTTAGTGATAATTGCAATGGGATTTGGGTACTAGAAGAGTGAAAACCTAAAAGGATTTGATTTAGGAAGAGGAGCAGAATGAGTTGCACTCCCTGCACCTGATTTGGCTGCCAGTCTTCCTTCTGATTATTCCCTACCTACCAACACTCCTGTGTTACCACACACTGAGAAATTAGTAGATGGGTACCTAGGTAACTCCTGTTATCTGTTATTTATTAACTTGTCTTTATTTGGTCTTCTTTGCTAAGAGATTTAGGAGGGAATAAAATAGTCCGTTCACTGTTTCCATTCTAAAGGCAAGCAAATTAGCAGTTGCATGGCTGTTTGTATAGTTTCATTCATATTTTGAATATAAGAAAAGAGTAGGTGATTCTGATGCTTTATTTGGCCTTATACTGTTTGTGTAGTGAAATGCTAAACTTGTGTTTCTCTCCCTTTCAAAACAGATACAATTGAAAAAGAGATAAGAAAAATCTTCAATATTCCAGGTGAAAAAGAGACCAGATTGTGGAACAAATACATGAGTAATACTTTTGAACCTTTGAATAAACCAGACAGTACCATACAGGATGCTGGTTTATACCAGGGACAGGTATAGTGTAATATTATTTCTTATATATGTTTATTTTTTTGCTCATGAAAATGTAGATGTACCCTATGAATTTTCCTTCTTTCAAAAGAAAATTGCCTCCTAATAGGTTTTGTTAGCAATAGGGAGTTTTATAAACATATTAATCAAAATAAAAGTAGTCTTTGAGTGTATTTTCAAGATGAAAAATTAGTTTAACTCTTCTGATGAATTAAAAGTAAGTGAATGTAATGTTGCTGATTTGAATTTGGTAAACTCAAAATAAAAACCTATTCCTAGGAGCTGGGATATGTAACCATAATGAAACCCAAAATTTTAAGGACCTTTTTAGTTACTCGAAAAGATCAATGTCTTCTACTCAAATTCAACTGTCCAAATTCTAGGAAAAAAAAAAAAAAATATATATATATATTTCAGATAACAACTACAAAGACAAAAGAGCTTAAAAACCTGCTTTAGTGTGAGTCTATATCATTGTTTTAAAATCCCTTTATGGGAAGGTTTCCTACCAGATTTTTTTTTACCTTTCCAGATAAATACAGAGAACAAATATTGGATGTTAAAGCTACACAAATATAAATTTGAACTGATTGAACAATTTAGTCTTCAAGTAGTTGGATGTTTTTTCAATAACTGTACTACATGCTATGGTGCTACAAATATGAATGGATGAAATTTGATGGCAGTAAGTGTAGGCAAGATGATACGGAAGTATTTCATTTTGCCTTGAAATACTTCACTCTAACCTACTTACAGCAGTATTTATGCTGCCCTTCATTTTACTTTTATGACATGGAAGGTAAGTAATAGCGCACCAAAATAACAGCCTGAACCCTTGTGCACTTTAGCTTCACCCTGCACACACTTAAACCCTCACAAAGGTAATTTTAACAATATGGGGGTTCTGGGAAAAGCCCACATCTTCCCTAAAAGATTTGAGCCCAAGATGTAACTTGCAAGTTGCCTCTGTCCCAGTGAAACATTAACTATGAAGCAAGCGTGGTCTAATACAGTCATAAAGAGATCTCTAGGTGACATCTGTACTTGCAGTTAAACAAATATTTTTCAAAACTGAGTTTAACCGTGGTTTCTGAAAATGCTAAATGTCATGGTACACCAAGTGTGTTTGGTCAGTTGCACTTGCTGACACACAAGGTTGTTATTTTTCCTGCTGAGCCTCCTAATCTAATAATAGTTATTCTAACTGAAGTTAGTCTGTCTAACCTAATAGTTATTTTTTACTGTGTAATTCAAAACCATGTATGTGACTGAGTAAATTAATGTTTTAAACTTAGCAGTTGGTTTCAGAAATTAACCTTTATTGATTCCATTGAACTTTTAAGTCTAAATCTTCCTTTTGTTTAGTAGTCTTTAAGAGCCAGTGGAGGGAAATAGAGCAGAATCTATCTTGCAGCATTCATGACCAAAGATAGCAGACTACTGTTTTCCAGACAGAAAACTATTTTTCAGTGTCATGTCTTAGTGTGTTCAGGCTGAAAGTGTGATTTCATCTTGGAAGTGGCAGCATGACTGGCTTACAAGGTTTTGAGCATAAGTACATACGTGAATGTGTCACTGTGTAGACATACGCAGTTGTGTAGAATTAGTTGCACTGGAAATTAAGCTAGATTTAGTTGAAATATTGGAGGCTAGTTGCCATTTCAAATGATCTGGCTATCCCAGCTGCCAATCCAGAAAGGCATATGAGCTTTTTGTAGGTCCTGTGTCATATCTGCCAGCGTCGGGCGGATATCTCAAATACCCAAAGGCATTTCAAATGCCTGTGTTTAGGACTGAGTGTTCTGTACTCCCTTTTGTACCAATAACAACCTGAATAAAATTAATTTCATTAGCCACTGTCCCATTGGAAAATTAATATTAGATGAATGCTTTTGCCAAAAATACAGGAGTAACTGGACAGGTATGATTTTAAGGGTATCAAGGCAGAAAATAGTTTGTTTGGGGTTGTTCTTTCCTACCAATGTGTTGTGCATGAGGCAGAATTCCTTCAGGAATACCACTTAACAGGATGTTACATAGGCATATGTTTTCTATAGACTCATAGATGCTGTTTAGATATTGCAGATCATCTTCTCACCTCTTTGAGTTGTAAAGTCTTGCTATTTTATCCATGGATTGTAGAGGCATAGAAATACTAAGTGGCTTGCCCAATGTTGCACCAATTAAGATGTAGGGAGAAAAAAGGGAGTAGAGCAAGAGGAAGATACAGTACAATTCAATGGAATATTTTTGAATCTCAGGAAATAGTACCTTAGTAGTTTCCTTCTCAGTCATGTGTCAGCTAATCCATTGAAAAGATTGAAATAGAAAACAATCTACTGATATTTTTATTTCAGTTTTCTTCTTATACTTTTTATGGTAGGTACTGGTGATAGAGCAGAAGAATGAGGATGGAACATGGCCAAGAGGTCCTTCAACTCCTAAGTAAGTTGTCAGCTTAAGTCATGTTACTCACTGTAGCTTAACTATTTTCACACTTTTTTTTTTGCTTTTGAAAAAACCTGAGTTTAAAAGTGGCATTTTATTTTGAAAATCAGTTTGCAAATGTTTTAGCGGAAAATATGCCAAATAGTATATTTAAGTGCTGCACATTGTAGAGCATGACATAATAATGGTTATTTTCTACATATATACATTGCTTAATTTTATTCATTTTGGTCAGTGATACACATTATCCTCCTGAAAAATAGAAAAATCCATAGTATAAACCTGTTGAACTTAGCTTATTTTATTTACGTATCTGTTACGTGAACAAATATGTATTTTGTCAGTAGTTTTCTTATATGTAAATGTTTTCATGAATGCTTGTCCTTTGACACATAAACATTACTTCAGTTGCAGTCTACATGACCAGCATGTTGCTTTTGTTCTTTGTTGGGCTGTCATTGATTTAACAGAGCACAATGTTCTTTTTCTTTTCTGTTCTTCCTGCTGCCATTATCAACAGCACCTTGATAGTGGCAAGTGAGTAGAAAGACTTGAGTGTGTTTTTTCTCATTTAGATGGATAAACTTTTTTTAATATTGCTTCCAGAATCTGAATCATGTTCTGTTGGTTTTGAAGAACAGTTACTAGTAAACTAACATAATCTCAGCCTTACAAATAGTTAACTGTAGATTTGGGGTTTTTTTCTCCTTTGGCTGCTTCTTGAGCATACCTTTCATAAAAAGTTCTTTTAAGTTCCCCTTATTCCTTTTGATATTCTGCATTCATGTAATTTAGGTTCAGTGTTGTTTTTAAAAAAAAAATTGGCATTACTGCATATTAATTGAAGGACAGATTCTTTAGCTTTGGTTTTCTCTCTCAAGCAGTTTTATTAGGAGCACTAGCTACTATTAAGTTGCTTAATGAAGTCTGAGTTCAATTTAAGCTTAGTATGAACGCCATAATCTTGCTTAGCAAGATGTTACAGCACAAAGAATTGAGATTATACAGCAGCAGAAAGAATGGAATGCAAAATACTTGAAGTTTAGTTGCTGACCTCAAAAAGCAACTCAAAAATCTATTAGAAATGTAAATTCTGACTAGGGTTTTAGGTGTAGAGTTTGAAGGTTAAAAGAATTTATAACTGGATAGCATGTTAGATTTGGTATGAAGATATTCCTGGTTGATGGTTCCTGCTTTTATTCTACCAGATTATCATTTCACTTTGTGGAAGGCATTCAGGAGCAGTATATAAATTAAAGAATATCTCCTGGAAGATGTTTGATCTGGGGGCAAGTAAAATGGTAACTGAGAATACTGGTGTATGAGGAGTCTATAAGTAGGCCAGCAAATGAGAATGAATAATTTTATTGTGAAGCTGGGGTATGTTTTTGAGGTTTGACAGCTATCAGAAAGATGCATTGAAATTTGGTATTCAAATGCATTGTAGTAGTGGAAGGTTTGCAAAATTTAGTGGATTCGGATACAAACTATCAACAAGCAGGAATAGGGACAGATTTTTACATCTGTTTAAAACTTTATGAGAAAACTAATAAATGTTTAAAAGGGTGGAACTATTAAACAGCTGCTTTTGAGTCTTCTATGTGAAAGGCATTAGTATTTCCTAGCTGATCTTCCTCAGGCAAGAGGTGCTCTGCAGCAGGAGGTGGCACTGGGGAAAACAGCTGCTGTGACTCAGCGAGGGAGGGGCCAGGAGTCAAGGCAGCTGCACACCCACAGGGATAAAAGCAGCCCCCAGGGAGCACAGCGAGCATGGCACGGCAGCCAAGGCATGGCATTGGCATGGCAGTTCACACAGGCAGGGCAAGCAGGGAGTGTGCAGCCTACCCCCAGCTCCAGAGGCAAGCTGTGTTAGTAGTCATGGCTCGCCTAGAAGAAACCTAGCCATGGTTTCCATTCAGCAAAAAGCCATCACCAAGTAGAATGTGGCGACCCAGGCAGAGCTTCCACATAAACATGCAGCTCTCCAGGTCTCCAACTGCAGGGAGTGCTAGAGCCTGGCAGTAGCACTGGAAGGCAGCAGAGATAACACCTGTGTGAGATGGGACCAGCTGGAGGATCTGCTCAGCATGGTGGCAGGGTTGAAAGAAGCAGTGCATAAATTAAGAAATATCAGGGAGTGTTGGAGGGAGATAGACTGGTGGAGCTTCTCTCTACCATTCCTGAGACAAACACTCCAGAGGGACTTACCACTAGAAGTGGAAGATCCCTCACCATACTGTCATCAGGCAGACAGGGATGACATAAAAGATGGGGAAGTGGAAAAGATCCCTGCTGGTGGTAGCAGGCGAATCTCTTCCTAGCCTGCCTCACCTTCCCAAGTGTCATTATACAACAGGTACAAGACCCTGGAATTTGAGGACCAAGAAAATGACGAGGTGGATGAAGGTCCATTCAGGTTGGAGGGGATGCCTAGGGTGAGCCAGTCAACTACACATACCATGTATGGCTAGACTTTGCGAACGAAGATCCAGGGAGGGTTCCACCCACGCTCCCCATCAGTGCCTTTTGCAAGCGCACTGATAAAAAGAGGATNCAGACTGTGCCTGACATACCATGACTGCCTCTGCTAAGAAAGAAAGAAAGGTGATTGTCAGTGGAGACTCCACTATAAGGGGAACAGAAGGCCTAATATGCCAACTGGCTTGAACCCATAGGGAAGTCTGCTACCTTCCTGAGGCCTGGGTAAGAGATGTCACTAGGAAGCTCTCTAACCTGGTGTGGCCCTCTGATTATTATCCATCACTGGTTTTTCAGATGGGCAGCGATGAAGTTGTAACTAGTTGTGGTTAATTAGAGAGACCTTAAGGTCTTGGGCCAGCAGGTGAAGGGGTCAGGAGCACAAGAGGAGGCAGCTCAGGGGAGACCACCTTGGTCTCTCCAACTCCCTAAAAGGAGGTTGTAGTAGGGTGGGGCTCGGTTTCTTCTCCCAAGTAGCAAGTGATAGGACTAGAGGAAGTGGCTTCCGGTTGCCCCAGGGAGGTTCATATTAGAGACTAGATTAGAGAAAAAGAAAAATACATTGCAAGATAGTTCTGTTTTGTATTTGTTACATTCAGAGGGTCTTTGTGATTAAAAAGATCAATATTCTTATATTTAAAAATAGTCTTAAACAATGGGGATGAGAGATAATGTTAATAGTTTTGGCAATGAAGGTTTTCAAAGATTCTTTTTAGTATTGTGCATAATATCCTGGATTTTTTAAACAATAAGGCTATTTTAATTAAATGATTTCATGCTGGTAAACTAACCTTGAAATACGTATGTTAGTTTCTGTATCTTGTCTCACCATCCATTTATGGATAAAATGAAACATGGGTAAAATTTGAATGTTAGTAACTTTACATTCCAGATTTTAAAACATCAAAATATCTATAGTCATATTGTAAAATGAAAACTATTTTTTTAGCACAGTGGCCTGTGATTTTGTTTGTTTGCTTGCTCTATTTCTTCATGATCTGAATGTTTAAAGTATTGTGAATCATTCCAAGTTTTAAGAGATGGATTCTGAGGGCTGTCTGTCCTGGGTATTTTCAGTACTTTGCCTACTTTTAAAAAAATACTTCTTTTCCATGCTTGTTTATATTCATTGTTCACTTGTTAGCTTTATTTCATAGTTTTTAATATCTCAGCATTTTTATCTAATTTCTCATTTTCATATTTTTAAAGGTCCCCAGGTGCATCAAATTTTTCAACTTTACCAAAGATCTCTCCATCTCTATCAAATAATTATAACAACATGAACAACAGAAAGTAAGCAGTATACTTCAAAACATTTAATTTCATCACCTCAGTGTGACATTAATAAATTTTGATATTTTTTAACTCCTAGCTTAAGGATTTTGATTTGTTTTGCTATATTTGGTTATGAATTGTTACTGGTCACTATTTCATAGTGTAGGTATTGTAAAGCATAATATCAGGAAATTAAACACAGTTTAGTAACTCTTAGTCCTCTAAAAAGAATGTTAAGCATTGTAAGAAAATATGTAAAGACTTCATTTAGAGTTTATCATGCTAAAAATATATTGTCGTTGTTGTTATTATCCTGCCTGAATTTAGGTGGACAACAAAAAAAGTATATACAACTTACATTTATGGTAGCCAGGTTTTCCCTTATTTATTGATGCCAAGATATTACAGCAGCATATGTGAGATCACACGTAGATTTGGGACTGCTGCAGCTGAATTGTTTTAGTTATAATGATTGCCATAGTGATTATAGCCATTGATTAATTATGATCAACTTAATTTCTGTGTCTTAGTGCTGGAAGATTTGAGAGTGTTCAGTCTGATAGGTGTGCTTGAATATTACAATGAGCAGAGGCTTAGTAAAAGAGACTTCTCAGTTTTAAGGGTTTTCTCCATTATATTCCAAATCAGAAGTTTAATAAAGAATGTGATAAAACTCTAAAAGAAGAGCCTTCCTTGGCCAACTTTCTGTGTAATCTTTTTTTGTTGTACATAACTGTAAAAAGCTGGTGAATATAGAAAAACATGGCATCATTTCACTTTAACACATAATGGAGCATCTTTCAAATGCTTGAAACCAGAGAGCACTCATCTTTAATGCAAGCTGGGGGAAATTGAAGAGACTTACTCTTACAATTCATTCAAATTTAAAGTATTTTCCCAAACATGCATTTTGTGATCAAACATGAGGATGTTAAATATTAAAAAGGTGACATAAATATTAAATATCTTGTACAATATCTTCCAGTTAAATACTGCATTTATCAGAAGCTATTTTTCCTAAGGGGTGAAATGTAAGCTGTGCTTCTACCAATTATGAGTAGCCCCACCTCTCACTGTTAGAGTTGAAATCCATGGATTTAGTTGCAGTCTGCTATACTCTGTGTGTGAATGTGTAGTTAATAAAAATACCTTGTGTGAAAGGTTACATGAGCATAACTAAGCCTCCAGCTGAGATCTAACCTCTCCTTTCCCCCACTGCATATACAAAAAACAGTTGTGATGTCAAACCCAAAGCTTAAAGGTTACTTTTTCCTGAGAAGTCACCATTTTAAATCAAGGCAGCAAAAGCTTTTTTTTTCTACATTTGTTTGTGGTGGTTTTTTTTTTTTTATTACCCCCCTCTATTTTTGTTTTCTTTGTTTCATATGTGAGCTTCTCACTAGTGAAGCAATAGTTATTTTTAGGAAGCACTTACGAAACCTGTTGCTAGCTCTTGCAGATTTTAAAGGTAGTTTCTTCACTTGCTTTAGCTGATTTTATTTTTTTCTTGGTTTATTTTGGAGCCAAAATAGGAGCTTTTAGAACTTTAAAGTAAAATTCTGGGGTTGTTTTTTGTTTCTTTTTTAATCGGAGTATTTTAAACAAAAATATATGTTCAAAAGGAAGGCATATAAAATTCATATCTGATAAGGAATTGATCCTTTGAAGTGCCTTAACTATAACTTATACCTGCTATTTGATTTATAAATGTTTATGTTCTTTATAGTGTTATGAAATACTAGCCATTTTTCTCTTGTAATTCAAACCACTACTTCTGGATGTTATGCAAGGTAAATATTCAGTGCACAAGTGTAATTTGCCTTACAATGCAATAATTCAATTATTTTGAATTTAAAATAAATAATTTTAAAATGACAAAATTATAATATTTATAAGCACTTCTGTAAGAATACATGTTCAAGATGAACTAGTTCAGTGATAGAGAAGTTGTATCCATTAATACACTGGGTACTCTAAATCGCATACTGTTGCATTATGACTTTTTGGCTTCAAAAGGTAAATGGAAAGATATATCTCTGTATGTAATTGTATTATATCATTCTGGGTTAAGATCAGTTCCTTCCTATCTTTTCATTACTTTTCTAATTAACTACTTAAAGTCAGATTTACCTGGAATTTATTTCATGTTTCTGCCTTGTTGTCTCTTACGCTGCACATTAGTAAACAGCAAAATTACACATTTCTGGTTTTCCAAGATCCATATGTGTGTGAGACACTCTGACTCTAAAAGAAATTTGTTTTTAAGATAATTTTAGCTGACAAAGCTGATTTATAAGGCAGGAAAAGCAAACAACAGGTTGTGTGTGGTAACAGTCTGTCGCAAGCCGGTTAGGGACCGGTGCAGGCTTCAGTTATGTACTCAGTAGCAGAATTAAGACTCAAAACGGAGTCAAGAGCCAAACAGTTTATTTGCCCAAAATTAGATAAGCAGAGGTAAAAGAGGGAGAGAAGGAAAAGGGGAAGAGATTACTATAGATACCACCACAGGTCAAAGTCTTTTGTCGGGGGGTGTGGAGACAAAGCTGCAGAGTCGAAATCCAAAGAAAAGACTGTGAAAGGGAAAAAGCAAGCAGGCAAGCAGAGAAACAAGCAAGCTATGTAAGATACAAACAGGCAGTCTGGCAGGCTCCTCACTACTGAACACACTCTGTACTGCCACTAGTTCTCCAACTTGGGCACTACCATCACCTTCAGTGATAATTTCTCTCTTGGCATCTACATTAATGGGTACAGCCCTATACTTCCACTGTTTACCCTCTCTCTTAGCACAGGCATCTGTAAATCACACATTCTGCAGCTCCTCGGAAAAGGGAGGGGCAACTTTAACCACAGAAGGAGATGGGGTGTCTTCTAGGAGGTTTACTACTTCTTCCTGGATGTTTGGGGGTACCTTCGGTAACTACAAAATCACTACAATAATGTTCTAGCATCGCATACCAATTCCTCACAGTATCTCTTTGAGCCACCCCATCATGGGGAGGAGTTCCTGCTAACACAGGCTTAATTACTTTAAAAGATCCTCTTAAAATTAGAGGTTGTTGCCTTATTGTACGTTCAGCTTCTCTAAAAGCTAAACTCACTACAAACAACTCTTTTTCCCAATTAGAGTATTGCTTTTCAGCATCCTTAAAGCTTCTGGAATAAAATCCAATTGGACGAATAGGACCTTCTGGCTCCTTCTGCCAGAAATGAATTGACAATCCTGAGTGTGCAAATCCTCATTCAATCTGGACAGGGTCCGTGGGATGTATGGGGCCTAAAGCCTGATGAGTACTTGCTTCAAACACTAGAAGCTGTCATGCTTCCTCATGGACAGGAGTCCATTCGCAGGTTGAGCCTTTTTGCAGCAGGTCATAAAATGGCTGTGCAATTATAGCAATATCTGGGGTGTGTTTTCTCCTAAAAAACACTAATCCTAAGGCATGCTGCAGCTCCTTCTTGCTTTCTGGTATTTTTACTTGGTCTAATGCTGAGAGGGTGTCCTGAGGAATACAAACTGATCCTCCTTTCCACCATATCCCTTAAAATTTTAATTCATTTGCAGCTACCAATTGCATTTCCTAGCTTTGTAGTGTCCCTCCTAAGGTGGCAGTTCATGAAGGAGGGAAAGCTGCAGAGAAGGTAAAAGGGAGGTGAAAATCCCCAGGAAAATGACAATCTGTTTATTATCCCTACATCTCATAAATTTCCAAAAGAGACATCTCTTCTGTTATCCATGTGAAAAGTGTAAGGCATGTGAGGAAATCAGTAGGAAATACACAGGGCTGAGAGTAGGAGCTTGTTTTGTCCTAGACACATGCATTTCTATTGCTGCTGTGCATTGTTAAGCAGGATCAGGGGGTTGGCTCTACTGTAGAGATTGCTGTAGCACCAGTGGCAAGCTTGTGCTTTTTCTTTCTGGGGGAACTAAGGCTTCTCAACTTAAGGGAACTGGGGTTGATTGCAGTAGCTGGGCTGCAGCTGCTAAGGGGTATGGAAGGTAATTTTCCTTTGGAATCTCTCATGCATGGGTGAACCAGGAACTAAAGAGAGGGAGGAATTGACCATGGAAGCAAGCTTGAAGGATGTCTGGGCCCAGGAGGTCAAAAAGTACCTTCTGTAAACTAGGGTGAAGTATTTTAGTATTAAGTTTAATGGGTGAAACTAACTTTACAGGAGTTTTTCATGGAGAGTGACCAGTAACACAATGTCATTTAGTGTGGGAGCAAGCCAGAGAGCAGAGAAAATGCGTAGGTATGCAAAAGTTTGAGAACAGCAGCTTTATGGACAGTGGGGCTATAGACTACACAGATTTCTGAGGACATTGAAAGAGGAAGACATTTTCTTCCCCTTCTGTTTGAAATTTTCAGTAACTCTTGTGATTAAAACAGAAAACTGTTATTCATGAAAAGTGAGGAATTGTGCCCTGAGGGAACAGCTGGAATTCAGTTGGATGTAAAGACTGTGATACTGTTCAGGAATAATAGCTGGAGTGTGTCACTGGGCATTTGCTTCCTCAGACTTCTACAATTATCAATCTCATTTATCAGGATTGATTCTTTGCACTGCATATTTTTCCTTGCCATTTTTAGTGATTGACTTTCAGATTTTTGTTCAAGTTGCTTCTAATGTAAATAATACTTAGTGATTGCAGAAATACTCTTGAATTTTAGCAAATGGTACTATCACCCAGATTACATTATGGTTGGTACCAGAAGTAGAGTTTAACCTTTCTGCCTGGTTGTTTTCTTGAACATCTATAATATTACAGGGCATCCTCTTAGAAGATTCTTTCGCCTTTGTAGTGTTCTCAGATATGCTTACTATTTTGAGAGTTATTCTCTATTTAGAAACAAATTGCTTTAAATCTTACCATTTTACCTATTTCAGTCTTCTCCAGATTCTCCAGAGATGCAATCATAGAGATGTAGAATGAAGTTGTTGCAAGGCATTTTGCGCATTTTGCCTCTCAAGGCATTCCAGCATTTGCCTGCTGGATTGTGCTGTCCTAGCAGGGAAGCTATAAATAGGCTCTCTGATGCAGTGAGGCAGCTATGCCACAGTGGCCTTGGAAATCTCAGCTTTCACCTGTAACTCTGCATTCCTATTCACACCGACCTCACTCTTGCAGTAGCAGGATGCAAAAGAGACATAAATGATTGATTGCTGCTGGTGGTGTCTAAAATCTGAGTGTTTTAAATTTGATGGAGCAATGAAGAACAGAGTAAGCTGTGAAGCTGCTCCTGTCAAAAAGGGGTAGGGATATAATAATTACAGTTACTGCAGTACATTAGATATGGTTGTTTGCACAGATGACTTTTTTAAATTGAAATTAATGTTATTACCAAAGTTACCTTAAAATCCTTTCTTATTCACAGAAGTTACTTTAAAATAATTAATCATTTATAGTTTATAAAATACTTGTATATACAGAAGTACTATAGAGTATGTTTACATTGTGAAAGTTGTTTCATTCTTTTACAGTGTGAAAAATTCAAACTATTGTCTCCCATCGTATACTGCTTATAAGAATTATGATTATTCAGAGCCAGGAAGACACAATGAGCAGCCAGGTCTGTGTGGCCTGAGTAACTTGGGGAATACGTGTTTCATGAATTCAGCAATTCAGGTATGTACTTTAGAATAAAACTAGCTTGTCTTACTACTTGAAAACTAATATCTCTTTATATTTTTGTCATGTTTGGAAACTAATATTAAGAGACTTCATTAAGTGGTGAGATGGGATTAGAACTGAGGAAATAATACATCTCTATTGGTATACTAGAAAAGTTCATTTACCTAGCTGCTTTCATTGTTTCCCCTGTTTCTGCACAGTGATCAATGTCAGGAAGAGATTTGACCAGCCTTCTACATGAGTAAACCCTCAAGTGGGATTCTTTGTTTTTGTAATGATTTCCACGCATGCATATCACAAAAAAATACTTGGTCATTTTGAGATGAGCTTGAGCACAGATTGTAGTGCTGAAGTGTTAAAAAAGTAGGTGACTGGTGGGTTACTGGGCCTTTGTTTCTAACTAATGATTGTGTACTTTTAGTGCACAGCTTAATGTGCAGCAACTCTTTGAACATGCTTCTCTAACCTTTCCCCTTTGATTGGATGCTTGACTCGTTGCTGTGATTGCAGGAGAAATAATAGTATACCTAGTATTATTCTTAGTAAGAGAAAAAATCTGTCCTTTTAAGTGGAAGCTGCAGTGGTAGATTAATTAATAAGAAATAGCTAGTCATGTACTTTGTTTTATTTTGTTCTAGAACTTGTTATTTGTTATCAAAGCAGTCTTACATCAAAAACTGTAAAGTGTATTTGAATTCTTGTTCACATTTTTTGCCTGTTTGTTGTAAAGGTTCCTGGATCTTAAGCATACTTCAGAGTTAATCTCCTCCTTTGTCATGACAAGTGTTCCCAAATTATGTTTATGATTTCTTTGGGTGACATTAAAAAAAATAATGCCCAATTCCTTTTTAGCCTGTTCAGGAAAGAAGTAGTTTCAGATACATTTCTGAGCTAAGTTTATGAAGTTGTTGAAGTTGTTGTTTTCAAAAGAGAAAACATTCCAAGTTTCATAAGTCTATGGGGATTTTCTATTCTTACTTTGTATATAGAATCAGAGAATAATTTGAAGGACACCCAGAATGAGCATGGGTCCTGCCTCCTGTTTGTGTCCATTACACTAGTCCTATCACTGTACTCTTGTGAGAAGAGTCTGGCTCCACTTGTCTGTAGTCTCCCATTAGGTAGTTGCAGACAGCCACAAGCTTTCCCCTTAGTCTTGTCGTCTTCACGTTGAAAAAATGCATACAGCTCTCAACCTTTTCCTTCTACGTTGTTCTGCAGCCCCCAGACCATGGTGGTGGCCCTACTCCACTCTTACACTGGGGAGCCCTAAACAGGACAGCACTCCAGCAGCAGTCTCTGCTGAACAGAGGGGAAGACTTGCTTCCCTTTGCCTCTGGCTACTACTGCTAATAGAGTCCAGCTTCACGCAGGGATGCACCCTTGGCTCTTTCGCATTTCCATGGAAAAGGACCACTGGATCATGTTATGCAAAGCTGCTTTCTAGCCAGCTTGTAGTGGTATATGGGGTTATTCCATACTTATTTATATAAGGCATCTGTAAAATTCAATTTATTCTTGTTTCAAAAAACTTGAAGAGAGGTTGAACAGTGCAGAAAGTAATGTTTGGGTCTTTTTTAGCATGCTGCATGAGAGATGGCAAAACTGAATTAATATTGTTACATGTGACCTGTCTTGATTACTGAATTGCATAATTATGGCTATTGTAAAGAAAAAAAGTATTTTTGTGTAAATTGAGTTAAAAGAATGTATTTAGTACAAAGTGAAATTTTTTAATGATGGTGCACTGTTCATCAGGCTAGACTGACCAAAAACAAGAATAATTTTGATAACTTATGCAAACCTTTGTTAAACTGGTATACATGAATTTGCATATATGTAGATTTAAGAGTAACCTTTTAGATGAAAGTTATGGCATGAATTTTTGCCATTAAGAATCTTATACAGCCTAAACTTATTACAGTTCATATTAGTATCCCATTGTGTTAACTGTATTTAATTCTCAGGTCTGCATTCTAAATCATGTCAGCCATGACTTCATTGCTTTTCAGTTATCTAAGGAATCAAGTGTTCTAAGAATTTCTGAGAATCTATAGTGTAAACTAAATACAATTTTGCTGATTCACAACACTGCTCTGGGTAAGAAAATGAGGTGGTTATTGAGCAGTGAAGCCTTTAGTTTGGCATGGTACCTTTAGTATGTCCTTGAAGCTATGTATTTCCGAATGCGTTACTTGGCAGCTTTCTTAGCAAGGAAGCATAAAGTATCTTTCAGTTCCACCTACTATATCTCTCAAAGTATTGTTCAGAGTTAATGTTATCCAAGAAATCAGTGAAAGTGCTTTTATTGAAAGTATGACGTGTTCTTAACGCACTAAGGTCTTACAGACTGCAAGTTCTACTGTCTTCTTCTTGCCACTATTTTAACTTCTAGTTTTTTTCCAGTTACACTGAAGGAATATATTACACTGCACTAATTTGTCACTAATTTTACCTGTTACTGTTACCAGAGTAACACTGGATTATTCTGTAATGCTTATGGCCAAAGCCCTCTGAACATGTTTGATCTTGTCTATTCTTGGAAGCAACAAAAGGATAGCAAGGCCTGGATAGCAAGTGGATGGCAGACTAGGGAATTTGACTTGAGAATATTGGGTGTTCTGTACTGGAATTCTGCTTAGGAATATCAGATGATGGAGCAGAGTGGACCCTCAGCAACATTAGAGATGGCACAAATACAGGAGGGGCTCATATACCAGATGGGTGTGCTGCCATTCAAAGGGACCTCCGCAGGCTGGAGAAATGGGTAGACAGGAACCTCATGAAGTTCAGTCAGAGAAACCTGGGGAAAAATAACCCCAGGCAGGCTGGGTGACCAGATGGAAAGCAGCTTGGCAGAAAAACTGAGGTCCTGCTGGACAAAAAGCTGAATGTGAGCCAGCAATGTGCCCTTGTGGCCAAGGAAGTCAACAGCCTTGTGGACTGCATTGAGAAGAGCATTGCCAGCAGGCTGAGAAGGGTGATCCTTTTCCTCCTCTCAGCACTGGTGAGACACCCCTGGAGTGCTGGATTCACTTCTGGGCTCCCCAGTATCAGAAAGGGATATACTTGAGCAAGTCCAGTGAGAGGCCACAAAGGTGATCAAGGGATTACAGCATCTGACCTATGGGGAAAGGCTGAGAGAGCTGGGACTATTCAGCCTGGAGAAGAGAAGGCCCTAGAACAATCTTAGAAATGTGTATAAATACTCAGTGGGAAGGGAATGAAGAAGATGGAGCAAGACCCTTCTCAGTGGTTCATATTGAAAGATTAGCTAACAGACACAAACTGAAGCACAGACAAATTTTTTAAATATAAGAAATTCTGTTTTACAGTGAGGGTTATCAAATAGTGGAATAGGTATTCCAGGGAAGCTTTGGAGCCTCCATCCTTGGAGATGTTCAAAACCTGACTGACTGAATACAATCCCAAGCATCCTGCTGCAGGTGACCCTTCTTTGAGCAGGTGCGTTGGACTAGACATCTCCAGAGGCACTTTCCAACCTCAACTGTTCTGTGTTTCTCTGATCTGCTTTGGTTACCTGCCCTTCACAGTTGTGTTTATACAGGGTTGGTTATCAGGATAAATATTTTCTTTAAACAAAATAGTTTACTGTAGAGTTTAAGACCCTGAAACAGTTTCCAATTCTATTCATGTTCTATTCCAAAAGCTCTGCTTTGATCCATTCAGTCAGTGCTGAGTGTAATCAATGTAGCTTCTTCTTTCAACGGAAGCAGATTAATTTATATGCACTCCTGCTGATTACCACTTTTGTCAAATCTTCATCCTCTGCAGACACCACTGACACCCTTTAGTGTTCACATAAGAGCCATTTCCACTTCAGAAACCGTTTCATTTCTCAGAAAGCTTCTCTTTGCTCTCGTCTCATGTACAGAGAAGATGGTTTGCATCAGAACTGTTATCAGTGTTCCTTGAAGAAGAGGACCAGTTCCTTGCTTTCCACAGTCTTGACAAACTTGTGTGAAGGTTTTTGCCCTGTAACCATACTAGGTAGAAATGTGTTAATCCTGGCAGTTTCTTAAATTTTGTTGCAAGTTCATTAATAGTTCTTCAGTCTGTAGGTAGGATTAGGCTTCCCCCTTCATCCTTCTAAGTGATTATTGTAGAGACCTTTGCTTTTCCAAGCAGGGGCTTTCAGTGTTACAAGCTCAAGATAACTAGAGGAGAGATGTCAAGAGAAGGGTAAGATGTTCTGTGGTACCACAAACAGCTGCAAGCTGAGTATGGCTAAAATACTATTGTATTTCTCCCAAGTGGTGGTGTCCTGTCACTGTGTCTTACTAAAAAAAAGCAGTAATTCAGTATTATTTCATATTTTTTGTTTATTTGAACCTTTCTTTTGTATACATTTTTCAGATTCTTTTGAAGGAATAATCCATGTCTCTATACTTAATTTACCAAAAGGGCTTACAGTTAAGGCTTGATTTTTATTTTATGGCCTAAATGTCTGCTTTTGTAGACCTGAGCATTAAATGAAATATAAAGGACAAAGGGGATCCTGTGGACTTTATGAAAACATACTATTATGAAGTTTGAACCCATATCAAGGAAAAAAAAGTTTAGTATGTGCATGGCTACGTTATGAGCTAAAAAAAAAATAGAAAAAATGTGAGTCTCCTGAAGCATTGCTGTGCTGCCACCTGTGGATGCTTCTTAAGTATTGCTTTGCCATTTTGGTGGGATACTAGTAGTTAGAGCTCTGTGGGAAATGTTTGTTGGTTTGTTTTGTTGGTTTGTTTTTCTTTTGGAGTGAAAACCTGAGAGTTCACAAAGATTTTTGGTTTGTGATTCAGAAATAGAAGATTGGAAGCATGATTATATATAGTTGACTTTTGAAAAACAGCTGTTGAGCAATGGGGTGTTTCAGGAGTTTTCTTTCTTTAGGAAACTGATTAACAGTTAATCATGGCTGTGAGTTTATCCAGCCAAAATGTAACATCTTTAACTGAAACCTGAAATGATTATGTTTATAGTGCTGTTTGCATTACAGGGTGTATTAGCTGAGCACTTTTCACCATGTCTGACACTAGGATAGACAGGTGTAAAGTATTTCACTTTTTCTTGGCTCTTTCTTTCAGTTAGTCAGCTCTTGGTCTTCTACTAAAAGGCTGAAATATGGAATTTCAATGTTCATTGTAGGCTCTGGGTATTTACAGGTGATTAGGTCTCCCCCTTGACTCAATAGTTTCCAGGGTGTTTGTATCCGTGTGTATGTACATCAGCAGTGCAGTTGATGCAAAAAAATAAAATGTGTGAAGCATTGTTTCATCCAGTTGCATTTTGTCTAATTTTCTTGGAGGTTGATTATGGTCCCTTGATACCAATTACATAAGTAGTTATAATCAACAGATTGCTGTGCTACAGAAAAATCCCCCCCCCCCGTAATTCACATGTAACAAGGAATTATAATTTCCGTGTTAACCTTTATAATGCTGAAGACCAATCCTTCTCTTCTGTGGTTTGTCTCAGCTGATCTTAGAGTTTCTGCATTCTCCAATGATCATTTAGCTAAATGACCAGTCTGAGTTCAGAAAGTGAGCACTTTTCAGAAATTTTGTTGGTTAAAAAGTAAATTTGTGGAGACTGCAGCACTTGCAGTGAAGTGCTATTTTGTTACCTCTTTAGTTCACAGTCTTCTGTACTTTTACCATATTTGTTCAGTTTTTTTTCTTTTCTATTATTCTGCATCTGTCAGTATACTTGTTAGTTTACCTGTGTCTGCTCTAAACATACAAAAAACCCAAACCCACTAGGTTGAACATGACACATAAATCTGATGACTTAGCTGTCTAGTAGATTAATTTTGGTTCTAATCATTTTGGGTTTGGGTTTTTTTAAACGATGCTTTTTGTAAGGCTTACTTTAACCTACAACATGAGAAAATAAGAATCTAGGCTTCCTTTCAGATTGGCTTCTGGATGCTTTTCTCTCTGTGACTTTAATCACAATCTTAAATAGTTCTCCATTGTCAGCATTCTCAAGACATCAACATGCTTATAATTATTTCACTTTGTCATTTAAGTTGCAAAGATCAGTGGGTATGTGGTCAGCTGTATTAGTTCCTTTAGCAACTACTCTTGTAAAAGTTGTGGATTCTCTTCTTTTAGAAAAGATGTCAGCTCTCTAGCTCAGAAATTGCCATGTTCAGGTAAATACTTGTGCATTCCAGTACTGCCATCAGTGTAATCTTATGTTGGAATGTCAAAATTGTTATAGGGAAAAGGGAAATTATCTGTAGTAATCTTCCTCACTTATATATACATATATAAATTAATATTCTGAGAACGTGACAGAACTAATTTATTAGGTGAAAACTAGAAAATGAGTTTTTTGCTGAAACAGCACACTGTTAGCACATTGCATAGTGCTTGACTAAGACCCTATAGAAAAATTCACTATTTTTGCATTATTTAGCTCCTTGTTCTGGATATTCCTCACACTAAGCAGATCAGCTGAACTGATCTGATTTCCTAAACCAGTCCAAAACCAATCCAGAATGAAAAATGAGGAGAAAAATATTTTGTTGACAGGTTAGTCAATATGTTAATATGTTTATTGTGCAATCAGATGAGGATCCCCAAAAAAGGGGCAGAACTTCTTTGGGCAGTAGGATTTGTCACATCGTTGAGGATGAACATACAATTTTACCTCATGTGGTCTTACTTATAGTTAGTTTAGCATGATTTGCACTGTACTGTTTCTGGGTACCTGGTGGAACTCAGGAGTCTGTCCTTAAATTCAGATGGATGCTATAACCAATCTTTTGAAAACTCCGACCACTTCTGTATGGATTTGAGAGTCCAAGAGTTTCCCCTCTTAGCTGCATGGATCATTTCAGAACTGACAAGAGATCTATGGTCTATGTGCAGGAGGCTTGGGATCACCACACCTAGGAATAAAAGCTCTTTGCCATTTAGCAGGAGAAAAATGAGTTTTCTTCAACCTTCAGTGTTCAAAAGGGCCTATAGTATCACAGTTCTTTTGCAGTGCTGACAACTTGGGTAAGCTTTAGGTGAGGAGGGAGAGAGAAAAAGGAATGTGATACGGGCATGAAACTTGGCTCTCTACGAAACATGACTGGTCTTGCTTTGGAGTGTTACACAAGTACAGTATGTAGAAATAGGAATATTGTTTTTGCCCTGTTCACTAAAGTATTTCTTCCAGTCTCAATTGTTGCATCTTACCCAGTAGCCTATGTGGAGCTAAAATTTTTGTTCTTCCTCTTGTTTGCAGAGAGGCAGATGAGACTGATGAAATATTTGACCTTTCTTGGAACCTCTAATAGAGGAAAGAATACAAAAAGGATTATAATATTTAATGAAGAACTTTGCTAAATCTATATGCTAAGGCACGGCATGGGGATCATTTCCAAGTAATGGAAAAGTTTTTCTTTAAAGGAGAGTGAGCAATTCAAAGTGGTTTCCTAAAACTGTAACTCATACTTCAGTGATTACATCCCACTATCTCTTAGTGCTCACAGAAGAGACAAACTGGTACAGATGATAAGTAATTAGCTATCTAAATGAAGGCCTTTGCTTTCCTTGAACTAATTTCAGCTCTAAACAGCTTTACAAAAATTTAAAGAGCATAGGAATAGCTGCACCAGTTCTGCTTCAAGGTCTAGTCCATCTAGCATAGATTGCTGTTGAAAACATAAGCAGATGTCTAGGAGGAGGAGGAGTAAGGCAGGCTTCCTCACCTTCTCCTCCCTCTCACCCCTGCAAAAAAAACCACATGGTGTTCTGAATGTGATGTAATTTGATTTAATTAGCCCTACTGACTCTCTTCTTCAGGTACCTGTGCAGTCTCTCCTTGAGGCACTGTAAACTTTGTGCATCTATAACAACTATCAGCCAGGAGTTCATAAAGCTACTATTCATGTATCAAGAACCACCTTCTTTGGTTTGTTTTGAACCGTAATACAAATTGTGTTATCACACTGTGGTTGGCTGGACTCCTGTCTAATAAATTCTGATATAAAGCTTTTGAAAAATATTACCTGTACATAACTTTTAATGGTAGCTGTAGCCACTCTTGGTTTAAAACCATTCTTTGTTTCTGGAAAATACCTTTTCTTTTCTTTTCTTTTGTTTTTTTAAACTTGCAAGCGCTAAGCATTACAGTTCAACGTTTTAAAATTTCCAACTTTCTTTGTTTAGAATTACTTCAAATCATTGGTGTAAAAATTCTGTATTTCTATTTACAGTGTCTGAGCAACACACCTCCTCTTACAGAATACTTCCTCAATGATAAATACCAAGAGGAGCTGAATTTTGACAATCCTTTAGGAATGAGAGGTGAAATAGCAAAGTCTTATGCAGAGCTTATCAAGCAAATGTGGTCAGGAAAATACAGCTATGTTACCCCAAGAGCATTCAAGGTCAGTAGAGAATTTAACCTGGATGTACATTGACAGTTTTGGTTTTGTAGTAAGTTAAGTATACAAAATGTACAGAAATATGCAAGAAGAAGAATTGAATTAATATTCAACAGTATGCAGTCCATTCATGTAACTGTTAAAACACTTGGATGTATAAAATGTTAATGTTAAGTAAGTGTCAACTATCATTTTGCTGTGGTGTTTGAGAATTAGTTTTGGTTTCCTGCCTCGATCAAAAAGCTTACCTTCTATAAACTTCTGATGTAGCATCTTGGAAGTATCTATTTTTAATAGCAATTAAGGTACCAGCAGTTTGGGTTGGTTTCTTTATTTCTATATTTTAGACACAAGTGGGGCGATTCGCACCGCAGTTTTCTGGTTATCAGCAACAAGATTGTCAAGAGCTCCTGGCTTTCCTCTTGGATGGATTGCATGAGGATTTGAATCGAATTAGGAAAAAGCCTTACATTCAGTTAAAGGATGCAGATGGGAGACCAGACAAGGTAGTGGTTTTGGTGTTGATCTTCTTCATTTTAGTCAAGGCTGTGTGTTGCAAGGTGCTTCTACATGATTGTGCACTGAAAGTTCAGGACACTGATCACTTTTTTTTTCCTGGAAGAGACTTCAGACAATAAGCCAAGACTTCACAGAGTTTTTGTTCAAGTACCTGTGTATATTTCTGTTTATTTGGAAGATAATTTGGGAGGTAGGAGAGTGTTAAGGCTTTGCTAAGACCTTTTTGGTCAATTCAGTGCTGAGTTGAGCTGGAAAAATGATTTCCATTCTGTTCCTTTATGTCTATAGTATGCAGCATTCTGTCTCTCTCCACTGCTCGCTCTTGAGGGAATCTCTTCTAGCATTGAACTACAAGCATATAGATAATTTCTTTTGTTATGAGTTACTTCAGGTGGAAGTTTTAGTTTTATTGGTGTTTTGTCTTGCCCCAAGCCACCTGACATTGCTCTCAGACTATGTAACAGCAGTGACAGAATCTCTGTCCTAGGAAAAGCATACATCTTTTAGCCTGTAATCCCGATGCTAGTAACATACCTTACAGGGTTCTCTGCCATGAGATTTTTATGTATAGGTGCTAACTGAGCATATTCTATCAAGTACTATCACTAATAATTAGCATTATTCCTTTCCTACTACTTTGTTATAACCCAGGTTGTGCTTTTATTACAGGTGGTTGCTGAAGAAGCCTGGGAAAACCATTTAAAAAGAAATGATTCCATCATTGTAGATATATTTCATGGCCTTTTTAAATCCACCCTAGTTTGTCCTGAATGTGCTAAGATATCTGTAACATTTGATCCCTTTTGCTACTTGACACTTCCACTACCCATGAAAAAAGAACGCACTTTGGAAGTTTATTTAGTTAGAACAGATCCACTTGCAAAGCCTATGCAGGTAAGCCTCTTGGTTTATGTACAAAACTCCTGATTTATGTGCCATAAACAATGAACCTGAGTTCCTATGTTCTTTTTTAATTTATAAGTACAAATAAAATACCCAACAAGCTTTAGTTTTCTGGTTTGTGTTCTGAAGTCCCACTTAAAGGCTGAGGACATCTATATCTACCTTATATTTTAGTTGTTTCCAAGGAAGATATTGGTAATTTCCTTATGAATGAGTTAATAAGGCTTCTTAATTTTCAAAATATATGTTCTCATACATTTATAGATCTCATACATATCCTCATCTTTTGTTTTAGTGTTGCTATAATGAATTTTTATGGTTATAAAAAAAAGAATATATGGACTTAATTCCTCAGTTTCTTAGTCTCAAAAGGCAAATGTTAGTAATAAAAGTACAAAAAAAGCCATGATTAAATATATTAGGTAGTCCTGAATTGTTCTATGCTATCACTTAATAGTGAAAAGAAAAAAATTCAGATGAGATTTCTTTGTGAAGAGCATAATTTTTGCCTTTTTTAGGAACAATATTATATAGCTTAGAATGGCATGAAAGAATTTGCGGTAACAAAGTCATTATTATATGGTTCTAGCTGTACCTTATGAGGTAAGCAAGGACAGGTGAAATAAAGAGGACATGGGCGGTTAGGCAAGCTTGCAAAAAAGCTGCCTTCCTACTTGGAATCAGAGTAGGAAGGATCAGAAGGAAAGTCAGGGGAAAGAGTGATTTCAAAGGCAGTATGAGTTAGGGAAGTCAAAATATAGGGACAGCTATTAACTAGTGGCAGATGAGCCTGCCAGAAATCTTAATTATTTGTAAGAACAGGTTTGCACAAGAGCCACACAGTAGTTGAAGATGACTCTGTGTGATATGTGAGATGGTTATGCAGGAATGAATAGTGTTTGGGAAGAGCTTTTGTGAGTCTCAATAACTATAACACTTAAGGAGATACTAAACACATGCTGTACTTGGCAATTAATTACGAAGTTATAATGCCTTATTTCTAATGAATCCTGTCTTTATTTATTATGCAAATAACAGGTAAGAGTCCTGTGTGGAGTTTCATTACAAACTGCAAGTGTATTGCACTAAAGGAAGCTGTAGAGAAGTTTTCCTTTGACTGTAAATCTTCAGGTTTTCTCTGCATGTGAAATTAGAATTCAGTCTTTATCTATTGCCTAGCATTTCCCGCTCCCCCCCCACTAATACATTGTAAACAACACGTGTTGTATTCTGTATTTAAGAATCTAGTCAATAGCATGCATACTACTTAAATGCTTAAGTAAGTAGGGGCTGTTGAAATATAAATCTTAAGTAATTGATGCTGTTAGTCTTACGGAGAAAGTAAAATAACATCAAACCAGAAGTGTTGTATAAATTATAAATGTAACATTCCAAGTGTGTTACTGCTATGTTTTCTGCAGCTTTTGGAATTTGTGTTAGTTGATTTACATGCTTTACACCTTAAGTTCAAGAATCCAAAAGAATTATATGTAGTGTACTGAATTTGTGATAAGTTTTGGGGGGTTTTTAATGCATATTTGTTCTCTTAAGAAATTAGTGACATTTTAATTTTTTTTTTAGTACAAAGTAGTTGTTCCCAAAATTGGAAATATATTGGATCTTTGCACAGCATTGTCAGCTTTGTCTGGTGTTGCTGCAGACAAGGTAAGAATGATTTCTTATATGAAATATAACAATGAATGCTTCAACACATTAACCTGATTTAATGATGTATACTCTGTTTTCTTTTTAGATGATTGTTACTGATATATACAATCACAGGTTCCACAGGATATTTGGCATGGATGAAAATCTAAGTAGTATTATGGAACGTGATGACATCTATGTGTAAGTACAGATAACATTCTTCATGATTTAGTGATTTGCAAAAGATTAAAACCTAGACATAAGATAAAGAACAAATCTTGGGGATTTTATTATTTTTTTTTCCCCTTTGTAGCTTTTCAAATGACAGTTGACCTTTGTATTTCTGATTTTTTTTTTCTTTTAGATTTGAAATTGCTATCAATAGAACAGAAGATACAGAACAAGTTATAATTCCTGTTTGTTTAAGGGAAAAGTGCAGGCACACGAGCTACAGCCATAGTGGTTCTTCACTGTTTGGTCAACCTTTTCTCATAGCAGTGCCTAGAAACAATACTGAAGATAAACTGTATAACCTGCTGCTGCTTAGAATGTGGTAAGGTTATTGTTTAAAGAAAAACACATTTGTTATGAGTAATGCTAATAGTTGAAATCAGTAGGCACTTTACATGCATTGTTAAAAATCTGTTAAGATTTGAGTACTTAGTCTGTTATTTACTTTCTCTTAAATATATTAAATGTAAAATTTTTGCAAGTTGAGATGTGAACTAGTGTGGATTTTAAATTGATTTTGTTGTTAGCATGACCTCATGCAAAAAATTTTGACAAGACAATAGTGTCAGTTATACACTTGTATAACTGTCATTTTGTGGAAGAAATTAGAATCACATAACACCCAATTTAAATATATGCTTCCTTTCCTGTTGATTTCCTGTTCTGTAAGTGAACCCTTCTTTGTGGGGAAAAAAAAATATATATGGTTAATGAACAGTTAAATAAGTGATTTTTGGACAAAGAGAGACTAATACAAACAATCAAGTTGTATGAAATAAAGTAACTGCCAAAAAGATCATAGGCAAGCAGAGTTTCAGATGTGCCTGTAACAGTAGACATATTAAGCAATAAAAGTAATAATTCTGAATAAATCAGAAAGGAGTGTAGGAACACAATACACTAGAAAGGATTTGCTGTGATCATTTAATTATCCGTTAAAAATTCATTGATTCTAACTGTTGCTTTCATTTATTACATTTAGCCGATATGTAAAAACATGTACTGAAAGTGAAGACACTGAAGGATCCTTACACTGCTGCAAGGACCATGGTATCAATGGTAATGGCCCAAATGGAATACATGAAGAAGGATCTCCAAGTAAGACTGGAATATCTAAACTTGTTTACTCTTATGTATTTAATTTGAAAATGAAGTTAATTCTGTAGTGTCTTTCAATTATAGCTATTCTACCTCCTACCTTCCTCCTTATTCTTTCAATTTATTTCAGGTGAAATGGAAACAGATGAACAAGATGATGAATCCAGCCAGGATCAGGAACTTCCTTCAGAGAATGAAAACAGCCAATCAGAAGACTCAGTTGGAGGTGACAATGACTCTGAAAATGGATTATGTACTGAGGATTCTTGCAAAGGTCAACCACTCACGGGACACAAAAAGCGATTGTTTACATTCCAGTTCAATAATTTAGGCAATACTGACATAAACTACATCAAAGATGATACGAGGCATATTAGATTTGATGATAGGCAACCTAGGCTTGACGGTAAGTCATGGGGAACAAGCTGGGCAACATTTGATTTTGATACTTTCTTCTGGCTCTGCTTCCAGAGAACAGTGTTTCATTCTCCCTGTGTGCTATTTGGTGTATCTGTTTTTTCCAACAGTAAATTTTGTTACTGTATTGTTACTGTAATTGACTCTTAGAAATGCAGAAATTGTGTGTGCTTCATTTTTTCATCTTAAATTAATGGTAGCATTGTATAATTCAGTTTGAAGAGTGTTTGCCCAAAGCTAATACGATTTCATGTGAAGCAAGAAAACATTAAGAGAAAACATGTTTTTAATCTTAGAAAGATCTTTCCTTGCTTTGGATTGGGATCCTGAGCTGAAGAAGAGATATTTTGATGATAGTGCAGCAGAGGTAAGCTGTATATGTTGCTCCCATTTCCAGCACTAACAAAACTTCAATGTGAAAAATATAATTTAATTAATGACATAAAGAGATTGTAAGTCTTCAAAAGAAGCAGCTAGTATGTCTTTCCTCATTGTTCATAGTAGATATGTTGTCATAAATAACTGCATTTACACATCAACGTAATTAGCAAATCTGAGGCTTACTAATTTGGAAGTAAATCTGAAGCTGTGAAAACTTTTTTTGCTTGAGTGGTTTCTGATCGGTTTTTCCATATATAGGAGCTGTGTAGTTACTGTTTATAGTAAGACAACATCACTAAAATGAGTTTTGTTTCATTTGTTCTCTTAACTCAAGAAATACTTCTCTTTAGGATTTTGAAAAACATGAAAGTGTGGAATATAAGCCTCCCAAAAAGCCTTTTGTCAAGTTAAAAGACTGCATTGAGCTGTTCACAACAAAGGAAAAACTAGGTGCTGAAGACCCATGGTAAGGACAAAAAATTAAAATTGTTACATTCTAAGAGTATTTCACAAAACGTAATCAAAAACACACTGAGGCACTAAGAAAGGCACCTAATTGTTTTCTACAGTGGTATTTTGACTCTTGTCATTTCAAGCATAGTTGAAAGTTCTCAGAATGTTTTCTGTTTTGATTCATTGCTTAACTACAGTTGTTACCAAATACAGAAGGTTCAGAATTAGGAGGAAGGGTAGGTCCATAAGATATTCCAGCCTGCGAGCTGTGATCCTTAGTGAATGTGTAATATTGTGCCAAATCCAATGCAGTGGTTTAAACAGATACTCCTTTCTGAAATAAAAAAGGTTGAGGCATACTGAAGGATTTTTTATGCTCATCTTTTTTCCCCCCCTGCTATATCTTTACTTGTTAGATACCAAGATGTAGAGTATACTTAGACGACTTCACAGAAGAGTTGCTTCTGTGCATTGTTCTTATTTACCTTCCTCCCTGAGCCTTAGTTCACTTGGAAGGTTCAAGTATGCATTGCAGGGAACAGAAATTTGTAAGTCATGGCCTGTTTGGTACTTGCCTGCTAAGTAGGCAAGGTTTTTTAATTAGGAGTTTTTTTAGGTTCCAGTAGTCACTGTTGTCTGGTTTTAGTGGTAGGTGGGATGGGGTGGGAGATGGATGATGGATTAATTTGGAAATTGAAATTTGGAAGAACCACAGTTATCTGTTACTTGTGGGTTTTCATATAGTCAGTTTTCCTGAAATATTTTCATAACCCTTTGTCTTTTTTTATAAAAGATGAGAAAGCTATGTTTTAACTAGAGATCCAGGTTCTACTATAGGAGATGAAAATCCTCTATTGGGGGCTGCTACTTTTGTGTTTAAAATGCTGTCGTGCTCCACTGTGAACAAGCTTGCACATGAGCACCTCACATTTTAAATAGAAAGGGATAGCAATGGCATTAGTAACAGAAGATGGAATTTATATGTGTTTTTCAGCTGTGGCTCATTCAGTTCCTCCCATTTTGCTACCTTTCTCCGTGGTAATGTATTTTAACATACATATAGATTGCACATATTTAAAATCACTTGTTTTTCTTGTAGGTATTGTCCAAACTGTAAAGAACATCAGCAAGCTACCAAGAAGTTAGACTTATGGTCACTGCCCCCTGTACTGGTAGTTCATCTAAAGCGCTTTTCCTACAGCAGATACATGAGAGACAAGTTGGATACATTGGTTGACTTCCCAGTAAAGTAAGAATATTTTTGTAAAAGTTAGCATGACTAGGGCCCATGTTGAATTCAACAATTACATGCAATGGCTTTGTTCTCAGCTTCCATGCATGGATCTAGTAAACACTGATGACAAATGCTTGTAGGTGAAAAGTATGAACTTAGAAAAGCAGTAACAGGAGATAAGTGTAGATGAACTCTTACCAGTAGTTTTGGCTAGGATTACTGGTTTCAGTGAAAGAGATGCATTGTCAGGTTTGTCTGGTATATGTGGGGCTTATAGGAGAAGGGCTGAGAGACCACCAAAATATGAAATGGTTGAAAATATTAACGTGCCCTTCTTTTGGTTGTTTTGTTTGTGTTTTGACTTTATTTTTTTGGGTTTGGTTTTTGTTTTTTTAAACAGTGACTTGGACATGTCAGAGTTCCTTATTAATCCAAACGCAGGACCTTGCCGCTACAACTTGATTGCTGTCTCCAACCACTATGGAGGAATGGGAGGAGGGCATTGTAAGTTGATTTCAAACATCATCGTTGTACATGTCAGCTTTTTTGCCATGTTTATTTTGATTTAGGTACTGATTACTTTGAATCGATGACATTTTCTAATGGTTGAAGGACAATTTTTTCATTATCTTGAAATGCTTTCCCAACTACCCTAACCCAAAAAGTCTACATTAAATGAGCTTTCAGGGAGAATTGTAGGTTCTTTTGTTCTTTTAGCTATGGATATTGCGAAAAAAAGAAAATGTAAGCACTCCATAAGAACTACTGTACTGCTGCAGCTGATTCTGTCTTACTTGTCTGTATCTTTGTACATCGTGCATCTCCTTGAAAGAAGAGAAAAAAGTGAAGTGACTGAGGGATTTTATTTGGACCATCCTTTCTCATTATACATTCTCCTTTAGAAGGGGAGACTTACTGGTTAAGCTTTCTTTGCTTACATCTATGAGGATGCAAAGTCCTTAAACATTGTGCTTTTTTTGTCCTAGATACTGCTTTTGCAAAAAATAAGGATGATGGAAAATGGTATTACTTTGATGACAGTAGTGTGTCCACTGCATGTGAGGACCAAATAGTGGCAAGTACCTTTCATGTTTCTAAAATTGGGAGGTTTATGATGCTTTCTTCTTGAGGGAAGAAAAATGAAGAGTAAATTATGAACCTTGCAGTAAATTTGCAAAACAAAAATGGTTTGCTCAAACTTGCAAAAATAACTTATATTAAAGATTTGTATTGCTTTGTAATTTTTCCTTTTAGACTTGGAAGCACAGACACAAAAAATTAGAGATATCGTGCATTGTAAATCATTTGTCTGGAGCCTCATGAGCATATTAGCATATTACACTTCTCTCTTTTACAGTCCAAAGCAGCATATGTGCTCTTCTACCAGAGGCAGGACACAATCAGTGGAACTGGCTTTTTTCCTCTTGACCGCGAAACTAAACAAGGTGCTTCAGCTGCCACAGGCATCCCAGTAGAAAGTGATGAAGACAGCAATGAAAATGATAATGATCTAGAAAATGAAAATTGTATGCACACTAACTAATGGAAGAACTAGAAGCCATAAAAGAGACTTTCCTACTGGGGATACCTATTGAAAGAGAGAAATTGCCCGCCAAATTAAGAATAAAAATCTGAGATGGGAAATTTCGGGTAACAGAATGTAAATCTTTATTACATTTTAACATGTGCAGTACTTGAAGTGAAACAATAAAAAGTTAAACAGAAATTGTCTCTAATGCATTTACAGTCCTGTATTCACAAGCTATATATAGGAAATCACAAATAAACCCCTTTTAAGTTTTCTGCTGCTGTTCTGATGGATTATGTTTTCTTTTATTTTGGATGTGAATTAATAACTAAAATGTTAAACCTGTGGATTTCTGGCATTTATTTCTTAGTACTGCAAGAATACTACTGCCAAGTCTAGTTTCTGGATGAATATATTCATGTTCCTTAGACTGTCACATTGACTACAAGTAAAAATGTCATAAATACATAAGCAGTAGTTTTCTTGAAACAGCAAATTTTTGTTTCTCCCTACAATTCTGGTTTTTTCTTGTTTTCCAATTCGGTCACAATAGAAGAAATAGCTTGAAAAGGTGTTTTAACCTTTTGTGATATAGTTGAGCATCCAGAATATTATGTTCATCTTACTACTGCTGTGGAACAGGTTCTGGATTTCATGCTGCATTAACAAAAAGTTTTTCAATTAAATGTAAGTATCCTTTTTTTGCTTGTTGGAATCTACTCTGCAGACATAATTCCTGTTATCTTGCTTCTAAGACATGCATCATTTTAATCTGGTGTCAGTCCAAAATTGAAAATTGTGCTCTAAGTTCTCTCTCCCCAGTTTTTGTAGTTTGACAGCTTGCAAACTACTCTGTGATAGGGTCAGAGTTAATAGTATTCTGTATCCATAGTAATGGCTGTGTATCGGGCTTAGGTGAGAATCTTTTCAATATAACCTGCCTTTAAATTGTTAATGAACAAAATGACTTTAAAGGTAGGCCTGTTAATTTTCCGTGTGTGTTCCTGATGGAATTCACCATAGCCTTACAGTATATCTGAAAAGGTAACTCATTATAAGAGAATTGGCATTTGCATGTTCAAGTCAGAACCTGTACAGTGTATAAGGCATACAAACTTTGAATTGGATTTTAGTTAACTATGTTCAGGGGTCCAGGATGCCAAAATAAGTGTGACATAAGTTTGAAACATTTTTTAATTTGCTGCTTTCCCTTTGATCTAGATGGAAGAATGTATTGTTGATTTGTATACAATACTGCCTTTGAAAGGGGCTAATAAGTGTGGGGGCACACTTCACATATCTACTACCTGGAGAATTGCTTTGTGTCCCACTGTCGAAACAAATAATATAAAAAAGAAAAGCAAAAAGTATGTTCTTCACTTGAACTAATCAAATACAATAGGTTATAAATTGTGTATTGTAAATAAAAGTTCACTCTGTGAGTGCACATTTTGGTAAATTATTTATTTATGTTAGCATTAAAAAGTTTAAAAAATTGCATTTGACCAGGATATAAATGAGGTATGTTGGAAATGGCTTTGCTTTATACCTTGATATTAAAACTGGTGTTTCATCCTGGTATTTTAAAGCTGCTTTGAGGTTGGGTTTTTTTGGTTTTCTTTTTTTTTTTTTAAATGTAAACTAACCTCCTGCATGACAGAGGTTAAAATTTTGTCTGCACTTGAGTTCACTTGGGTTTACATTTGAAATGCGCATGTTTATTTATACAGATTTCAATAAAGCTATTCAAGGCCTTACTTAGTCTTCCATTTTCTTACAAATTCTCTTCTCACAGTGTCTGTGTAAGAAGTTGCCTAAGACTTGCATTGTCAGTTACAAAATGGCAGTTTAATAACCAACCCAGGTAAGACTTCTAGTATTTCCAGAAGACAGTATAAATAAAAGGGACTCTCTCCTGGCATTCCCCAGCTCTAAAACCAAAATTGGTTATGGTCATATAAAACCTATTAAAAAGTAATACTGTAACAGTAATTAAGCACATAGGAAGATACTAGCTCTAAGGTCATTGGTGAGATGAGGCATTATAATTTAAGATTAGACAAAGCAATGTGGTGCAGGGAAAATGGTACAAGCTTAAAAACTTGTATTTATATGTGGAATACAGTAACAATACAAAGCTATGTACTGTGTAGCTAGCGAGTTTAACTTGCTCATTTTACTGAGAGCGCTTTAGAGTGGAGATTTATCTGTGGAATAGAGGAAGTAATCCTAGAGAAGTGATCATCTGTGAATAACACACACAAAGAGCCCCCTGCATTCATACTCCTGTTGTTTTTCCCGTATCATATTAGCCTGGAACTTCCTTGGGAAAATCATGAAGGAGGAAAGGACCTGGTTTAACTTGCCCAAGTCTCGCTTTGGAGTTTGTAGGCTGGAGCTTTGGTAACTTGGTCTCCTCATGTGCTTCATTCTCCCTGTGAAAATGCAGATGAATGTAGAAATATGGGATCTTGGAAGGAATATACTAGTAGTACTTGGACCATCCAGATAGCGTTTAAAAGGATACTGATCAAAGTAAAATTTAGTTAGGAAAAAATAACATAGTTTCTAAATTTCTTTTGTTACTGTTAATTTGGCTTCCAAGATTACCCACACTGAGTCTGTAAGCTTCCTAATCAGATATAAAAATCAATATTTCTATATGACTGTCTCAAAGTTTTCTGGGAATTCAGCCAGGTTGTGACTTTCATAAAACTATTATGTATTCATACATAAGATATGGTGATTCATCCAGTGCGGACATGCTTAAAATTAAAACTACAGAAAGCTTATTATTCTTTATGGAGTCTGTCAGAAGTTATTGTCATTCAAGCAGTCATTTATATGGAGAAGAAAGAGGGTTCTCACATCTCTGTTTATGAATCATGTCTGATAAAAATCTACAGTATGCTTTCTTTTTTCTGTTACATTGACAGATTTTTGATGGCTGTATCAGCAGAAACCTCAAAATGATAACCTTGTTAATATGAGAAACAAAACAGGATAGGAGGCAGAAGACAGCTTGCAATTTCCAGTTAACTCTGTGGATGTTGACAGCAATCCATTGTTTAAAGCCTGGCTGGGCAGGAAGGAGACGTGAAGAGCTGAGCTCAGCAAGGTTTGAGGGAAGGTCTTCACTAGTGTTATGTGAATTCATTAACATAGGAATAAACCTCGTGCTCTTCTTGCAGGGCAGCAAAAGGTGTGATTTTTTTCTTCCCTTCCTGCACCATTGCAGGAGAGTTACTTAAACTCATGAAGCCATTCCAAATCTCAGGGGATTGACCTCTCTGATTTATTGTCATTTCCTCTAGGTAACTCTTCCCTTGGGCTACCATCTAAACTGAAACATGCATCTCTTCCTTTGTGATGCTGGAAAAGCATTCCTGTCTCTCCATGGCAATTTCTGTTAAAGCACAAGTCAGACATGCCCTGTCCCTGCATAGTTCCTCAAAAATTAAATGAAAACCTACACATTGTGCAACTGCAAGGGAGTCTGCAGCCAGCTCTGGGGGCAAGAAGGCATGTTCTAGAAAATAACAAAGGGTGTCTGGAAAGAATTGAGATGAGCTATGCTTGTTTTCAACATCTGTCAATGTTACAAAATACATGCTGTGCAGAGTGTGTTCTGTAAATGTGAGTGTGTCTGCTGAGGAGAAAGTCTGCAAACAGAAGGGACAGGATTACTAACTCTGCATCATCTGTACTTAATAAAAGTAAACACAAAGAACATCCCTTCTGTCAATTCTGATGTTTCTCAGTGGTACTCAAGAAATACAGTATAGGACTGCTCATATGGGACTGGTTTCCGTGGGCAATTTGCTTAATAAGAGGAGAAGGTGTTTGGATATCATTTGATTTCTGCCACCCCATTCCAATGGAGAAACAGCAGCTTCCATAAACCCTAATAAAATTCAGCTACACATGAGCACATCAATAAGTAACTCAGCATTGCTACTCTGTAGTTGCCAGTTGTAGATTTGCCAAATCAAATGTATTAGTCATGTTGACTAATTCTGCATGACCTAAAGGCTGCTCAGTGGATTAAATGCAGTGTATAAATAACCTATTTATTTATTTGGTGAGACTGATGTCCTGAATAACTTTGCCAAGTATGACATGGATCCTAAATACAACCTGTAGAGCTAAGACCTAAATTCAAACCCATTTTTCAGAAGTATTCTAGGACTGCCAATAATGGCAGTTTGATCTACACATCTTTTACTTTAAAAAAAATTCTCTGCCACCAGTGAGTTTTTGGCCTCTGACAATATGTGGATATTTTGGGGGTTTACTGTAAAAATCAAATCTATACTTAGAAGTCATCTTCAGGAAATGTAACCTTAGAGATTTCTGTGATAATTTTCAGGTAAGTTGGCAAAGATTAAGAGAGGAAAAAGTTTGTAGAACTACTTACTATGGGAAGCATTGGGTTATCCTCTATAATCTGTGTATTTCTGTTTGGTTAATGTCATACTTAATCTGAAATGGTTATTTAAAAAAGCTCATTTTTTATGATTTAAATTACTCCCTTAATAGCAAGTGTGATGGATTATAATGTCCCCATTTTCCCAGTAGCATTTGACAATATTTTTACAATTTGACAGACACTATATTATTTTCTTGAAATTAAAAGCCCAGAGATGTAAGATTTATATTTCCATACTTCATTTCAGAACAAACATGTGAAGTAATCCAATCTGACTCTATGCCAGTAGGAGACAAAGGCAAAAGAACTCGGCATAAGCTGAGCTGGTCAGATGCACAGCCATTTGGTAAAGAATTTGTCAATACTTGGTATATTTAACTGCTATTTTTTTAATATAATTGTTTATCAAATCTTAGATTGGAGCAGGAACGTAAGGCTTCTGGAGATAAACACCCATAGGAATCTACTGATGACCATGCTGCCACAGGGAAATAGGTCTCAGACTGGCTTAACGAGTTTTACATGAGATTTTTTACCCATCCCATTTAATGATGCATCCAGTAGCTCATGGGCTTGGCTCTTAGCTGGAAGAGTGAGTGTTCAGACCTGGAACTTCCTGTGCTCCAGCCAGAGGACAGCCAGGAGTCCTGCCATGCAGCAGTGTGAGGAGATGGACAAGCTCATCCCCCATGCCCTGTGAGTGGGTTTCCTATTTGTGAAACACTGCATACAACTTGTAGAAATGCTCCCCAAATGCCAATACTGTGAAATTGCACCATGTGTGCGTCCTTGTATATGGACATACCTGCTTGCATACAACCCAGGATGTACATACACACTATGGTATAGCTCTGCGTTACTGGGAATAGTACTCACATCTGGAGGTGATGTGTGTAGTCATTTTACTCCAAAGGAGAGCATTTGGGAACTTCAGGGCTGGATTTCTTTGGCTGCCTTCCAGATTCCCTAAGAAGTCTATTCATTCTGTTTATTTGTTTTGACTCAACCTGAGCAACAGAATTTCTTTCAGGCTGCTGCTTGTAAACATAGCCAGGCATGCAGCCATACAAATATTTCTATCAAGGGCAAAGTCCTCTAAATGAAATAAGAGGTCTATAATCTTCATAAAGCAGTAAAGATAAGCACAACACATATAAGACAAATCAAGATCTCTATACCAAACAGCTCTTCATCAAGATCTCTCCCATAAGAAATCTCTTATCCTTATAGTTTATAGGAAGAACTGCCTGTAGAACAACAGAGTGATCACACTTCAGTTACCTTTGTCAACAGTTGTGCCGGAGGCTCACAGAAGCACTTGGTTGTACTGAGTCTTTTCTAGGCTGATCTGAGTTTGCTGCAAAATAAGTTGATCATGCAAGTATCAGTGTAGCCATAGTAGTGTGAGAAAAGAAGAATACTTATATAGTGCCCTGGCCTCCATGCTATTTACTCGAGTATAGTAAGTCAGTTGTATAGATAGGATGGCAATGCTTGCTACGTAGACAGAGCCAACTCCTAACAGAAAGGTCCCTAACATCCATTCAGTAGATGGAAACTCTGATGTACTAATAGTATTACTTGGCAGCCTCAGGGCTGCAATCTGGAATGATTCTCTTAAAGAAGGATTCATCAGAGCCTGGAGAAAGCATCCAGCAGCAGTTTCTCTCTGCTGCAACAGCCAAAAAAAATTATTTTTACACAGGGGAACATCCTTCTCCTCTCTAGTGTTGCTTTCTTATTAGTAGGTTGTCTGTAAGTTACTAGGTGTCTGTAAATACTTCCATAATTTTCATACAAGCTGAAGAAGAGATAAAGAGGAAATTACTGAAAAGATGTAGAGAGAGTTTTGGCAAAGAAACGAGAGAGCAGCAAAACAAACTGTAGCACAATGCCTATTTCTGACACTTGACAGGCATTTTTGTGTTATGCATCCTAGAATCAGAATGAGAAACTCAGGAAAAGACTTCTGAGAATGCAGCAGATCCATTGTCCACTGCAAGAGCTCTGGATTAAATAACACTGCCTAGAGTCACAATTATTTTGCTTCCACACATCTATGCCTGTGTTTCTAAAGCCAAATTCCTGATAACGGACATGAAGATTGCAGTGAATTCTGATCAGAAGTGTAACATCACTGCAGATTCTTCATCCACTGACCATGACCTCAGGCCGTGCTAACTGCTAAGATGACAGCAGGCACAGTCAGCATGGGGTTTTTCAATGTAAACAACTGTCAAGTAAAATCTCCATCATGGTTTTTGTATTTCCTGCACTTGGCAGAAAAATGAAAAACCAACCTATATCATAAATGTGATGTGTTACATACCACACAGAGAAAAATCTCAGGTGCTGCCTGAACAGATAATAATTCTGTTATCTAATAAATACTATTTATTGCCTAAGGGAATGAAAAACATTGCTTTTAACATAGAGATTAAGGTTTATTTCCCAGGCCAGCCACCTACTTCCTGTGTGAGCTGGAAAAGTTACTTAATCTGTCCTGACTCATGCTCAGTTATAAGTATGAAGGGTATGGGGAGCTGCTGCTAGATTTTGTGAATGTTACATATCTAATTGTTGTTACACTGCTAACTCTAAGACAGCAATAATGGACAGCAGTTCTTTCTCAGAAGAGATGTTAACAGGTTCAGCTCATTCAATTACCAGTACTTGAAAAGGCAATGCAAAAAAACCCCAAAACAGTCAACAAACAAAACCTGCACTGCTTTGACTCTTTGGACAAGATTCAAGCAGGAAATCTTGGAAAAACAGCTTTGCTGTCTGGTTACACAAGAGTCATGGAAGCATCTAAGGCTCTAGTCGAGAGATTTGTGTGTAGGCCCTGAAGTGATCATCCTTTAACTCAACAGGGAATCACTGCTGAGTATCTAATACATGCCACAGGTCTGACATTTTGGGCATTGCTACTTAACATTTTTGTCAGTGCCAAAGAGGATGATTTACTGACAGAAGCTGGAATTGTTTCTTAGTTGACTAAATAAAATAAAATGTGTATTAACTACAAATACATAAACAAAATGTAAATGCATGCTCATAGCTATGCAGAAAGGAACACAGGCTAAGTTCATTAGGAGTTCACACTGGAAAACAAAGTTATTTTTCTGCTGGTAGACCTAACTTCCTCATCCAGCCACATCCTGAAGGAACAAGGGCTTCACTTCTATTCCATAAAAAAAGAATACTAAGTACTAGAGGGAAGGTAATTACTTCTGCTTTTAACTCATTTGTGGCCACAACAGAAATACTCTCTTGCCCCATTTCTTGCCTCTGTAATTTAAGGAGCTTTTGAAGTGTTCCAGTAGTAAAGTATGTGTGTAGGACTTTGTGCTTACACAGAACAACACAATATATAGTTTTTTATAAAGGACTACAAAAAGTATTTTTATTAACCCATCCCTCTCTTTTAATTTAAAATTTAACTTTGCCTTTTGATATCAGTTTTATGTTCAATCTATTATGAGGCAAAATTTTCTCCATCATAACTCTTAACTCTGCAGGACAGAAAATGACCAGAGATGTCTACAAACACCTTTACCTGACCACATAATTGATGGTATCCTGGCTTCTTTAGTACTGTTACTATGTTCAGACTCCTATCAGTTACAGAAGTATGTAAGAGTGTTTGTAAAGCAAACTCAGAGGAACAGCCACAATTCATCCCAGCAGCATGAAACCAATTCATTGCCACAGTGAAAACTTCAGTTTTGCCTCTGTATAATGCAGTCACAGAATTCTGTTCTTGTATTCAAAGCCTGCATCTGCACCCATCTACCAGGACAGACTATAACTAGGAGTAAACACCTGAAATGAATACAGCTGAGTGCTATCCCATGTTCAATTGAATCAAAAGGAGTGATGCGCATCATCTGGAATGAACATGAACACTCACTCCAAGAGGTAATTTAATGAATCACAATAGGTCTCATGAGCATTTTTGTTGGTAATTAGGGCCATAAAGCTACAGGGAATGATTTCATTCATCCATTGCCCATCACAAAATAACATATAATTTAATACCAAAGCAAACAGCAATATAATAAATGCAGTACAATACAAAGTTACCTTAACAGCTATCTAGCACTTCCAGCTTGGTTGTTAGAAACATGCCCTCAGAGATATTCACATACACTGCTCCACCTTCTGATTCAAAAGTGACATGAACTGAAACAGAGGCACTTAAAACACACAAAAAGACAAGCAAGTACTTTTACTCAGTTAGGAATATGTGCAATAGTATCAACTGCAACAAAATGCAACTATAGAAAGCCATATTCATAATCAAATCAATGTCACTTAACAGGATCCTAGCTAGTTTAACTGCTATGGTTTGTCTTAACTAATAAATCCTCTGCATTCACAAAAGGTGTATGTCAAACCAGTGACAAATATTATCTGTTGTTTAAGAGACATGCCTGAGATTCAGGCACATCTGTAGTTTCCAATTCTTGTATTCAGCAGATCTGAAAGAGTTTTCAATTCTGCAACCACTTGTATGATTCACTTCCAAACCCATAAGCAACCTTGACATACTTGGCTGGCAATGCTGAGCAAGCAGACTGAGTGTCAAAGCTGGTAGTTGAAAAGAGTATGAGAAATGTAAATGATAAAAAGTAAAGTATGCAAGTAGAACAAAATTTTAACTGAGTCACTGAGATTTAAGTATCAAACACAGAATGGCCTTCAGAAAAGATGAAGACTGCAGTTAACCTAAAGGACCTCTTTTGTAGACATGTTGCTTGTTAAAATAATTCTATACCAAATTTCTGAAGCTCCTGAATTACAGCAGGTCTCACCAAATTCACAAGGAGGGAAGCCTTTGCCGGGGCTGAAGGTACACATGGAGCATTTGCTACAAGCAACAGATACTGGCTGAGGAGTTTATGCTCGTTTATCGTGTGCCAGCTTTTGAAATGGGTTAAAAACAGCTAGACAGCTTCTGGATTTCAGAGAGACACCGCTGGTGACAAGGAAGGTACCTGGGATCCTACTGCCCCTGTCCCTTTGGTTCCGTCTACGAAGGACTCACTCTGGCTTCGGCTTCGCCTGGAAGGAACCATGGGACACTGAGTACGCACAGGGACCGCGAAGGGCACAAACCTTCGCTCCCGCAGAAGCAAGGAAGGAACTTCAAGATTCATAAGGAAAACAGAAGTCTGCCTGACTTTGTTTAGGGCTTTTTCTTTGTTTGTTTTTAAACCATATTCAGCACCGACCTCCCCGCTAGAGCCGGACTCGGCGAGGGGTGACCAACTATGCGGAGCTGGTACTGCTTGTTGAAGACCACCTGTTGGTGACCTGCGGTGAGGCCATGGGTCCTCACCACCTCCCTTCCTCCCTCTCCAGCTACCTTTCGCCAACGCTGCGGTTTGTCCCCTCCTCGCCGGCGGCTCACTGGAGCTGTCGGCCCCCTCGGGCCGGGCCCCAGCATTGCCCCCCACCCGCTTCGCACCGGTCCGCCGTGGTTTCACTAACACTTCAGGAAACGCGCAGCATTCCCCTCTTCGGCCCAAACCCGCCCCGGGAGGTTGGGGCCGTGCCGCCGCTCTCCCCGCCCCTAGGCCGTGTGTGCGGAAGCTGCCTGACGCGCGGCGCTGGCGGCGCCCGGGATTGTGGGAGCGGGAGGGGGGCCGCAGCGGCGGCAGAGGCGAGAGGCAGGGGAAGGGGTTGGGGCCGCGGCTGACGGGTTCCGGTGTCGGGCGCAGACGTGTCGGCCGGGGCTGCGGAGCGAGAGGCGCTGCCCCTGCTCGCTCGAAACAGAGGCCGGCCCGGGGCTGGCCCGGCGGCGCCATGTCCGGGACCAGCAGCCCCGAAGCCGTGAAGAAGCTGCTGGAAAACATGCAGGGAGACCTGAGGGGCCTGAGCCTGGAGTGCCGGAAAAAATTCCCCCCCGTCAAGGAGGTAAGGGGCGGGCTGGGCTGGGCTGAGCTGAGCTGGGCCGGGCGTCGGGCGCCGCTCCGGAGAGGCCTCCTTTGCCGTCGGGTTCGGCCGGAGCGGAGGCTGCGAGCGTGCAGGTCGCCTCCCGCCCTCAGCCCAGTGCTGCTCCCGCTGAGGTCCGTCCTTTATGGCCGCGGCTTGCGAGCGTTGTCTGTGCCGAGATGTGGCTTTGCCTGTCATGTTTGTCTGTGGGTTGTTAGTTTTAATGCGTTATGGAAGCAGTGGACGCAGGCCGGGTTAATTCACCTCAGGGAGTGGGGCTGGGGAGGTAGATCATCTGTTGGCAGAGGCAATATGGGGGCAGCCACGCTTCGCCTCCAGCGTCCTCCCGGGAGAAAAGGCAAAGTTTGGCTTGGCTGTCTCGAGATCTCCCCACGAAGCTCGCCTGAGGCGGGCTCGGTGCTAAGAGCTTGGGCGCACCGGCAGGAAGACAGCTGGCAAGTGCCTGCGGGGCAGCGCTCCGGTAAGCGCCTGCTGTAGGAGCGTCTCGGTGCCCCACAGATCTGCCTTGAGATCTGTGTCTTACCACCGTAAGATACGCACACGCCTTCTGAAGTGTGGCTCTCGAGCCGGTGTATATTGTTTCTCCCTATTGCACACCTGTGTCTGCAGGTAGTAACTGTGTGGATCGCTGGGATCGATAGCGTACCCTGTGATTTTGGGGTTAAGTGGCTTTCCAGTGCTATGGTTACAACCGCGGAGGTTTGGGAGGCACAGAAGTTTGGCTTACGTTTTTCTCCCTTTTAAAATATTGTTAATGAACGCATGCCAGTAGGATTGTAGTGTTTCCAATGTAAAGTATACATTTTAACTGGGTGTTTCTATAGTGTGTTTACACAGTCAGTTTAACTTTTTCCCAAGTTTGCCACTTGCCATTTTTAAATAAATATTTTTTTCTTCACAGTAGCAGTAGGAAAAATACTAATATATTAACTTAGATTAAGCTGCAGAACCAGAACAGTACCTGGGAGAATATGGTAAAGACTGTCAGTTTGGAAGAAAGGAATTGAATATGTAATGTGACTTTGTGTCCAATTATGTGATAGTGTGAAAGAAAGGAATTGAGGATGTAATGTGAGTTTGGGTCCAATTAAGTGATAGCATGCAAGAAAGGAATTGAGGATTTAATGTGACTTTGGGTCCAACTAAGTGATAGCATATTTAATACTGTATGGAATGTTACACAATTCAACAGATGAATTGAAGCTTGTGACTGTTTTGAAAGGCATGAAAAGGGACTCTATAGCAGAGCATGTTATATACGAGTGTAGGTTGCAGAGGAATGCAGGTGTGTTTGAGAAATTGTGTTTTATCACAGAAAAACAAGAGAAAGTTGTGATCAGTTCTGAGAAATTGTGTGTGGTCACATGCAAATAAGGAAAAGTTGTGGTCAGTTGAACAGAAATGTGTGTTTGTGTCTTGGAGGGAGGTAGAGGTGCTGCTTCCACTGTCTCCTGTGTGTTACTGTGTGACTGGAGTGAGTTGTTTGGTCTATGAACAAGTTTCACCACTGTGTTAATATTTGCCCTTTTCAAGATCTGTAAAGGAGATGGGCAATATAATTCTTAAGCTAGTATTTTTAGTAAGGCTTCATTGTCTTTGCTGTGCTGAAGGTTACAGTAACTACTGCATGTGCAGTTCTTGATACTTGTTGCATGTTTGTTATATTCTATGTAAGTATGACTTTTTGTTTCCTTTTAGATCATGGCAGCAGTTTGCATAGCTTCATTAAAAACACTAAACAAAGTTATTTCACAGTTATCTGGAGTTTTGGTAGGTTTATGGAATAACACTGTAAGGTGTTTATAAAGAGGTGGGACTCTTCCTGCTATGAGTTGTGGGCTCTTACAGAGAAGTCTGAGGTGACAGCAGTCCTACAGTATGTTTGATACAGTCATAGGAAATGATCTTACTTCCTCACTTCTGGAAGCCAGTTTTTTTCCTTTTTTGTTCTGGTTTTAAAGGAAATGAGTGTTCCTTTTCTGTCACATCTCAACTGCTGAACAGGTATTTTAACTGCATGCATTTGGTCTGATCATGATTAGATTTGGCTACAGTGAACAGAGGAATGGCATGTTCTTCTTACTGGTTTGGAACAGCACCAGCTCATTAAGCCATGTTTAAACACAGGCTTTTTAAAATTAATTCCTACTACCTTTAATCTACTTTTACTTGCAGTATAACTAGATTATCCTCATCACTACCACATGCAATGTAATTTATGAGTTTATCTTGCAGCTGATGTTTATTAAGTGACATGGAGGCATACACTTACCATACTGTGATAAAGCTCTTCAAAAACTCCAGTCCAAAGTTAATAGTTATGAGCTGTATTGAGTTGTTAGATTTGATAGGTACTTTATGAAACTAAACAGCTTCTAATAATCTTTCCACTTTCTGATGTAATCTAAAATTTTGCTCACAGCTATTTGTTATCATCAGCCATTTCTAAAATGATTTGTCTATTCTGGGTTTGTTTTGGTTTTTATTATTTTTATGTTAATCCTGTTAAAATTCTGCAAAATTAATTTAGCTGATAGGTTTGCTGCTGATAGAAGTATTAGTGTAGTTCTCAATTCTACTTATTGCTCAAATGACTAATTTGATTCAATCTGTTTTTAATCAGTACTGTAAGGAGTTAAAGTCATATGAGCAGAAGAATAAAGTTTGTATTTTTTTTTAATTAGATAAGGTTTTAGTTTTCACTTCCTGAAGATCTTTCTAATGTTTATGTTATTACATATTAGGTACAGAGAGACAAAACCAACATTCTTTGAACAGGCAGGAGGATAACATAGTTGAACTCTTAACTGTTATAAGCACTTTCATATCATTTTTTTATTACTTCTGACTCTGCAAAGTTTTCTTAGTAGGTCACATTTATGTGGAACTCATGTACGTGTAAGTCCAGTCACTTACAACAGTGGATTCTGAGGATTTTGCTGACTCTCAAATAGTCTGTTAAGAAATATTGAAATTTTTGAGTTTTTCTTAAACTCATGACACAGATATCTGGCAGATATCTATTATTTCTGAAGGGTGTGGAGAAGAGCAGTTACTATTAGACTTCAGACCCGTTTTTGTTTCTTTCTGGGTGGTTTTTCTGTTTGTTACTTTCCCAGATCAGCACCTACTGCAGAAGTATACTAAGCATGAAAGCTGTATTCTGTGACCAAGGAGTGATTTGGTGGTTGTATCTGTGATATGCCAAAACTGTTTATATTGGCAGATATACAAATAATGACTGAAAAAGGTATTCATATTTTCATAATATATTTCTGTTTCCCTGTTAGGAAAATAGGCACTAACCATGGATGTGATAAAAGCTCTAAGGACAAGTGTAAATTAAATAGTATCTTTTGGAGCTTAAAATTACAGAGGGTGAAGCAGTCTTTGGTACAGTCATCAGTCATACTCACATTGTCTTAAGTAATCTGGTATGTCTCCTAGAAAACAATATTACTTGGTCATTATTCTGTTGGTTTTAATATAGTGGGCTCTAAGCTTTGCTCTGTACTGGAGAGCATTGTAGTGCTTCTGTCTCTGAACTGAGTTCCATGGCACTTGCATAGAGCTTTATATACTATTTTAACCTGCTGTTGATTGGAGTTTCAATATCCTGTGCTGGGTATATGGGAAGCTGACAGTGCTTTCTTTTACATTATGGAGTACGAGTTTTGTCTTCTCACAAAATTGAAAAGAGTTTAGTGTGCTAAACAGGTTACCTGCTTGTTTTTATTATTGGATGCAAATATTGTTCTGTAAGTTGCATCTGATTTGGTTTAACTGTGTAAGAAACCTTAGAAATACAAGGAGAAAATCGTTATAATAAGCAGAAATAACAGAGTTAAAAGGGAAAACAAGTATACTCAAAAATTCTTCTCAGTCTGAATTCCAGTCATATGTAACTCCTTGTTGTTTACGCAGATCCAGTCCAGCAGCTGTAGCTTTCTGGTAGGCTTGTAGTCTCTATGATGACTTGTTTTTTTTCCTGACTTTTAGACAGAAGTAAGAACAAAATAAACCTTAAAAAAATACATTAAACAAAATTTCTTACCCAGCTTCTTGCACAGTTACAGGCATGCTTGTGCTGGTGGGAGAGGGCAGGCAGGGACTGCATCTTACCATGGCAGGATCTGTTTGGCCTGGCTTAGACTCATCGTGGGACAGGGTGTGCCCTCTGTTTAACAGTTGTGTAATGGATTGCAGGTGTCTGTATATTTTAGGATGTTTGCTGCTGTAGTGATTTGGAACAGCAGGACTGCAGAGAGCATTCACCTTCCCTCAACCTGGAAGAGCATCACAGTTTTAGCTTTGAATACTTTGGTCAGTTGAAGTGCTCCCTTGAGACTCTCAAAAGATAGCTTTTGAGTGCCTCACTGTACTGTTTCTTTTCCAGAAGCAGCAGCTTTGTTTTGACTGTTTATTGAGTTGTGTATGCCTTTAGCATACAGACATATTTTATTATTCCTGAGGATAACAGGTCTGACTTTTACAGACATAGGCAAGGCAGCGTTAAGTACCTCGGTCTTTTCCACATCCATGGTGGCAGTCTCCCCCCAGTAAAAAATGGAAAATCTCCTTGGCCTTCCTCTTAATGTATTTGTAAAAATAGGATTTGTTATCTTTTACTGCAGTGGTCAGACTGAGTTGTAGCTGGACTTTTGCCTTTCTGATTTTCTCTCTGTGTGATCTAACAATATCCTTGTACTCTTCCTGAGTTGCTTGTCCTTTCTTCCAAACGTGGTAAGCCCTGCTCAGCCAGACTGGCCTTCTTCCGTACTGGCTCGTCTTACAGCACATTGGGATGGCCTGTTCCTGCACCTTTAAGATTTCCTTTAAGATTTTCTTTTTTGCAGTCTTTTTTAGCTTCTTTTATAAATAACTTTACTTGCAGGCAAGCAGTCTTACAGAATTCTTTATGTAAAAGTTAAAGAATCATGATTCAAGTGACTTCTAGATAAAGCAAACTTTAAATAATTACAGTAGAAGTGGTGCAGGCTATCTCAAACAAGAGCTAGGATTTGAACTTTCTGAGGGGCTGTTGTGTTCAGTGAACACAGGTTTTATTCATCCATTTTTTCCTTTGGAGTCCACTGCTGTCTGCACTGACTGACATAAATACAGTTTCATCCCCTGGGTTAAATCATTCTCATTTTGGAGTGATATGCTGATCCCAAACACATCTTGGGGCTAATGCCAAAATATTAGTTGGGAAATTTGTCCTTTTTAGGGAACCTCTTTGATGTCACTGGGTAGCTGTATGAAACTAAATATGAGGATGTACTGCACAATTTAAACATAGGCTGAAGAGGTGCAGTTCTGTTAATTTGGTTTATAATGTCAAAGTGATCATTAGGATTATTTCTAATGCAACTGGAAGGAACAGTTAAGAAGTGTGAATATTAGCTGTTTAGTCTAATAAATAACATTGACAATATTTCAGGGACAATAACAGTATTTCAGAAAAACTATTGCTTGTAGTGCAGTGCACAAATTGAAGAAGGCTAAGAAAGGAAACATACTGAAATGCTTTGTGATTAGGGCATTTGAGTTGCTTCTTTTATTTCTAGCATTGAGTGGTTTCTGAGAGTTCTGTCTTTGTGGAACTCTAGTGGTAAAAAGATGAAACAAGTGGAGCTGTCAATGAACAAACTTCTGTGCATAGACCACTTTCTGTAGAAGTAACCAGATTTTTGGCTTTCCTGCTTTATTTTTTGAATAAAGAGGATTAAATAATTCTGACACTATAGCCTACAGGGAACTTAACCTACACTGAACTTTCCAGGTTAGTTTATTTTCAGATCTTCATAGCATTGGTTCAGAAGGATGCAAATACTGCAGAGTTTTTAATTTGCTTTAATGGGTATTCACATAACTAATATTTTAAAGGTTCTTTTGAAATAGAGAAACTATGCTCTGTAAAATGCAAATTGTCATAATTAGGCAGCTTGCAATCAAGCATGTGTTTTGTGCATGTGACTGGAGATTATTCTGTAGCATTCTTTAGCTGCCAGCCCGTAGCTGAGCTGGTAACTTGAAACAGGTGATCCATAATATTTCCTACAGTCTCTTTTATAATTCCCGATCTTTACCAATTGCTGTGTCTGCTAGCTTCATGTTTGGAATCCAGTAATTTTTACAGTGATTTTATTCAATATTGATGTGTATATTGTAGTATTTTTTCAAAATTGATTTTAAAAGTGTACTGTTAGGTTTCTAGGGGACTGTCATCTATTCAACTATGTTCTAAGCTTCAAGATTTATTATAAATCCTAAATATCATGTCATCATTTTAGTATTTGATAAGAAATGTCATGTGTTCAGAAACAATTCACAACATGCACATGGACTACATTTCTCCATAATGTATTAACTTGCAATTTAGTCAATGAAAAAAATGTCCGACTTTTTTTGTGTCTCAGTCTGTCTGTAAACTTCTTCAATTAGGCTTCAGTGCAGGATTAAGAATATCTGACTTCAGATGTCTAAACTCCCTTCACTTATTGTACAGGCTCAGTTTGTTACGGAAATACCGCCAATAGAGCCAAGTAGCTATTCAGAGAATCTTGTATCCAGAGAATTCATTCACTCTGTCACCTACACATTAGATATCTTTGTCACTTGAGATACATTGGTATTTCTTCCTTGGCTTTCAGCAGCTGGTCCAGAAGAGTATGGGTGTTCTGCTGTCTGCCTGTAGTTGTCTTGGAGCAAGCTCTAATCCAAATATATGAAATCATTCAATATAATAAATCCCTGTGAGTATACAGTACTGTCAGATCAGACCTGGTATTTCACCAGCTTAGTTCACAGGTAGAACGAGCATATATAAAAGAGAAATGTCTGAGTAAGGATTGTACTCCTGGGGAGGAAGATAAAAATACAGAAGGCAAGTACAGTGCTTTTTCACATAAATGTGATATACTCAAGTGCTTTCATGGGTTGATTTAGTGTAGAGTTTTTTCTGAGTGTGTCCTTTTCCAAATAATAGTTTAGCAGTAGAGTAATGGTCCAGAATGTGCTTTTGCAAAGCTAGCCAGAAAAACAATGAATTGAAGCTGTACTTTAGACAGGAGGATCTCTTGCCTAAACTGTTGGATATAGGATTAGTGCTGCAGTTGGAAAGGCAGATAATGATGAATAGAAAAAAAATTGTTCTTTTTATTTCATGTAATAAATGTGGAGGTGATGATAGATGACATATATTACTCTCATCCAATCTTAGTATAATGTTGGCAAACAATATGATGTAAATACCAACACAGACCATGCTGAATGCTTTTCTTTTTAAAGAGAGAAATTGAAGGCTTTTGTAGTAAGAGCTGCAGACCTTATAGCAATTTTAGTATGTCTGGAGACAGCCATTTGCTCTGAACATACCATCAAAACACAAATGGTCACTCAAAGGATTAGCAGTGAAAATTCCTTATTACTTTTGTTAATGATTATCACATTTAAAAGTACACGCAAAAATATATTTAACATTAGATCAGTCTTTAGTGGAAATGAACACGTGCATAGTTGTTACATTAAATAGCTTTATGTGCATACATAATTTTTGGTTAAAAAGAAAAGGTGCTGACTTCTGGTCCTACTTGTGAGATACCTGTGTCTTAGTCAGCAAGGTGATCCTTTTTAAAGCCTTTTTGAACCTTTTAAAAAAATTGCTAATATAGCAGAGAGTGTTTTTTTCACTTTCTGAAAAGGGTCACTGGTAAGAGAGAGATTTCAGATTAGAATTTTTGTATCATCTTTCCATTATGAAAAATTATTAACTATGATATTATTTTTCATTGAAAGAAGAGTAGCTCTTTCACATTTACCCAAAAGTAAGGGCAAATCCATAGGGATTACTGTGGAGCAAGTAATGTGCTGTCAGATCACATCCCAGCTGACCCCTCTGATACCTTGCTTGCCCATCCATATGCATTGCCGTAGAGATCCGTGATGTCTTTGCCTGTAAGAAAAAGCACTAAATAATTATACAGTTACATATTCAAGCATACACCATGCCATTACTTTTCGTGGCCATTCTTGGGCTGCCTGGTAACATTATTATGATCATGGAGTTGGTAGTGTAGACTGTCCACTGCAGTTGGGGTTGAGAGCTTTTATGGTGTCCCTGGAAGACAGATTTGCGGAACTAGCACCTTTCACATGCACTTACTGCTCTGCATTATTTGATCTCTGGATTGTTTGAGTGCCTGAGCAGACATCACCTGTGTCTGTTAGGTGGTTGGTGCTTTTGCCCAATTTAAACAAGGGTTAAAATTTCTGAAAATCTGGAAAAGGTGCACAGCACATCTGATGACTGAAAGGCTGAAGTTCTTCCCTGTTTGATCTGAGCACTGAGAAATCATGGGAAGGGTTTTGGATCTGAGAAACTCTTAAAGGTGTATTTGAAAGTCTCTATGAATTTCCACATCTTAGTCCCTCTTGTGCGAAGAGCTTCTGCCTACAAGGTAGCTTTAGGTTAAGGTTCTGGGGGAGTTGTGTATGTTGTTGTCAGACTGTACTTTGGGAGAGGAACTCTGAGGTCAGGAGGTAGATGTTATGCACAGGCTTCTGTGTGCGTCTTGAATTTTTGTACATAAGTTCCATTTGCCTTACTTTGCGTTCTTTGAAGGGTGATTTCCACGTAATCAGCAAATACTTAGTTCCAGGGAAGCAGAAAGTTGATGAGGCAAGTACTTGAGCCCAGAGGGTCCTGTTGAATTCTGCTGTGAGATTATTGACTATTTGATTAAAACCAAATCAAAGTAGCAGAAGAGATTGACTTTAAAACCACGGTGCCTTATGGTTGTGATAAAGTACTTTATCATATTTGTACCCAAAAATACACAGTGTAATACTGGCCATGTCCTTGACTACTGTTTTTATAAGATCCTTTTTGAATGGGGCAGTGTCCTGGAGAGTGCTGTAGTAATTGATGTAAATTTATAAACTTAAAATCTATTAATACCTTTAAATTGATGCAATCTAAATACATCTTTATACTGGTGTGTACAGAATAGTCTGTTTATAGTCTAATTATTTGTGATGAACTGAGGTACTTTTTTAGTGTTAAGTGTTATGATGTCGTCCTTTTTACATAAATAGTGGAGTATTGGGGTGTTTTTTGTAGGATATGTGCAGTGTAAACCTTTTGAATTGGGGTATAGAAACCATAGCATAATGTGGATAATCATAAAACTTCCTGTGGAGAAAAACTGTTATATACAGAGTGGTAATAAAAAGCCTAATAGCTGTTGTTTTGTTCTGCCTTAATTTTAATAATTTTTTCCTTCTCATGGAGCGTGTGTGGTGTTTGTGAATGTCACGCATCATGTGGACAGGCTTAATACTCCTTTCATTCAAAGTGTATTTGTCACTCCTGGCAAAAAAGAAATCGATTGCTAGTAGATGTGATGAGATTTAGTTTGAAGATAATTGAAGTTGGATTGTGACAAATCCTTCATACTAATTAATAGGAACAATTTGTTGTGACAAGACACCCCTAATTAGCTGACAGTTTATAACTAAAGAAGAGCAGGGATTGTCTTAAAACTGAAGACACTTCAACACATTAAGTTAGCGTAATTAAAATAAATGAGAACTGCATTTGACACTCCTCATTTTAATTATGCAAAGGTTATATTTGCTTGTGACTTTGTGCTCATTTGAGCATATTGTATGTTAGTTCAGGCACTGGGCTATTTTTTTAAGGTAGAAATGCTATGTTCAGCAAAATTTAAATCTGCTGAATTTCACAAATCTCTTCAGTGATCTCAAGACAGTGTCTAGTCTTTATGTTGTTTTGGGAAATAAAAGAAGTTGAACATTTCCGTTTTTGTAGTTAAATGTATATTAACTTTTAATTAAGATATTTGAATATGAATTTATACAGTCACATTAACCTGACTTTCTGGGAAATCGTGTTGGAGTAGTGTTTTGATGGAGGGGAAATATTACTGCTTGGTAGAACTTCATGTACTGTGGCTTTCATATTCCTGTTACCACAGCATGTCTGCTTCTCTAGCGTGTTTTATATACTGGTGGCACACTTCTTTAAATAGTAATATCAGAGGAAAAATGGAAATGTTTAGTGTAGGAAGTACACAGAAATGTGAAGCTGAAATAAAGGGGGAGAAATGTACTTTCAAATTTGGGAGAACAGTATTTTCTAGCAATTTGGGACCTATTCTTCATCATGGCTAGGCTTCGCAAACAAAGGTCCGGGGAGGGCTCTACCTACGTTTTTTACAAGCACGCTGGTGGCTAAAAAGGCCAATACAAGATAGACAAGAGCGGTTGCAAAAGGCACAGCAGAAGGACTCCTTAGATGATACATTCTGCAAAACGCGATTCTTTCTATGCTGTCTTTTCTCCACAAGAGTGGTCCTGCGTGCTTTCTCAAAAACATCAGCAGCATTAAAAATAGTGTGTCTGCAGACCTCCCGATTGGAGGCTAGAGTAGACCAGCTAAGTTGATCAATATGGCCAAAGCTGAGATGATGTTTCAGGGAGTCCTTGTATCTCCTCTTTGGAGATGTGTTGTGGTGCACAACTTCTTTGTTTCCAGAGGTTTATCACGCTTTAATGGAATTAAATATGGAAAGGTGCCATTTGCAATGTATTTTTGTGTTTTGTATACAAAAATAGTCAGAAATCATAATTTTAAAATGCAAAGCCTCAATGTTATGTTGTCAGTTTGGCTTGATTTCATTAGAGAACATGACTTCACTGTTTTATGCTGGGAAGTGTTTGTGCACAACTGAAAAGAGAATTTCAGTGCATGATCTCTGCTCAGCTCTGTGGCACCTGATTGTTGTCCAGCCAGTCTGTGCACACACATACTCCAACCTGCACCTCTGCAGCCTTGGGTCCTGCTGAAGGGATGCGTAAAGGAGACCAGGGTACTGTTGGTCAGTCAGCTCAGACTTAAAGGGAAAGAGGAGGAGCTGTTGGCATGGATTTTGGAGCTTATTGGGAAGAATGGAGAGTGTCGTTAGGAAGGCTTCTTCATGGTACTGCCCTGGGATAATTTGTGTAGGGCATTCAGGTTACAAAATCCATGGGAAAATGTTTTTCATTCTGATACTCATTAGTGAAAGTGATAGCTTTCAAATGGAAGACACTGCTACATGACTGGAAGAACAGTCATAATATTCAAGTGTCATGTACCACATTCAGTTTAACTGGATTTCATTGCTTAATTGTTAAGTATTAAGCATTAGTCTAATTCTTGATGTTCACAGTTTCATCAACATTTCCCAATTAATGTGATAGATTATGTATTTTGGTGATTGTGTCACAGTTTGAAACTGTATGGAGACTACTCAACTGGTTTTTTATTTACTAGTGACTTTTCTTTGCATTCCTAGAACTGGAAAGTAATACAATGAGAATCATGATTTCTGAAAATTCTGAACCACAGGATGTAACCCTTCCTGTGGAACTGTGGAAAGGAAGTCCAGAAGCTACAAAGATTTCACTTCTGCATTAGATCTGCTTACTGAAAACTTTACAAAACCATTTTTGCTCTGAGACTATATATTTTAAAAATTTATCATCAACATTTTTATTTCTTTATGGATATTGATGAAATATCATCTAAAATACTTATTTTCTTCTCTTCCAGGCTGCTGAGTCAGGAATAATAAAAGTGAAAACAATAGCTGCACGGAACACAGATATTTTGGCAGGTAATTGGTTTTTATGGGAGAAATAAATTTGAGTATGTAATAACTACATGTCTTTTAGTATGTGCTATATTAGTGATGCTTTATTTTTGCACACCAGAAAATATCTAGTAGCCTAAGAATTTGTTTATACTACTTCAGTTTTATGTTAGTGCTATACTGATGCTGACCAAGGTCTCTACAAAAGTTATTATCCACTTAGAAAAACAGCATAAAATACTTTGAATCCAAATTCTCAATGTTTTATTCACTGTCAACCACAGCTGTTGGAGCACACTGTATGGAGTTCTGCAGTATGATCCTCATTTGTGAGTTTAGTATGAGAGTCCAGCCTTTGGAGACTTGTACCTGGCAGGCAAAAATCCATCTTAATCTAAGGTCATTCAGTTTAAGATGTACCATTGCCCTGAGGGACAGGAGATATCTTGTGAGTTGCAGCTTTCTAAGTGCTTAAAACAGTATCTCTGACTTTCTTCAGTTTCATTAAATAGTGTGTAAATTGTTGGCTTCCTTCCAATTGCTGGTAAACCCTTTGGCCAGATTTGAATGCCCCTGTATTAATACTTCCGTGTCTACCCCAGCTGTAGTCAATATCCTTAAAATGCTAAATTATTTGAAAGGTCCAGTAAAACTATTTCTTGTTTTGAGCTATGTAAATCAGATATTTGTAAGGAGGCACTTTCTAGAATTATTTGAAGTAGCAGTCCCACCCCTCAGTATTTCACTTTAATACCTCTTTTTTATTTGTTTATTTTCTTTGTTTTTACTGCTGTCATGAATGCTGACATAAGTGGGAAAACTATGCCAGGTAATGTCAGCTATATCAAAATACACAAATGAACAAGAGAAATCTCTAGTTAGCCATTTGGGAATCTGTCATATTACTATGAAAAGAACTTTATATTTTAGAAAGCTACTTTGTAATCCCACAAAGTTCTTCGGTTTCTAGTCTTCATTTTGAAGTGAAGAGATGTGAAAGATCATTGATTTTTGGGGCATGGATAAGGAATCTTTTATCTTTTTAGGGGAACACTTTCTGGTAGTTGGTCACATTTTGTAAGTACTTTTCCTTTAGAAGATTTAAACTAGAGTGTTGATAGTATTTAATTAATAATTAAAAAAGCCCTAACTGTACAGATTTGTTGTTATGAGGTTTGGAAAACCAGGAGGTTCTGAAAGTTACTTCGACTAGTTAATCTTTGCTAATAGGATGATGACCTTTTTCCCATTAAGAAACTGTGGAACAGAGGGGAACATATACTTTGCCTGCATATTATCCTAACATTATGCAGATTAAACATAATGCCATGAAACAGTCCCAGTTCTTTATGGACTCTTCGATTTTTTTGAGTTACCAGTTGTAACGTAATCTTGTAGATAAGTTAATATCAAGACAATGTTGTCTCTCCTATCTGCAATTTAAATTATTTTTTTTGGAGGAAAATAGTATGTACACTTCAGTAATAATAAAGCTGCAAAAGGCTACTGTAATTGTCAAATCAGGTAACGTAGCTACGTTTTGACTGATAGGTTATTTAGGAATGTCTGTTTAGACATTTGAGTAATCCAATTAAGTATTTTGATCAGGATATGATTTTTCTTTATATTTTGATGTAAACTGTCATCTCACAAAGACAGATGAGAACAACTGTATCACCCTGTTTAATCACCCTGTCTAATCTGACCTGATGCTTTCTTGAAGCATTACACCATGTAGGATTATGATTTTAGGAGAACAAATGCAATCTTAAAATCCTTATTAATTTCTTAAAATTATCTTTATAGTGTCTGGTGAGATGTGTTTAACTTACCACAACTGTGAGGTCTTTGATCTAACTTTTTCCTTTCTTTTGGAAAAGTTGAGCAGTTTCTTGGCAGTCTGTATGTGCTTTATAATTTATGAGGATTTGAGTAATTCCAAAAGAGAAGTCAGCTTTGTATCACAGGAGATAAATGTGAGAAATTATTTCCACGTGGCTCTGAGATGTACAATTCATGCTTTTGCTTTAGAAGTTCTTCTAGAAAGAGTAGAATTATAATCTTGTTGATGGAATGAAGGAATAGTAAGTTTTACTTTCCCTAAACTTCTTTTTTGATGTGGTTCATTATAATAGGTTTATTTTCTAATGTATTCTTACATAATTTTGGTATCAGACCTGGATATAAAAAAAAAATTACGTACTTTAAGACTGAAGCTAATATAATGATTGGTACCAAACTAGAAACATATGAAACATAATTTTTTGTTTCTTAAAGTAAAAATCCTTGTACAGACCCTGTTGTGACATTATTGTTTTTAATGGATTATAGAAAATATGTTGTAAAAAGTTTAACTTTGTTTTGTTAATTATTAAGTCTCATGCCATTTTTGCTGTTTAGAACTTTATCATGAGTCTTATGTTAAGGACTCATGTTTTGTGGTATGTTTTTAAGAATTTCACTTTCTTCTTTCTGCTTGGTTAGAAGTTAGTGGCAATTCAGAAATTTATGAGTGAAGAAGCATTTTTGCCCGTGTTTGAGTGAGCTCTATAGACTCAACTGGCCATATGTTTTGGGTGTTCATAGGCTATAAAGGCAGCTTAGACATCTAAGCTGCCTTAGATAGAGTGCAGCCTTAGCAAGTTTGCAGGTGACAGCAAGCTGGGTGGCAGTGTGGATCTGCTTGAGGGAAGGGAGGCTTTACAGAGGGATCTGGATAGGCTGGATCGCTGGGCCAAGGCCAATTCCATGAAGTTCAATAAGGCCAAATGCCAGGTGCTGCACCTTGGCCATAATAACCCCCAGCAGCTCTATAGGCTTGGGGAGGAGTGGCTGGAGAGCTGCCNCATCATTTAGCAAGTTGATAGGGCTAGGACAAAGGCTGGACTTGATGATCTCCAAGGTCTCTTCCAGCTGTAACTATTCTATGATTCTATGATCTAGCTCACGTGTAGACGCTGACAGATGCCTAAATTACGTATTTCAGTTGGGAACAAACTACAAGTTTTGATGAAATAGCCCTTGTTTTGGTCTTAATTTGAAAATCAGGGATAGCTTCATAGTTTAAAAGCCTGTTGAAATCAAAGCACATTTTAAACAAGCAGGGAACCTAAGTATTCATTCACATTTATGCTCACGTGTTAATTGTTTTTGATTAGGCATTTGGTACAAGGTCAGCCTCTGTCAACTGGATCTAGAGCCTGTACTGGCTCTGAAGAGGCTAATGAAACTATAGACTGTATATGTATTAGTATACCTCTTTTAAGAACTATTACCTTTTAGAGAATTGGCATCTGTAATTTATACTAGCCCATTCTTCTCATAGAAATTTGTTAGTCATGTTAGTGCTTCGGTTGAAACGTATCACTAAAACATATTTTACTGTGATTTTTTTTTGTTTGTTTTCCAAATTAGCTGTTTTGATACTTAATAATAAACCCCCTTGTAAGCCAAACTTCAAATTGCTTCATAGAAAAAAAAATAGATCATATTTGTAGTTTTATGTGAGAATGTATTTTTTATTTGTTTGTGGTAAGATCTGTGCTCTAAAGATGTATGTGAAACTTTTAAGTGATCATATATCTCTTATTATACATAGACTAAACCATGGTATATGGCATTCAGTGTAAGAACACACATTGAACTTTCAACTGTGAGGAATTTTTTGTATCTGAAATGATGATGGGCAGCAAAAACCTTAAGTTTGCTTGAATCAACATCTATGTCTGGAAACAAAAAAACCTACTCCTTGATCAGAGTAATGCTTTCCATTCATCTTTCAGAAATATTTTCTTCTTTTTTAGTTCTGTGAAAGTAATCTCAGATTTCTAGAATTACTTTTATAGAGAAAAACCTTTTAAAATGTCAGTATGGAATGTTGTATTCATACTGATGGTTTTTCTCCTTACCAAAAGAAAAAAAAGGAAAAAAGACAAGTTTGTGAAACTTGTGTTTTCTTTTGACAAAGCTTCATTCTGAGAAGCTGCCCTTTCTCACTAAAACACTGGTTGAAAAATTCACAGCCAAATGTATGTCTACAGGATATAAACAGTCCAGTCCCTTTCTCCTCCTGTTTTGTCAGTGGCATTTTGCTATTGCCCTTTGTGCTGTTTGCTTTGATATGTCTCTCTGTGCCACACTTTGTGTTGCTTTTGAATATGGTGCTGAGGTGGAGTAGGAGGAGAAGGCTACCAGCCTGAGGCTGGTCACTGCTGCAAGACCAGAGAAAGCTCTGGGGTGGGCAGACCCTTAAGCTTCTTGCTAACACTAACCAAATGGACTCTAAGTGTAGGTTTTGGATTTGGAAAGAGAAAGTCACCTGAGTGTGTAATGGCAAAGGTGCTTGGAATTTGAGCCTCAGCCAGGGTAATTGTGGAAGTGAGCTGTCTTCACTTGGCTTTTCCCTGTGGTGCAGGAATAAATCCCAAAGTTCCAAGGCTGAAGATTGCTTTTTATTAATAGGTATGATTAACAAATTTTGTACTGTGTTCTTAAAAATATTAAACAGTAACTGCTTCCATGTCTCTTTTTGAAAGCGTTAAAAGAGAACAGCTCAGAGGTAGTTCAGCCTTTTCTAATGGGTTGTGGAACAAAGGAACCAAAGATCACTCAGCTGTGTCTAGCAGCCATACAGAGGCTCATGTCCCATGAAGTTGTTTCAGAGGTAAGATCAATCTTTGTGTAAATATATAAATACTTCAGTGTGAGAAATACAGGCCTCAAACTGGAAGTGAATGCTTTTTTTTAGGAGGCTGTTTGTGTTATAATGAATGTAGTCTGCAAACTATTTTACTTATATCCGATTTAAAAAAAATAATTTAAAAGAAAACCTTTTTGACCATTAAAAAAAAGAAAAGAGAAGAGGAAACATTAGTAATTTCTACAAGCAAATTCATGAAAATTCAAAGTGGTTGATGTAGTTTGCATTCTTACACTGCAGGAACAGATCATGTAATGGTCCTTGATAAAAATAATTCTGAAGATTGCATCCACAAAACTTACTATGTGTGGTAACATTATGTATTGTATTTCTGTTACATCCTACTTTTAAAAATTAGATACAATGGATGCACATTTCCTGCAACTGTAAATGTGATGTATTACGGTACTGCATATATAGCATGTTATGAAGCTGATGAAAATATACCTTCAGTTGTGCATGCATAATGTAAAATTACACTGTTCTTACTCTGATATGAATTAATTCTGAGGATAAAATACCTTTGCTTTCTCTTTTCTATATTCCCAAGTATAAAATGAGATATACACTTTAATTTGGACTATACATGAAGAGATTTTTGCTGTTAATTCTTTAAAAATACTTTGAGAAGCTTCTGACAATGAAATTGGCTTTATGTTCTCAGTGTTCTCAACAGGCAAATTCAGTTATAGTATGTGTTTATGACAGTGATAGTCTTACATGTGTACACATGATATACCAGTATGTGAAAATTTTAATTGTTGGAAAATAATTTCTTTTTAGGCTGCAGCAGGAAACATTATTAATATGCTTTGGCAACTGATGGAAAATAGTCTTGAAGAACTGAAATTGCTCCAGACAGTTCTTGTACTTTTAACAACCAATACAGTTGTGCATGATGAAGCACTGTCTAAGGTAAGAATTTGTTAGTGCCAATTATAGTACTTCAGATATCCAAGAGGGAAAGCAGGGAGAAATTTTACGTATGAAGAATTTGGAGATAATGGAAGAGGAGGAGACTTTCTTGATTCTTTTGTGTCCCTGTTGACTTTATATCTAGACTCTGAAAATAGGATTTCTTTTAGCTTCCTTTTTAATCTGTTTTTTAATTCCTCCACAATAAAACATTTCTGATTTAATGGGAACTTTAAATAAAACCATTAGGCTAATGCCTATCCTTCTTATCTGCTAAATTTATTGTATGTGTGTTTTCAAACTGAAATCAGAGCACACAGTGCAGTGTAAGCTCTCACTAATAAAGCAGATATTAGAACCACCTCCCTGCTACCCTACCTTAAATCTTTTGGAAGAAGTCCAGTTATTGTTCTTTCAGTCAGAATTGAAGTAGCTTTATTGTATAATTTTAACTTACTGTTTTGGATGTTATGTTTCAACTAAGACAAAAAAATAAGGATCTTGATCCATTTTACACATTTCACTGCACATACAGATGTTAATTTGCAAAATTCATTGTAAAATAAGTATTAAACTGTGTTAGAAGTAATATGAAATCCAATGGGAAGCAGTATTCAGGTCACTGCCAGCACAATGACACATTAAAATACACACCTTACAGAGGGATAATAGCAGTCAAGGCAACATGCTTGTTAAAGTATTGTGATTTAATGTAGGAGAGGAATCACATTTTAGCTGTAGAATTGACTTACCTCTCTGTGATTAAGATTTTAATACTAATGGCCTTTTGACATTAATATTCATGCAAGTTGTTTTGTATGGTTGATTACTCTGTGTTCTCTGTATGATGAGTGTAGTTTTATTGGCACATCATAATGCCCTTGGTTAATACCACTTCTAGATTACTTCTGGGGAGGATTACTAAAGAGATTTTTGGCTAGGGTAACCTGTAAAACTTAGTCTGGTTCTTCAGATTTAAAATGATTAAAACAATACCTTTGGACAAACTATAGTGGAAAACGTTCCTCAGTCAGCTCTCTTAGCTAAAATATGAAAATATATTGTGGTAAAGTGTGGTTTGTTTTGTTTTCTTTCAGGCAATTGTGCTTTGTTTTCGCTTGCACTTCACAAAAGATAACATCACAAATAACACTGCAGCAGCTACAGTGCGGCAAGTAGTTACTGTTGTGTTTGAGAGAGTGGTTGCTGAAGATGAACGATACAAAGGTAGGCATTCTTCTTACTCTGTTTGCTTGTATTAACCCCGGGTTTTGGACACACATCAAATATTAATCTCATCAGATAAAGTAGTAGTAAAATGTCTATAAACATTATAAAAAAAAAAAGACAGATGTTATTAATTTTTACTGTCTTTTGTACGCTTACTTGTATTCAGAGACTAAATCCTTAGCCAGTGTGTCGGTCCAAGTCAGTTACAGCAGTATGTAAACCTGCCTTTATTTAAAGCTGTGAGAACTTGTCTTCAGGTTAGTATTGTGAAGGAATTTGAGGTGAGGGTGTAATACAAGGTGAAGGTAACTTAGATTACTGAGTGTGAAACACATGGCAGTAGTAGTTTTGAAGACAACATTTATTGAAACAAGTACTTGATATAGATGCTCTTTGGTATTCAGACTAATGTTTGTTTCTGTAGACATAAGTTACAGAAGAATTACCTGGCCATTCTCCTAGAATCTTTTTGTAAGAACACTTAATGCATACTTTAGTTTTGACAGTCCGTTTGTTCACAAGGGTGCCTTTTGTTTTAACACAGATACTATTGACCAGCCAGTTGCAGTTCAAGGAAATAGTAACAGAAGATCTGTCAGTACACTGAAGCCATGTGCTAAAGATGCATATATGCTTTTTCAGGTAACTGGGGAGCATATATTTTTACATTTGCAGTTATGATTGGGTACTTCTACATCTCTGTAAGAAATTTCAAATATTTGCTCTTGGTGTATTGACAAGGTGCTTAACCAGAGCCTCAGGCTTTCTTATGCTTATTTTGCTATGATGTGCTGTATTGCAGGGGGTTGATTGGAAAATGAAGACCTTCCTAGTGGCCTAGGAAGATGTTTTACTATAAATCTTAAATAATAGCTAGGCATGTTTGTCTGCATTAAATTCAAGATTCTTCTTTTAAAATGAGCCAAATACTGCTACTGTCATTGAGTCTTGCTTCTTGTACTTGGTATTGGATAATAAAGTATAATAAAAAGTAGTTACATTCTTTACACCAATATAAATTTTCTTGACTTAGCAAATAGCCTGGTCTGAGATGATGTTGAGGGGAGGAATGAACAGAGTTGCTGCAAGGATACCAGCAGAATTTAACATTTCTTCTAATAATTTTTTTGCTTAATAATTTATGTAAAAAGAAATAGTTGAGGAAAAATGTTGAAATTGGGCAATTACTCATTGCAAGAGAAGGGTAGACTGTAGATTTTGTTATTAACTCTGAAGACTTAATGCTGGTACAGGACTGTGCAGAGAATGTCAATGTTATTTTACTTCTTTTTAAGGATCTTTGTCAGTTAGTTAATGCTGATGCTCCCTACTGGCTGGTGGGTATGACAGAAATGACCCGGACGTTTGGCCTTGAACTTCTTGAGTCAGTCCTCAATGACTTTCCACAAGTGTTTTTACAAGTGAGTAGTTCTTGGAGGGAAAATAGAAATACTTTATTTAAAATTTACACTTCATTAAATGCTCTTTAATTTAGCCTGAGTACTACTTTTCAAAAAACCTTGTAGCTTTTCCATGTTTTGTTTCTATGATAGAACAGTACTGTGTTCTTTCTGTCCACTTTTTTATTCCCCTACACTCTATTAGTGTTTGTGTATTTTGTGGAGCATATTGTATTCTCTGTTTCACTTTTTATTTTGCCATTTCTGTCTCCTCCAAAGATGCATTTTCTTACCTTTCATGATTTATAACAGCTCTGTAACTTAGATTTTGGCATTGTTATTTCTACAAACCATTAACCTCACCCCACTTGCAAAGCTGCAAGAATCATGACTGAATTCTGTGGATTTACTGCATGTAGATCCTGCACTGTTATCCTACAGTAACATATTTAACAGACAGTAGCTAAATTAAAATAAATATATGATAAATGATATATTAACAGCCTATTTCAATTTGCACAATACATAAAGTGGGATGCACAGTATGAACTTAATCATGTCATTTCATCATGCTTTTTGGTAGCTTTACAATGTTGTCCACTGTTCTTCCTTTTCATTTCCTGAGCGTGTAATTTATAGCAAGATCTATATGACTTCAAGTACTTGATAATAGCAGTAAATAAGATGCATAATCAGAGCTACTGGTGGCAATTAAAGACTACCTGCTTATAATTTGTTCTGTTTTCTATTTCAGCATCAGGAATTCAGCTTTCTTCTTAAAGAAAGAGTATGTCCTCTGGTTATAAAGCTTTTCTCCCCAAATATTAAATTCAGGCAAGGTTCCAGCACATCCTCTTCCCCAGCACCAGTGGAAAAACCATACTTCCCCATCTGTATGCGTTTGCTGAGAGTAGTTTCTGTTTTGATTAAGCAGTTTTACAGTTTGCTGGTAAGAATGTGTTCAGAGTTTCTTTATGGAATTCTGTTTTTCTATGTATATGCCAGTACTGTGATCACTAACAGTGTTCATTTGTTCTTGGGAACTGTTGACATATACTGAGGGAAGAAAAGTGTAAATATTATTCTTACCCTCTTATGCATATTTGTGTTTACATGTATTCTACATGTATGATTTTTATTTAACATGGGCTTGTATAATTTCTCAGAGTAGATTAGCTGTTGTCTTCTCTGTACTTAATTGCCTTTCAGATAAGGTTTTGGGAACCTTTTGATCTTCTTACGTTTGCCTCATATAGATAATGTTGATTGCCTTGCCTTGTTAATACTTCCTAAGAGGCTTTTGACTTGTGTTGCTAAAGCTGTTGACAGAATGTGCATAAAAAACATGCTCTTACCTCTCAAATTTTACTTATTTGCTGAAAAAGATTTTTTCCATTTCATTTACTGTAGCACGTGTAAGAACTTTAATGCAGTGCCTGTGAGGAGTTTTAACTCCTTCAATACGATTCCATATGTAGTGTTGACTTAGTGGCAAAAATATTATTAGGTATGTTTTCTATATAATTTAGAGTAAGTGCTTGTTGACAGAGTTTTTTAGATCTTGTGTAAAACTTGCTGGGATGGAACTCCTAAGACAAAACAGAAGCATTTTGAGAAAATATTTTGTAGGAGGCTTTTTCTTTTAATTTAATAGCTATAAACTGTATCTTTCAGGTAACTGAATGTGAAATCTTTCTGTCATTGCTGGTTAAGTTTCTGGATGCTGACAAACCACAGTGGCTAAGAGCTGTTGCAGTAGAATCAATTCACAGGCTCTGTGTGCAGCCTCAGCTATTAAGGTATTAAATATATTGAGTTCCACTTTTACACAAAATGTAAGAAATCTTTTTCTTTTTCACTGGTGGAAAATGCTTCCTAGAACATTGTATATATGTAGAAACTGAAATGCAATAAATTCTTTGTGGTAAGATTTTATAAAGCTTTAGACAATGCTTATTTTCCAGGAAGGGTTGATTGATAGTTGAGTATTCCAAACCCTTTCTGTCTTACCAGTGTCAAAGAAGCATTTTCCTAAACCTAAATGTTATTTACCTAAGTATTTGCAATTAAAATGTACTTCTGGTATACAGTTTAGAGGAGGGAGGGGAGTTGCTATTAAAATGTGCTTTTAGACCCTAATTTGTCAAATACTTAAATTTTATAAAATACTTTGCAGGTCCTTTTGTCAATCATATGATATGAAGCAACATTCCACTAAAGTTTTCCGTGACATTGTGAATGCACTGGGGTCCTTCATCCAGTCACTGTTTCTTGTACCAAGCACAGGGAACGTATCAGCAACACCAAACCAAACTGGTAAAGCTTTGTCCTTACTGTCATTTTAATTTTCCACATTTTCTTGTAATAATAAATACTGATTTGATTCAGTGTATACATTTGGCTTGGTACAGTTCTGTGTTTCTGTGCTCACTGAAGTGAAAAGCTATCTTGAGACAAACTAGTGTTTCCAGGTCTGGTACAAACAGGTGATTTTTATCTACCTGTATTGTGAGGAAGATGTAGTCCTCAGTCAGCAGAGCAGTGCTCCTGCATTTTTATCTGCTTCTACAATGACCAAGCTCCTTGGTTCATAACTTTTCTGAGGGAAAAATTTCTAGTTTCTGACTATAGCAGATTTCCCTGATTTCTGTCCCCTTGTACGGGGATGTCATTTATGGCAGTGTGCAATTGAAGCAGTAGCCAGCATGTGTTTGCTTCCTCTTGGGAGGTAATAGCTAATTCATCTGGATGTTCTGGACGAAACTGGACTAAAGTAGCCAAGAGGCAGAGAGAGATATCTGTGTTTTACAGATGATCTTTGCTTTCTCTGTAGGCTGAGAACAGTCACTTACTTAAACTAAATTTGTCTTTCTCGCAGCCAGGGTTTTGGCATTTCACTAGGTTTTATTTCTATGAGAAGAAATGGTCCTCCTGTTAATACTTTTGCAGGTGTTTACTTCCAAGTTAAGGTACTCTGTTTGTTCCCATGGCTGTGGAAGCAGAGGCCTCAGCAGCAAACAACATAAAAATAATTTCTAAGGCTGTCTTTTCACATGCCTTCTTAAAAGATATAATAACCAGATAATCAAAGTGTAATTGTTCTCTATCATATCTACTATTAATTTAATAAACATTAAAGTGCCTGGTTTTTAGACTCACACCTTCCAGGGTTCACTCATGAAGTCTGATTTCCAAGGTGGTGTCAGCATTAATGATGTGAAGAAATTTGTATCAGTAGCTCTTGTTTGATAGCTGTCTGAACAGAAGCTGACAGAACACTTTTGTTAGTATTGTATTTGGGCTTGTTTAATTTCACTTAAATATGAAAAACACTTTTTGTTGTGTAACATGCATATATGAAAAACTATTCTAAAATGCTCTTTCTCCTGAAAGCTCAATTTTTGCCTTCATAACAGTAGCCTAGTAGGATCATACCCTTAGTGCCCTTTCTCTGGCTTATTGTACCAGTTTTTCTCCTTTTCAGTTCTGTCTTTGAGAGCAATTCCCATGTCTCTTTCTCATGCATTTCTATTTCCTCCTCTTTTCCTCCTATGGCCATATCAACACATGAAGAGCAGATCAATGCCTACTTTTTGGATTGAATTTTTTGATTATAATGATAGCCCTGTAATAAAAAACTGTCTTATACACCTGTAGTTGGTTTTTGAGCCTCGGTTTTGCAGCAAGGTAGCTGTTTTGTAGAAGTTGAAAGCTGCATCTCCCTAAGTTTTGTGTTACTTTTATTATACTGGTGTAATGTAAGCATTTTTACCACCTTAGGTTGGTATAAAAATAGTTGTATGTAGCTGACTGCTCAGTGGGATCACAGAAAATAACACCAGTGTAACTGTGTGTTAGGGGCAGGATTTGGTTAATCGTTTCTGCTTAGCAGTAAGATCCTCTTGTTTCAATCTGTTAAGCTTTACTGTGTTGAACTGTATACATAGACTGCTGTGTGTATTCATATTGCCTGAATTAGTAGTTTAGTCTCTCTGCATATTAAAAGCAAGCACACCAAAATGGCAGTTGTTACACTGGTGTATTTGGTGCTGTGAGTCACCTTCTTGGGGACTCTCTCCCATTGTTTATACAGAGAGAGTCTGAACTTGCTGTGCCTACTCCTAGTAAGTATAGACCAAGAAATGTGTATATATACAGCATTCTAGGTCCTTTTATCTGCTTTTTTAATCTTCTTACACTGCAACCAAAATTTGTTCCCTCCTAACTGTCAGTTGGCACATTGGCAGCTCTTCCCTGATGGTTTGTTTTCTTCTGCCTTGGCATGGAACAGATTCAGAGGTTGCAGTTCTCTTTGCGTTTCTTTTTGTGGCTTCTGCATTTCCAAAGTCTTTGAAGTTTGTGATGATCTTTGTTATTGGAAGTATTAACCTCTCTTTCCTCTACTGAGTTCTACATACAACTGTTTTCAAATAATCCTTAACTTCTAAATATCTGTCTGACTCTTCACTGAAATATATATTGTTTTATTGAGACCGTGTAAGTTTAGGTCCTTCACAGAATGTTGTGAGTGCTGCTGTGCCTTTCACAGAAACATTTCATTTTGATTGAAAATAAGGCAATTGGCATCAATCAACTGTGCCTTTTAAACGAATTCCTTTGCACATGAGATCATGGTTTAGACAGCAGAGGGAGCTCAAAAATAGTTTTTTGTGTTGTTGGGTTTTATTATCAAGCAGGGCATCTCAGATGAATCTATGTATCTCAAATTAAGTATAGGAAAAGGATGTCTGCTGTTCGTTAAAATTAGATTGGTTAATTCTGCCACTTTGTTTTTCTAAACAGGAAACAATGCACTGGGGAATACTGGCTCAGCACAAACTAACCCAGGAGTGCTGGGAATGGGAGGAGGTGCAACTGTATTACCTGCCTTTGAGTATAGAGGCACTTGGATACCTATCCTGAATGTAACAGTACAAGGCAGTGCAAAAGCTACTTAGTAAGTAACTCTTATCTTTTAGAAAATGTATATAACTAATATTTTTATTTCCAACTTGATGATTTAAGGATTTTTTTTAGTAATAAATATTGAGATCTCAATTTCTCTGACCTTGAGGTATATTCTCTTTGTTGGTGCCATGAGGTATTCTGATTTTTCACTATTTTGTCCAAGTGCTCTGGATTCTGATCCAAATGTCCCCTATGGCTCTAGCATCTGTTGGATTTTTTTTTTTCTGCCATATTGTTGCTGTATTAACTTCACTTTTAGGCCTCACTGCAGCATATAACAGTTCTGGAATATCTTATGCTGGGTAATGGCAAACATTAGAGGCATTAACCAAAGAAGACATCAACGAAAGTGAAAAATAACTTTCTTTACTGTATGTACAGTTTTTATTGAACAGGTATTGTGGTAGATATTGGCTAAGTTGTCATTCCAAGCAAAATATTGACCTATATATAAAAGTAAGACTGTGAGTGCTTCTTAGAATGACCAATTATTTTGTCATTACTTTGTGTAATAGAGATCATGTTCTCAGTTTAGAGCTGTCAATAATACATTACTTGCAAAGCAGTAGAAGTTTTTTTATGTCAGTCATGACCACTGACGGCCAGTCTCTTCCAGATTGGAAGTTATTTGTATGGCCCATGAAATTTTGGCATACTAATACTCATTAAAGACAGCAGATAGCCTGGATTTCAGTACATTTTTTATGGTAGAAACTCCTTTTTCAGTCTTTGAGATGCAGAAGGACAAATTCATCTTCAGATATCCATAGTTTAACACGTGTGGACTTGACTTTTTGTTCCAGTAGTAGCCATGACTGTTCTCAGAAAATTTGTCTTCAGGAAATTAGAGGTAATATCTGAAGCGTTACATGTTTTGGAGAAGGAAAATTCTTTTTGTAGAAGAGAGTGATGACATTACAGTATAGAAGTGACTTTGGTATATTGTAGCTGGAATATCTGGGCTTTTTATGTGTGGTTTGTGGATCAAATGATGAAAGAGTTGTTATTGGGATAGCAGGTAGTTTTTATAACAGACTCTCTCCTTGTGTAGGTGCTGCTGCTGGAGCAGCTACAATCTGTTTTCTGTTGAATTTGTAACTCCACAGTTCTTTATATGCTGTTAAGATAAAATATGAAGAAAAGTGGCAATGAGGCTGCAGTTCCAGCATAGTGGTGCTTAGATTGCATGGTTTTCAGCAGTGAATCATTTAGACATTTCCTCTTTGTACAAATAAGTTCCATTGTTTACCTGCACATGTAGGTGGTAAATATCTGGTCATATATTACCTATTAAGGGCTTTTCTGGTCATACGGGCTCAGAGATAACAATAATGGAACATCTGACTTGTTCTCAATTTGTTATAACTGTGTTCACACTACTGTGACTTTCTGACCTATTTCCTCTGTTGTTCCTATGTACATGTGTTCTTCTGAATAGGTTCTGTTGCAGTGGCTTTAAGTGAAATGATAACAATAAAATATTTCATTCAGTGATACCTGCTTATATGTGTTAATTTAAAAAAATATTTATTTGCAGATCTAAATACTGTACTCTGGGTTTGTAGCCTTCCATATGCTAATTTTAGTTTACTCTTACTTAATCAGGAAGGATTCTTTTGTTGATATGCAACAAATCTTGAAGGATGGTATTTGGGGCCTGTTTGTACTTAACAGTCATTTGGAATCTTGTCTTTTATTATCGTTTTTAATCACACTGGTGCTGCTACATGCTTACTTGTAATATTTTCAATTTTTTAGTTTGGAAATGCTGGACAAAGTAGAACCACCTACAATTCCTGAAGGCTATGCCATGTCAGTGGCATTTCACTGTTTACTGGATCTTGTCCGTGGTATCACTACCATGATTGAAGGAGAGTTGGGAGAGGCAGAAACAGTTAATCAAACTACAACAGAGACAACTTCATTACCAGCACAGTCTTCAGAGCAGCAAGACTTACAGTCTGTATCTGACCAATCAGAGAAAGAAATAGGTATTTGAAAATGCAAACACTATATAAAATACAGCAGTTTTATGTAAAGCAGGATTAAAACAGTTCATGCTTTGTTGCTTATGTGTATAAAAACTTTTAATGATACGGGGTTTTTGTAATGGAACAGCAGTATTCTCTAAAAAACAATACTTGACTGGGTGTACTGCTTCTGTCCTACAACACCTTAGCCATAGACTCCTTATGGTCTATTAATACTGCTTTCCATATATGTACATGGGATGCGAGGGACAGATAACAGGCATTCTGTACTTCAGCACTCCTGTTCTGATTGAAGTATTGTAGAGAAGAACTTACTTGAAAGCAGAACTAATATGAACTGAGGCTTGTATTTGTGCAGCATGTGAAGAGTTCCGTATATGTGTGTACCAAAAGACGTGTGTTTCAGGAGTGGATTTGGCTTGTGTACCAGGAAGCAGAGACTGGTGCTGCAGTTTGTATGGAGGCATCAACCTTGCTGGAGGGAGGGATAGGTTTGTCTGAGCTCTGCCCTGGCCCAGGGGCGCGGAGCTCTCCGTGGTGCTGTAGGCAGCACCACCCGAGCCCAGGCTCTTGGCCTGGCACGGTAGGGGAAGGGTGATGTGGAAATTATATGGGCAGATTATAGGTTGGATAGACCTATTTTTTTTCCTTACTGAATTAAAGACATAAAAAACATAGAGAATTAAAAATGCCAGGCCTTCACTGCAAAACTTCAGTATTTTGTTCCAGTTATGCTCTTCTGAATGTTCACTTTTAAAGACAAAGATTAAAAACAGTTATATGTACTTTTGTAAGGTTTTTTTTGTGTGGGTGTAATTCAGAATAAACATTACATTGGTGCCATTTTTTGCTTCAATGTTACTTTAAATGCATCGGTTTAAATTGTAGTGGTGTGAGTGTGCTTGTGTAGACACATATGTCTTTGTAAACATACTTATAAAACCATACTTTAAAAGATGCAGTAGGAAGCATTTTGTGGTTTAGTTGGAAGTTATTAAATAAAATACTTTGTTTCTCTTATAAACAAGTATATGTATTTCTTTCAAGTTAGCAGAGCTGTCTGGGAAGAAATGGTGAATGCTTGTTGGTGTGGTCTTCTGGCTGCTTTATCCCTCCTACTTGATGCAAGGTATTTGCTCTTTCATTTCCCTTGATTTTTCAAGGATGATGTTCCCACCTGTATTTTGAACTGACTTTTGATACTGGTCGAGCTGACACTTGTATGAGGCAGTGCTGTTCATGGCACCTGAGCATACAGGTTTGTGGGTTAGTGATGGCTAGACTGAGCGAGGATCTGTTAAGAGTAAATGACAAGTCTCCAGAAGTGTAGCATCTGTCTTTAATGTATTTCAATATAGAACAATGGATTATTATCAAAGGCTTGCATTTAAACTATTTAAATTATTTTTATTCCATTTGACTGAATGTTTCAATGGATTCAAGTTATTCTACCCATGTCCTGATTACTGTTGATAAGAGACTAAATAATGTCTCAGTACTTTTTAGTGCCATGCAGTCTTTGAAGTGGAAAAGCTGTTTACTAGGTAATAACTTCAGTAACTTAACTGTCTCTTTCAAAGAGTCTTTTGTTATCAGATGCTGTTTTCTCTGTGTGTTGTCAAACGCCATTAGTGTTAAATACCTATTCATATTCTCCTTGGCCACATCATTCAGTACTAAAGACCAACTTTATAGAAATGGTTCTGTAGAATTTTTTTGAGTGGGGTATGCTTATTGTTCAGTATTTATAGTGTTGACAGGTTTGAAGTATATGTTGTCATTGCTTTCAATTTTGGTTATCTGCCTGCTTCTGTGCCATAGATTAATTCTTACTAAATGTGTGCTCTTTCAGCACTGATGAAGCTGCCACTGAAAATATTCTAAAAGCAGAATTGACCATGGCTGCACTCTGTGGAAGATTGGGTCTTGTAACATCAAGAGATGCCTTTATCACTGCCATTTGCAAAGGATCCTTGCCTCCTCACTATGCCCTTACTGTATTAAACAGCACAACTGCAGCTCTGTCCAGCAAATGTAAGTACATAGGTTTTCCTTATGGTATTTCCATGTAATATGGTATTTCCTCTAAACCCAAATATGTTAGAATCCTCAGATAGGCTCTAGACTACCTGCTTTCCAGAACTGGTTAGTCTTGCAGCATCTGCTGGGTATCAGCATAGTCAAGCTAAAACTTCTTGAATACTTAGCTTATGTCAGAAGTTCATATTCTAAGGAGATCTCTATCATCCTAAACATCTGCTAGGATATATAATTAAAGCATTCAAATTCTGAAGAGGTCTCTCAGCAACTTGGTTACTTATGAGTTGGCTAGAACATCCTGCATTTGTGATGTACCACAGTCTTTTCTACAGTTGTCTAGTGATGGTAATACTTACTGCATAGATGGAAGATCTGAAGTTCTGGGCTCTGTTCAGCTTATAAGAAGTCAAATTGATGCTTCCCATATCCCGAGAGAATGTTATAATTCATGGGATATGCCAGTTGAGAATGTACTCTCGTTTTTTCTAATTTTGAGAAGGAGTTATGTACTGAGAAATTCAACTACCTGGAGAATATGCAGATGGATCTAACATTAGACTCCTTAATATAAAACAAAAATACCTTAGTCTGGGAACAAGGACCAGCAGCTTTACTCCAGCCCACAAGCTAAATGTATTATTAGATCTTAAGTCTGTGAAGCAAGCAGTATGCATGACTGAGCTACAGGAATCTTGATGGAAATGAAGCAATAACACTAAGATAATTTATATGGGTTAGTCTTCTTTTTACAGGTGAGTAATAAAATGGATGTCCTGATGCCCTATATTGGAAAATCATTGTGATACAGCACTTACAACACCTTCATTTTCTGAGTACGCTAGTATAGTGGTAGCACACAGTGTTAAGCATGTACACACAATTACCATGGAGAACTGAGTTGAGACATAGTTTAATGCTCATATCTTATTGCAAATGTTTCAGTCTTGACGTAGAATATATTAATGCATAGCAAGCAACATTTAATAGTGAGAGGGAGTAGTGACTGTCTCCTTCAAATCTGTAAGACAATGATGTAATAATCTAAAATATAACTGAAGGTCTCAAAGTGAGCTACTGAAAACTAATATTGTGAAAGAATTACCTGAGGCGTGTTTGCCAGAAGGTGGTTGTAACAAACAAGTAAGTACTGGATTTTAAACTTAGATATTTTTTCTTTTCAATTTTCCTCTAGCGTATTCCATTCAGGGACAGAATGTTCAAATGATCAGTCCCTCAAGTGAGTCTCATCAGCAAGTTGTAGCAGTAGGGCAACCCTTAGCTCTTCAGCCACAGGGAACAGTAATGGTAAGTACAACATTATGTGATCTCATCCTGCTTAACTGCTTCTTTCTGCATATCAGTGAGTCTTGAAATAGGCAACAGATAAACAGCATTCTTACAAATAATGGTTATCTGATCTGAAGTGTTACCCTAATCTTTTAATTTGAAACAACCCTGGACAGCAAAGTTCTTTAACTGTAAAGAAGAGTAACTCTTGTTTTATATCTGACTCTTAACTCAGCAGCTCCCATCCATTCTGTTTGAAAAACCTTAGGTCTCAGCTGTGTTATGTGCCTGTGTGTGAAGGTTCACTTATGAATTTTTTAAGATTGACTCTGATTTTGTGGAGAAGAGGCACTTAAAACTGGAGTACTTGAACTTGTTTCTTTGATAATAATGTTAATCTGTGAGGAAAGGGCAGTGATCAAATCATATTCAACCCCAGCAAGATAAGACTGAGAGAAGGAGGAGAGATACTGAACTAGTTCTATAAAAAGTATACATATTATCTCTGCAAATAAATGCAATCTGTAAGTTATTTAGTAAAAACTTGCAAGTTTCCTAGAAACACTATAATTGTAGAATAGTAAAGATGGTGTGGTCATTTGTGATGAGTTGTGTTGTTTCTGGGTTTGGTTTGTTTATTTTTTATTTATTTATTTAGCTGACTTCAAAAAATATCCAGTGTATGAGGACATTACTCAACTTAGCTCACTGCCATGGAGCTGTTCTTGGTACATCGTGGCAACTTGTCCTGGCTACTCTCCAGGTATAACAAGAAATATTTCTGCCTTACTTTTTTGCCATAATTTGGGTTTGAGTTTCTATGTGAGTAGTAGAAGAAGCTTCAGTTCTACTCAAGGTGTACTTTGAATTGCCTTGAGTAAGTGCTGTACCATTTCCCTTCAATTCTGTTTGATTGGAAGGCTGCTGGCTAGCTTGAGTACAATGTTAGTTTCCTTGTTGCTGCTTGAAAAGGCTTTTCTGCTGAAAAGGATCCTTTTCTGTTTCAGCATCTTGTGTGGATTCTCGGATTGAAGCCTGGTGTTGGGGGTGCCTTAAAACCTGGAAGAGCTGTAGAAGGGCCCAGCACAGTAAGCATGGTTGTTCATTCTACAATTAGTGATTATGCAGTGTTTTCTTTTGCAGTCTCTGAGATACGTTTCTGTCTCTTTCTGAAGGTTCTGACTACGGCAGTTATGACTGATCTGCCAGTTATATCCAACATACTTTCAAGGCTTTTTGAAAGCTCACAGTAAGAAACCTTATCTTATAAATAAAATAATATGTGTATGTCAAACATGGCAGTGTTTTGATAGCTATTATTTTGCAGGTACCTTGACGATGTGTCTTTACATCACTTAATAAATGCCCTTTGCTCCTTGTCTCTGGAAGCCATGGATATGGCCTATGGAAACAATAAGGTATAAAAAGAGTTCTTTATTTTCTTTTTAGATGTTTTTGTGAAACAGGCTGAAGACTTGTACATGTGTCCTTTATGCGAACTGTTTCTAATATTGAGACAGTAATGTTATTGGTAATCTGGAGTAAAAAATAAATTACAAACCAGAGAATGTTTTGTTTATAATTGTTCAGAAGGTTGCTAAATTGTGTGAACATTATTGTGTTCCTGCTGTGTTTTTAGTTAACTAAGGAATGTCACATTTCCATTAATCAGATTATTGGTGGATAAAACTTATAGAAGCCCTTATAATTTCAGAGATTAGAGATTCTGAATAGGACAGTATGTTCTGTGAAGTGCTCATTTTCATTTCAGTTTATTTTTCTGATATAATTCAGAAAAAGCCTGACAGCTTAGGTATTAAACCTCCCCAGATAATTGAGATTTACTTGGGAAAATGGTAGTATTATGGTTAACCTCAATAAAAAACCTTTAGTCCAGAAAGGTTGAAGACCCTGTGCATATGTTCTCTAGTCATAATCTAATCTCACTGGAGAGTTTCTGGAAGTTTTTTCCTTGTTCTGTTACACTAGAGGTAATGATGACAGAAAATATGCCTTATAAAATATTTGAGAATTAAACCATAGAAAGTGAATTAAAATAAGCAAAGTTTGTTTAAAATCAGTTGAAAATAAAAACAAAAACTCAGCAGAAATTGGCACAGAGAGTAATTGCACCACAGCAGTCATTTTGACTATATGTTGATTTAAAATGAAGAAAAAGGAAAAAAAAGCAGCTTGTCACAAATATTTCCATATTCATTCAATGAATGGGAATGTTACCATATTCCTGCAGGGCATTTATGAAGCTGATGGAAGATAAAGCGTAAGAGGATTCTTGAATTAAATATTCTATATTGTTTGTTCATTTATGATTTTAATTTTAGAAGTTATGATGAAAAAAGGGCTATTTTGCCAGTAAAATATGTTATAAAACTGGTTGGAAGGAAGACTATGTAAAAATCAGAGTTTTGAAAGAAATACCAATGCTCTAGTTTTTGTCAAACTTGGAGAAAACTGTGTCAGAAATCGTGAAAGAAGTGTTCTTCATGGTGTGCTGTTGCTACCCCCTTGTGGATTCTCATGGAGAACTGCAAATGCCATGCAAACTTCCCAGCTCTGCTACCTACGCTGTTTGTAACAGTGCACACAGCCTAGGAAGCATGGTGCTTCAGTAAGATCAGTTGCATCTTCATTTATACATTATAATGTAGCAAAAGGCTCTGACGTTATCTGAGTTACCTCGAAGTCATGTGTTCAAATTCCATTTTATTAAGGAACCATCACTTTTTGCTGTTGCTAAATTACTGGAAACAGGACTAGTTAACATGCACAGGATTGAGATCCTTTGGAGACCTCTGACTGGTCATCTTCTGGAGGTAACTTACTGCTTTCATCAGTTACACTAGAACTTAGTTTATATTAATAAAGATCTTGTGGAAATGCAGTTTTAAATTGTAATTAAAAGATACATAAATTGTATTTACACATTTTGGTTTATGTATACAGTTTGTTTTGACAACTTGAATTTAAAAGTGAATTTATATATTTAAATTCCAATATCTTAATATGCCTTGTTGACTTTGTCTTTATGGTGCTGTCAATCTTTACACACACAGCAATGTTTGAGATGATCAATTTATTATACTTCATATTTGTGTTATTAAGGTAACACAAACAGGTTTCACTTTGGAGTCACACGGTACAAGAAAGATTTTAGGATATGTTTTTGTGTTCTTACCAGATAGATTGAAACCATTAGATTTACTAACAAAGTCTTTATTTATTTTAAAAATGTTTAAGCTAACATTTTGGTCTAATTAAGAGAACACTGTACAAATATAAAAGTAGATATCATAATTCTGTTTCAATTTCTTAACTGTTTTACCTTCAACATGAAAAATATACTCCATCAAGGAGGAAAAAATATTGAATTTGAAACTAAAGAAGATTACAATATAATTGTAAAGTTTTATTTCACTACACAGGTATGCAGAAGAGTGAAATGTTAGGAACAGGGTTCAATTTAAAGTGGGTAAAGGAGGAAGCTTTTTTTCCTCATTCTCCAGAAGGTATCACATACTTCCTCAGAACAAGTGTGTTATTTCACACAGTGTTAATGATTGGCTATCTATAACCTTATTTATGGAGATCATCACATAATCTTTTATCTAGGAGAAGGAATTTGTATACTTAGGTGTTTAAAGTACAAGGATCTCTTTCTCTTGTCTGTTTTTTTTCCCCCTCACTATAAGGTTCACTATCCACATCTTGAGACTCTGTTTTCATCTAGTAAGCAGTCTGTTTCAGTTTCCTATCCATTGTGGGTGTTTGCCACTGTTTTGTAGGAAATACACAGTCTATTTCAATTTCATTAAAAGTACTGCCTTATTTCCTTTTAATTCTAAATCATCGAGATACAATAAGGAAGGAGAAAACAGCAGCTGCAATTTCAATTAAATGCAACCTGAGGGGAGAATTCATTCCCTGTCTCTGGAGCTGATTACCTGGTTAGATTCAGAGCATCATGAAGTAGTTCAAAATATCTCTTTCTTTCTTTTTTTTTTTTTTTTAATATAAGGTAACAAAAGTATAAGTAATTCAGGAGAGTAGCTATTTCTTTTCTCCATTTTTTAACATTAAGCTGGCTCTTCTGCATTGTCCTCCTTTTCAGTTTGGCTAGTGGCTGATAAGGGAATGGTCCACCAACCAAAACCATCAGCCTTCCTTTTGATCCTGCCTTGGACTTTGATTCTGAATTCACACACCATCTGAGCTAGGGCTGGAAGGGTGGGTGGAAGTAATTATGTAGAGGTCAGTGAAACTATAGACTTATCTTCCTTGTTTGAGGGTCATGTATCAAATATGGGAGTACAGTTCATCCTAGGTATTTATGCAATAGATTTTGTACAATTGTGGGGGTTTTTTCTGTTCTAAAAAAGCAATCAGCAAAATTACTAGGTTTAGATAATTAGGAGACAGAAATAAAGACACACATATGAAACAAGTTTGAAATGATAACTGCTGTTGTTTTGTCAAGCTTTTGAAATATGGGGTGTAAGGCTTGTTTTATGTTCAGTATTTAGTTACTTGTTTTATTTGAGAGTGTAGGAGAGCAGACACTTTCTGTGTTGGCTGCTGTTATGCTTCCTCACTTGATTACGTTAAACAGTGTGTGAAAGATGAAACTTTCAATTTTATAGTACTTTAAGGCTAAGTTAAACCTGAGAGTTTCAGGCATTCATTAAAGAGTTGTTTAGTGCTGTTTAATCAATCATTATCTGAATTAGCAGTTAGTATATTCATTTTGGAAAATCTCTTGGCTTGAACTTCTGTGATTTTCATTATGTTTCCTTCTGTGTCTTTCCCTGCTTCCTAATGCTTCCTTATTCAGAAGGTATGTCTGTCCAAAAGATAAAAAATTGTTTACTATTAAACCTAATTTTGTCCTTCAGAGATTTATTGGATTGTTGTAAAAAAAATAATTATAATAATCTATGTAAATTCTAATGTAATTAAAATATCAATTTTTAATATATTATATATTCATATCTTGGTTAAGTAAAAGTGACTTTAAACAAAACCTTGCTATGTTTTCAGGTCTGTCAGCATCCAAACTCCAGAATGAGAGAATGGGGAGCAGAAGCTTTAACTTCTCTCATTAAAGCAGGACTGACATTCAGCCATGATCCTCCATTATCTCAAAATCAGGTAAAGTAAGTTTAAAAGCAGCTTCTTTCCTCCTTTTCTGGAACTTGAAATGAACATGAAATCAAAATCTTCCCTAGAGGAAGTTTTCTACAGTTCAATGAACAGGAAGCATTCATAAAGCAACTTTACTATTGAGTTTATAAAGCCTACAGCTGTAACATTCAGATGTAACTATTGAGAATCATCTCATGCATTCTAATGAACTACACTCCTTCCTTTTTCAAATGCTTAACAGAGAGTGGTGATGCTCTCATATTATGCCCATTTGTTAGAACAAATTATGGATCACCCTCACGACTGCAAAACAATTCCAGGATGTATAGAAATCCATGTGATGTGATGGCTGGTAAAAAAAAATTGCCTAACTTTCTAAATCACAGCTATTCAATCCATTATTAATAGAACTTCGTAATATTTTTACTGAGGTTCAATGGATTTTTTTTTTAAAGGTCTCTTTAGTAGGAAGCAGATTTCCTGCTAAGATCCTTTATAAACAGTTTTATAGAAAGGCCAGTCTGACACTGAATTTGAGCATTTAATGAGTTACTGAATTCATTTAATGAATCTTCTATTGGTATTGTATATTCTCACTTATTATACGTAAAAATAATTAAAGGTCAGTTAAATTTTAGCATCTTTAATATGCTTTATTCTTTAATTGTAGAGACTGCAGTTGCTTTTATTGAATCCACTAAAGGAACTGTCAAACATTACTCATCCTGATATCAGGATCAAGCAGTTGGAGTGTGTGCTACAGATTTTGCAGAGTCAGGGGGACAGCTTAGGACCTGGTTGGCCATTGGTGCTTGGAGTTATGGGAGCAATCCGAAATGATCAGGGGTAAGTGCTGGAAATGGAATTTTAAGTCATGTAAGATAAAAAAACATTCTGCTTTTATTTGCTTATTTAATAGCCACTTTGATAGTAGCCATAATTTTCATTGACATGTTTAGCTTTTATTTTTGCCTGTAGCACACTTTTATTCTACTCAGTCTTTCAGAACACCAGAATATAGTTCCGCTTTACCCTCTCCTCTGGTCAGCATGTAGTATATACTGAAGAGTATTCCTTGTGCCAATTCATTTGATCCTAACCACCTGCTGGACACATCTCTTGTGCTTGCAGATGATTCTGTATGACTTAGCTGTTGCTCACAGTTCCTCTACTGTTTCGTCTTATATCTGTGTTACGTCTTACTGTGAGTGAATCCCTTGACTAACACAGCTGACTCTGTGTGGTCCTCTCTGGTAACCATGGTTGCTTTGGAACCTGCTGTTTCCACACCTGATACCATGTGTTCTGTGGTTCCTTCATGCCAAAGAGGACCACAGAGTCAGCTGTGTTAGTCAAGGGATTCACTCACAGTAAGTAATAATATTCCAACATACGCTACCAGCAACCATTTAGGGAAGAAGGCTTCAATAAAGAGAGTGTGTTCAGAAGACACAAAACTAGAGTCTACCCAAAGATCTCTTTTTAATAATGCTATCCCCTGAGGTATTTTACTCAAAACATTGCTGTGCTCTTGAAGAAATTTGAAATGAGTGTGTGTGTGTATCTTGTTTTTTTAAGAGAGTCCTTAATCCGGACTGCATTCCAGTGTCTGCAGTTGGTTGTGACAGACTTTCTTCCCACAATGCCATGTACTTGTCTACAGATAGTTGTTGAAGTTGCAGGAAGCTTTGGACTTCACAATCAAGAGCTAAATATTAGCTTAACTTCAATTGGTTTGTTGGTGAGTTTTATATGAACTTACAGTGATGCTGCTTCTGGCTTCCATTTCTTTTTTTCTTTCTTTTTGTGCATGTCTTTAATGAAAATTAACCTGTAGTCAATTCTGCAAGTGAAAGCCAAAACCTGTATTTAAATTCTTACTGAACCTCCCGTGCTGTCATTTGGAATCATATATAAATTGACTGAACGCAGTTTATCTTTAATCTGCATGACTCCAGGGTTAGTTTAAAAAATAGTACTGTGTGGTAACCATGTCCATTAGTATACTACTTTTAATAAATTGTTTCCCTTTCTAGTACCTCATGTATGTAACTGGGGCCTAAAAGATGAGACTAAAAAATTCTTTCTGCACCTTGCAGTATTTATGTGCTGATCTCCTTCCATCAATGTGGGGAAAATTGTATCTTCATGTACTTTGGAAAATACATCCAAATACGAAAATCAGGAACAATTTATTTTGTGATCATTAAGGGCATGATAATTTTTTACTGTACAACCAGTATATGTCTTATTTATTTTGTAGTGGAATATTTCGGATTACTTTTTCCAAAGAGGTGAAATCATTGAAAAGGAGCTAAACAAAGAAGAAGCAGTGTTGCAGAAACAGGCAGAAGAAAAGGGAGTGGTGCTGAATAGACCTTTTCATCCTGCACCACCATTTGACTGTCTTTGGTTGTGCCTGTATGCCAAACTTGGAGAACTGTGTGTGGATCCCCGACCTGCAGTTAGGAAGAGTGCTGGGCAGACATTGTTTTCTACTATTGGTGCTCATGGAACGTTACTGCAGCATTCAACATGGCACACAGTAATATGGAAGGTATGATGTGTAAGCTTCCACTGAAGGTTTTTTTAAATTGCATTCACATTTTAATAACCATTGACATGCTGTTTAAATATCAATTAGCTAGTTTGCTAAGATGTTTTACAGTTAACATATGGTGACAGAAGTCTGATTTCTTTGGTTTGGTTGGTTTTTATTTTTAACTCCTCTGGCTATTAAAGCCTCTTCCGAAGTGTAATTTTTGTATCTTGATCATTTCTTTCTTACTCAGAAGTTGGATAAAAAGGCTACACATTTCTTTGTGCAAATATATGGAGAAGTTTGAGGTCATGTGATTAGACTGATATTAGCTTGAGTTTGCTTTGTGCTCTGTTTTGGCTCTCTTCGAGAGGATCCATCAGATGCCCCGTTTTGTTGTGTCTGATGGAAATTTAAGGCTGTAGTTGAGTCTGCCTGTTGTGTACCTGTGAGGTACTGAGATCCTCTGCGTCTATCTAGCCTTCTATTAGTGTTAATGCTGTTCTCTGTGGTTTTGATCACGCTGTTTCTAACCATTCTCAAGAGAACATCAGTTGGCCAGTTCTTAATCTTAGCTGTTGCAGAGACTGTTTGGAATAAGGGAATTCTTAAGGTGACACAGAATAATGGAAAAATTACTAGGTTTTGTTGTTTTACCATTAATACAACTGTATTATTTGTAAAGTTTTTTGGTTTTCTTTCCTCTCTTTGTGACTGTTACAGGTTTTATTTCACCTTTTGGATAGGGTTCGAGAATCTTCTACCACAGCTGACAAAGAGAAGATTGAATCAGGAGGAGGGAACATTCTCATCCATCATTCAAGGGACACAGCTGAGAAACAGTGGGCTGAGACATGGGTTTTAACACTGGCTGGAGTTGCAAGAATATTTAACACGAGGAGATACTTACTGCAGCCTTTAGGTAAAATTTATAAAGTTATTGAAAGATACAGTAAGAACCTTTCTGGTTTTGTGTATTTTTTCATTTAAAGTACTAGGCAAGAATCTTAATTTTAGCTTAAAAATGTGTTTTGTTGTGTCTTAATTCAGACACAATTAAAATTATGGAGGTATTAATTTATGCTCTTTAGAGCCAAAAACTGTAAGTACTAATTTGATCTTCCATAGCCCAGTACTTCAGATTAAATCTCACTAGTCAAAATTATGGGTCCCAAAGAGCTCTAATTTATATTAGCCTGATAACAATTTTTCTGTTCTTTTGATTGTCAGAAGATAATTTTGCTCTTGTCTTCTTACCAAGGTTATATGACACTTGCCTGGAACTGTTCAGTGACATCAGTGCATCAAGTTTAACAATGGTCTTACAATGTAAACAGAACTCACTTGTAAAATTAGTGAAGTATTGAATGTTTACATTGTTCAGCTGTAGATAATAATATTTTACAATAGCTTGGTAAATGACCTAATGTTTAATTTCGCTAAGGAGAAAGCAAAAAATAAATAAGGAATGTATAGCTTGCAAATAAAATTCTGTCTTATATTAATATGTCCTCACCATCCCATAACATGCAATTAATGTTTATAACTAGAAATGAGATGCACGTTATTTCATTTTGGTTATTTGTGATACAGATATCAACATACTAATAGCTATAAAGAATATTTGTCATTTGTAGAAACGTAGTAGATTTTAAACTATATTAAACTATATTAAACTGAATAATAATTTTTAACTTTGCAGGGCTATTTTAATTATTCAAACTCTGTAATTAGTAGCATAGAAAATTGAAGTTTAGGGCTAAATTTAATGAAATACTCAAACTCCAAAGATGAGATCTTTCTCCACAGTACAATAATCAGATCATTTTAAAATCAATTCTTCATGAATGCATTGCATGACTGTAGATTTGAGCCTTAATTCCTTATGCATGCTGTTGAAATCAAGAGGCACTTGGTATGTTTAAGAAAAAATCTGCTTCACTACCCTGAATAAAGAAAATGTATTTTTCTGGTATGGGATGTGGTATGTGTTTTGTTGGTTTTTTTTTGCTAGCAAATTTGACATAAACATAGATATATTGTTTCATTCTTCATGGTTTTGTGCTTTTCTGTCCCATTCATTCTTTCTGCTTATGGTTGAACTGATATATTCTGAAAGTCGTTCAAGCCATTGCCTAACCTCATGAAATTTCTCTGTATTACAGTAACAAGTACATAAACAGCCCTTTAGGGACAGGGTGGGTGGGAAGGGGCATAGGAAGCCAGTTCCAAGTTGATTTTTTTTAATTTTTCTTTTGTTTTAAATAGGAGACTTTTCCCAAGCCTGGGACGTTCTTCTTGATCACATCCAATCAGCAGCACTCAGCAAAAATAATGAAGTTTCCTTGGCTGCTCTGAAAAGCTTCCAGGAGATCTTACAGATTGTTTCTCCTGCCCGAGACTTGGAGAAGCCTGATACACCACCTGCTATCAATGTTTCTGTACCTGTGGTGGTAGGGACAACAACTGCCACTAGTCTTGGCAGATCATTCATAAGAACTGACTCCATAGGAGAAAGAATAGGAAGATACAATGGATCTGAACCACCTGTAATAGCAGATGAGATTGAAGATTTGAATCTGTGGTGGGCAGCCTGGAACAGCTGGTATAGAATTGGTTCAGAAAGTACAAGACCTCCAATTACTTGTGATAAATTGACTTTCATTCCCAGCCAGCCTTTTCTTACAGCTTTAATTCAGATATTCCCAGCTCTTTACCAGCACATCAAAACTGGTTTCAGTATGGATGATCTTCAAAAGCTGGGTGTCATTTTGCATGGTGCTGTTTCAGTTCCAATCAGTTCTGATGCTTCCCCTTTCATCCTTCCATCTTACACTGAAGCAGTTTTGACAAGTTTACAGGAAGCCGTGCTTACAGCTTTAGATGTGTTACAAAAGGTAATAATGTGACTTCAAATGCGTGGTGAAAGGTAAACTACACTGTGTCTAAATTCTTTTTAAAACTATAGTCTGGTGACTTAAACATGTTTTTTTTGTTTTGTTTTTTTTATAATCTTCTTGCAAATGATATTGTTCATTCAGAAAGATTATTTATTCAAAAGAGACAGAGTTCATAATGAATGAGATCATGCATTTGTATTAAGCATCACTTCAAAAAACCCAGCCCCACCAAAAAAAAAAACCTACTTGAGAAATGTCAGAATTCAAAGTATCCATGAGATCTGACTTCATTCCCTTTGGGCTTTCTAGTTTCGACTACTTAACTATGTGGTCATACCTACCCCCCCATCAACAGGATCCTGCCCCATTTAGCTCATACGAAGCATTGTACCTACTTAATGAGTAGCAATTCAGTGTCTTCTTTCCTTTTTGCTTTGTGAGAGTTGACTTATACTTACTTAAACCCCACAAGCAAGGCAGAATCATTATCTTTCGGTCAGTCATAGTTTGAGTTTAACAAATATTCATGAATGCATTTTGAGAACAGAGGTATAAGATTTGAAGTTGGTATTAAATCTCAGTTTTGTTATGTGGTGATATGAATAACATGAAGTTTCAACACCAATCATATCCTCTAAATTTCCATCCTTTTCTATTCAGGCTTGACCATTTTGTACCCTTCCCTTTCCAGCAGCTCAGCCCTGCCCAAGTCTTGTTTACTCCACCTAATCATGCCATATATTCATCTGTCAGATTTTTCTGTTTCTTTGCTGGTCTCCTTACCCAGATGTTCTTAGCTCCCAAAGGCTGCAGGCATTAGCACTTTACAAAGAAAGGATAACCAGAGCTTTTAACATAAGGAAAAATGTATGTTTTTTTAATACTCTTGTTCTTGTCAAGGTACTAAACTGTTTTAGCTGAAGTTTTTTTTAAAGAGTAACAAAAGCACTAACTCCACATGAGAAACAGAGACGTTTCCCCTTCCCCTCTCCCAGTCAAAATGGTCAGCATGGCAGTTACAAGCCTTTGCAAATACAGACTTGCAATCTTAGGTACTTCATTTTATACAGTACCTCCCACCTCATCTATATTACTAACATCACAGCATAGAATTCACTAAAAAAAAAAGCCTCTAGAACTTTGGACTGGAAGAGAACCTTAGTTCTCCTTTCAGACTTCTGTGTATTGAGCCCATTTTACACCCTTTGTTTCGTTCTTAGTTTTCTTTAGTCTTTAAGCTTTTTTAGTCTTTCACTAAAGTAGTATAAGTGCCTGCTTCATCACTGTAGCTCAGCTAAAGTTTGTTCTCAAGCCCAAATTCTCTGATTATTTTCACTGCCTCCCTGCACTGACTCTGGGTCAAGTGTATAGTGAGCTGGCTGGCTCCTCAGAGGAACACAGATACATACCTGGGGATCAGATGCATTTGAATTCCAGCTCTGCAGGCAGGATGGTTGCAAACCTCCTGGGCTATGAGTGTGGTAAACTCAAGGATATATTTAGATAAAGTGGAAGAGAATTAGCTATGGAGAGCTGTAAAACAAATAATAATAATAAAAAAGTAGTCCCTGACAATAGTTGCAGTGAACTACTAAAAATTGTGAAGGTTAGTACGAGAGTGCTTTAAAGCATAAATTTCTGAAACTACTGTGTCAATTTTTACAGCAAACAATGATCCAGAGAGTATTTTATTTTAAGGTTTACTTGTGGTTTGTTATTACCTGACCATTACTTTTTGATTTATACATGTCTCTTTACTTGAGTATGTAAATAAGTGCACTTAATGCAGTAAATACAACTCTTGTTTTATAAGCAGCTCTTAAAAGATACTTTCAACATCATCCCACTTTCCTAGGCTCGTTTTGAGGGTTTTTTTATGCTTAAAGATAACCTAGTGTCAGTCAGATGCATAAAACTCTTTGAAAAGCAATTCCAGTTACGTCAGTTTTTAAAACTAAGTTACCTAATCCTCAATACCCCAGTAGCCTGGATAGAAAACCCTTCTATTTGCAAAATAATGTTACCAGACTTCATAAAATACAAAGAATAAGGAGCTACTCATGCATTAGCTTCAAATGGGAAGTAGTTATTGCTTTTGTTCACCAATACAGAAAAATTAGCATCTGAAATTATTTTCCACTGATCCAGAAATTAATAATAATAGCAACAATAATAATAATAACAACAATGTGGAGTGAATGGCAAATATATTTTGAAGTTTTGCCATTACAGATGTTAAGATACATTGCCCACAGAAGACTGACTATGCAAGTAAGTTGCATCTATGCAAGAGTTATCCAGGGTTTTCTCTCTTTCTAATCCGTGTGGTGGTACATAAAATATATATTTTTAATACCTTTTCTAATAGATATGCAACCTTGCATTACTGTATTAAAATTTAATACAGTAATTTAATACAGTGACTTTAGTGCAGCACCATATCAGCTAAAAGTGTTTTACACAGTGTTGAATACTTTCAGATCAACAATTAGACTTTTAGTCTTCTGCTACACAGGTGAGTATGTAGCTTCAAAGCATCTTTTTCAGAGTTCAGTACAGTCTTGAACTTGAGCACTAGAAAAGGTGTATGGCTTTTTAGGAGCACTGTACTATATTAGTAATGTTGATTAAGCCTTTTGAGCATTAGACATGTACTTTGAATTGCAGGAAGCTGAAGAAAAGGGGAAGGCAGACCCTCTTGTTGATTCACGGAGCGCTCTGCTGCAGGTTGTAGATTGCCTGAAGGTGTAGATAGGTCCTAGGGGGATCTAATGATGACAGTGCCTGTAATCCCTGTTAGCTTGATCCCTCTCATGGCTGGGAACTCAGAATATTTGCTAGCCCATCAACTGCAAGAGCTCATGACACAGCCCCAAGCATGGAGGCTACACTCAAACAGCTTCAGAGCTGTTGGCATCTTAAGTGAGTTCAGCCACATCTTGTCATGGATGGTCTGTGGTTAATGAAAAGAGGTTTTGATTTCTCTGCAGAGAAATATGACAGTACAAGCACAAAGGTCTTTTTGTGGAGCAATAAATAGATTGTTTTTTGAAGCTTTGAGAGGAGAGGCTTTGGGAGGAAAAGCAAGACATTTAAAATGTCAGAAAATGATTGGAGTAACTTCATAGAATCATTGTATCTGGCTTTGAAAATAAATGCCCTAAGATTGCGTTAGGATTTATATTCCAACAGGAAATCATTAGCCTATGACAACACGATATTTCATTGACATCTAAGTACACCCTTCCTGAAATGTTTTCCATTTTAAAGCAAGATTGAGTTTCAGCTGTACCAAAATCATATCATTCTCCTTTTATTTATGTTCCTTTCTGTAAGGCACAATTTTAACAACTTATGAAAACCTTGTCTGAATTACTTCTGAGATTTAAATGTTCCTTGAAGTAGAACTTACAGAAGATGTGGCTGAAATCAACAGACAGAACTTATATAAGGCTTATCTTTTACTGTCATGTTGAGGCAGAGTTTGTAAAGAAATCTTTTATTGCATGAGATGAGATAGCTGTATTTAGTAAACTATATTCCCTGAATTCTTGTCACTTAATTTAATAAAATGACAAAACTTACTTTCCTTAAACTGTTAGAACTATATACTGTCATCTTTACAGCATGACTCTTGCATAGTCTTATATGGAATCTTTTCTTTAGGAACTTCTTGAACTGGTGCAGATTTTTGAATGCTAAAGCTCAAGATACATATTAAGCTTTTTTATTTCCTTTTGGTGTAGGCTATATGTGTTGGCTCAGAAAGTATGCAGATAATGTATCCTGCTATCTTTGACCAGCTATTGGCCTTTGTAGAATTCTCTTGCAAGCCTCCACAGTATGGACAACTGGAAACAAAGCACATTGCAAATGCAAAGTATAATCAGGTAATTAATTAGAAATCTTGCTTGTTTTACTTGGCTGGTGAACCAAATTCAGCTTCGGATATAAGTTGTTTAGCAAGATGTATTTATTCCATCTGTAAAAACTTTCACTGTGCATGTTATGTAGTAAATTAATTTATTAGCATTTTTTTAATATGCTTTTGTTACTTGCGTTTGCTCCCTTTGAATTCTGTTTTGCTCTTCATGTTCCTCTGTGTAGGAAGGGTCTTGCTTGTCTGAATTTGTTCATTGAATTAATCAAAAATAAGTTGTCCTACATGCGATACCAAATTTCATACAAAGACACAATAATTTTGAATGCAGAAAATTCCCTCAAGCTGCGAATTTTTAGGTTGCATGTGCTGTAGAGAAATAGGACGTGCTCCATTACTCCTTTTATCTGTGTACTCGGCTGTGCACTAAGCATGAGCATCTGATTCAGTGTAATCAAAGAGGTAACTATTATGTATGTATTAATTCTTCTTATTCTGTTTGTCCTGCAACACAATGGAATCACACTAGATACAACTATTTGCACCGGTGAGTTAAATTTCCTTAAAGATTGTCCTAATGTAGTTGTCTTGCCTAGACTGCAACATCTCTCCTACTTAAATGTACTTTACTTCAATGTAGAGTACATTTTCATAGTCAGACTACATTGTATTTGCAGATTGGTTGCTTGGCCCATATTCTTAGCAAACCTTGCATGCATTAAACTGAGAGTTCAATGCAAAACATACATTTTCTATTCCTTAATCAATATGTTTATACATATAGGTCAGTAATTTACTGATTTCTTTTTCTAGGCGGAATGGGTAGCCTTGAATTATGTACCATTTGCTGAGAGATCATTGGAAGTTGTCGTGGACTTATACCAGAAGACAGCTTGCCATAAAGCTGTGGTAACGGAGAAGGTTCTTCAGAACATTATTAAGGTAAAAGTTTGTCCTGCATGTGCTCTGAATTTAATGAGCTTATATTGAAAATAATGAGTTTTATTTTGAGCTAGTGTTCATAAACATTTTCTGGGAAGCCTAAAGCTTAAGTAAATAAATTGTGGCATCTTGAAGATGAGTATGAGACAGTAATTTCTTTTGAAGTTGCATGGCTATTGATTAGGCTGTATGTATTGTTTTCTAGCTGGAAAACATCAACATTGCTGTTTTATAGTTAAGGTAAAAATTAACAAATGTGTTAGACCACAAAACGTTCATCTTTGGAGGTATTACACACCTGAAACTGATAAGCAGACCTTTTAGTAAATATGGCATTGAAGGCCAAAGACCAGTTTCTGTAGACCAGCACATATACTTTGGGGACATGTGCTCTAGCAATTAGTTTTGATTTGCTTTAATGACTTTGTGTCATCAATGTCATATGAAATGTTATGGGTGTACAAATATGCCTTTAAGGTTAAACTGCCAAAGTCTGAACTTTTTTTGACCTTATTTCCATTTTAGAAAATAATTTTGGTAAAAAATAGAAGTAGTAGTAATGTCTGGAAAAAAAAGTATGCAACCTAAGTTTGTTTCTCATGACTTGGTTGACATCATGTTGTTCCTGTATAGGAATTTAGAAACCTGAGTGTGTTTAAAATAGTTATTTGGTATTATTTGGAGTTCTTCATAAATCTTTATGAATTAAAGATTTGTACTTGAAAGGTAATGCAATTGTTTTCTACTTCTGTTATAATGGGATGGGTTACACTGATGTAAACACCACTTGGTTTAATATTCACAGTTGATAATAACGTGATTTATTGCAGTAGATTAAAATGGGGTTTTAATTATTTTTTGAGTCTCTAAAGCCCATGTTGGTATTGGAATTAGATTTGACCCCTATGAACAATAGCAGCAGAAGAAAAGACTCTGCATATATCTAGATTTAGATCCTAGCTCTCATAATTTTTGATAGTTAATTGCAGTTGACTCTTGAGAGCAAGAGTAAGCCTTTCCTTTTTCCTCCCATTGCTTTCCTCAAATGGGAGACTTCACTAAAAGCACTGGGTGCATATGTGTAATACCTGAACTTAATCACTATGTATTTGAAATCTAAATTAAATACTTAACTTTCCGAAATAACTTGGTATCAGGTTCTAGTTAGTTTGACTGAAAATGCTAAAAGGAATACATAAATAGTACATGTGCTTACTGTTTTTAAACTCGTGAATGACTTTTATAGATATTGAAGCTACACTTCTATCCAAAAGACTTAAAATTTGTTTTTATCTGCTATATATTTGAGTTGTACTGCAGATTTTACCTTAGAATTGTACTAGTTCTTCTTGCTTTTAGACTTCATGTGGTTTAACAGTCAGTAATGACCAGGTGTCTTGCAGTGGTTATGTATACAGTTCAACTTCTGCATTTTAGGAAAAGTTTAAATTTAATGAGGCTTTTTTTCTTCATAGTGAAAGCACTTTCTAGGAATAGAACTAAATTCCCCAGAATACACTCATGATAAGGAACTGCCTGTAATCTGCTAGATATTAGTAAATCTTAGCAGAAGTGGTGGATGGCAATACAGAAAAAGAAAATTGGTGTGTAATTTTACAGTGGAATTGATAATGGATCAACTCTGACTTCTAACCTTGTACTTGGCAACACACCTGTGCTTTAACTAGTTGGTATATGGTAAATCTGCAGAAACCTGTTGTATTCTTAGATTTTTCTGGGCAATTATCAAATTTGTTTTTTCATTTTGCAGACACTAAGAATACCTCTTAGTCTGAAATATTCCTGTCCTTCTGAAAGCACATGGAAGCTAGCTGTTTCTTCTCTTCTCAAAGTTCTTTCTATTGGACTACCTGTTGCAAGGCAGCATGCATCTTCTGGAAAGTTTGACAGTATGTGGCCAGAGCTAGCAAATACTTTTGAAGACTTTTTATTCACCAAAAGGTAAACATAATTTTTTTTTTAATATGGAAAATATTTGTTAAGTAATTTGTTCAGTAAATGTGTCAGTAGATTTCAGGAAAAATAACCTTAGCCTTAGAGATATTTATCTGAAAGTTTTTGAATTAATAAAGGAAATTAGATAACCAGACTGTCTACTTAAAAAAAAAGTATACTTTTAGACAGTAGTAGAAAAAAATTCATTCAAAAGCTGAAATGCTAGAGCAAGAAAGAGCTCAATTTATCTCTGATTAGAAGGCATAGCCTTTCTGACTAGCCCAAGGAATTCTTTATGGGCTCCCAGGGATGTTTACTATAGACTTGGTTGTATTTAATTTATTCCTTTTTTTCACTTTGAGCAGAATTTCAACAATGATTGATTTATTTATTTATTTAGTTAAGGTGGGCACCATTAACTATTTGTATTTCTCTTGAATTCCATCTTGAAATACTTACTATGAATTTGGAAAGATATTTCTTACATTTCTGTTCACATGGACACCCATAGTTATCTTGCATAATACATTGATTGCATCTTAATAATAACACACTTTATTTATAAAACCTGTAAAAAAAAAAGTGTAGATAAATAGTCACATTTATAACTAGACAGACAGGCAGATGTATGAGTATGTGCATAATCTCTCAAGAATGGAACCCTACAGATATGGACAGGTTGAGAAAGTCCAGAACTGAAAAATAATAATGATCAGAGACTTAGACAATCTGATCTATTAGTTTGTTCAATCAAAAGAATATATCATTAGAAGATATGGTAAGTCTTAAGAATATGGTAAAAGATTGCTTCAGAGAAGAATGTTTATTGTCCCTTGAGAATGGGTAAAAATGGATATCAGTACAGCAGAGATTATTTAGGTTAGACATTAAGGAAAGGTTTTACTGTGAGGAAGGTTAGGTATTATAGAAGATTGCTTAGTAGTGGTATGGAATTTGTTGTGTTCTATGAACATCTGTGGGTAAACATCTTTTAGGAATAGTTTAAGTATATCTAATCAGGCACAGTCTGAAAATCACTTGGGGTCTGCTGTGGNCCGACGAAGTATATCTAATAGTGGCTCAGTTAAAGAACAATGTGGAATATGATAAATATAATTCCCTAATTTTTTTTGTGCGTATGCTGATTTCAATAACAAATTAATCTTTCTTTTGAATAGAAAACAGTAGAGTTCTTCTGTACCTAACACTAATATGCTGTGTATTTGTGTGTGTAGTTTTCAAACAGAAAAATCAGCAACCAAACACAGCTGTATTTACTAATGCTGAATAACTAGCAGCTTGCCCCAAACAAATGAGAAATAAATACCAGTGAAACTTAATTTTAGAGACACATCTATTACTGAAAATTTTTGTAGTAATAAATGGTTTTGGAATTTTATCAATAGGGTTCTACATGAGAATTGAATGAAAAACCTTGCCTTTTTTTTTTTTTTTTGCATTTACTTCAAAGAAATATTATTAAATAGGAGGAACTTAAAAAAAGCTCCTCAAGACTGTGTAAAAGACACTTCAGTCAAGCAAGTTTATGTTTTGATGCTTCACTGCTGCTTTAATTTAAAGTAATCTTTGCAGTATCTTGTTTGGTTTTGTTTTCAGCTGCAGTTAGTAGTCTTGCTTCCATTCTGAGAGAGGTAGTCCGGATCAGTTACACCTTATAATCAATATCATTGTTGGGTGTAAATAATTAAAATGAAGGTTTTTCAGGTTATTGGAGAAGAATGTATGTTCACTTAGAATGCTCTGGGATTATGTACTACTATTTGCTATAAATGAGTTATTTCTAAATACCTGCAAAACATGACATCTATCCATTTTGCATGGCACTGCTACAGTTTTTAGGTATTGATCATTCATAAATCCAGAAAAGTAATATTGTAACAGGTCTTTGATGTAATTCAAGGCAGTCCACTATCATCTGCATGGCCTTTTTGGCCAAACCTGTTGTCTGTTTTTCCTCTTTTACAGTGAGTGATTTATACTATTCTTGAAAGTCGTTCCACCATAGCAATTCATCTTAATGTGCTGCTTGCTAGAAACAATCACTGTTGGCATTAATTCTGATAGCTTTTGCCATCTGTCATACATGGGCAAATATTCTCTGGAGGTACAGGAAAAATAGTACTTCTGTGAATATTTATGATGCCCTAAAACTTGTCTGTCTTCACTTAAGTGTAGGCTTTTTGCCTCTTTAGAGACCAGAGTGTATTCTATAATTTTACATACAAAAATGTGTTTTAGGGATCAGCATTTTTCATCAGAATTAAAGAACTTCTCAGAAAAGTTATATGAAACTCTTCTCTCACTTAGAAGCTTTTTAGGGTCAAAAGAATTTAAGATATCAAAAATAGGCCAGTGGTTTATAGAACCATATTGCTACAGCAGAATGATATGGCCTATTGTTATAATTAATGGCTATTATCATTACTCTTTCCTATCTTGTTATGACATGATGATTTTCGCTTATGTAGTTGTACATTGTATGGCTATTGAATGTCTGGTTTGCAGTAGGAATTTTTTTTTCCTCCCTAGCACTCATCCTCTTCTAAAGAGCAGTTTGTCTTCCCACTTGTGTGGTTCTCCTGCTTACAGCTAGAGCCCTGTCCCTTAGCAGTGTTAGGATAGCTAGCCTTTCTGCTCTCTCTATCAGCCTGAGCCTTGTAGTCCTAAAAAAAGTTAAAGCTAAGAAGGGAGTACATCTGCATCATGCCAGTAGTCAGGACAATTAGTAAAAGCAGTCATTTCTCCTTTTCTTCATCCTCTTCATCCTTCTCCTCCCATCAGCTATCTGGAGATAGCTGTGGAAGTTCTCCACATTGAGGTAATTCTCTTCTGATTTGCTTTGGTTACATCCTTCTGCACTTCTCTGCAAAATGCTATGAAACTGGTATGGCTAGGCTTTGCGAACAAAGATCCAGGGAGGGCTCCACCCACACTCCTCATCAGCGCCTTTTCCAAGCGCGCTGATAAAAAGAGGATAGCAGATAGCACCCTCGAGCCTGCACAGTGGATTTTTTTTAGGTGAGACACAGCATGCACAGAGCTGGACCCACCCTTTAGTCCTAAGGTTCATCTGCCAGGGCCTAGCAAGCTTGGACACTGGCAGCAAGGTCCTTAGGACGTAGGTTTTATTAGAGTGTCCTTCTCTTAGCTGGAAGGCCTTACAGGGCTAAACGAGCTCCATCTGCCCGGGTTTGGAATCAGAGTTGTCCTTCTCCTAGGATGACTGCCAGAAGGCTAATGAGCTCATCCTACCCATACAAGGATTATAGGAACATGGGTATCACTCCCCACACTTTCCCGTGGGCAATGAGTTTAATGATCCCTCTGCTGTCGGCACAGTTATGGCACCAGGGGCCACAGGAAACCCCAAGTGATTTTCAGACTGTGCCTGTGCTATGAAACTAGCCTTGGCAAATAAGGCAACCTGTCCCTTCCATCTCAAAATATTCTAAATTGTGTCATTTAACAGGTTGTAATTGTAGGATAGTCAGTGTCTTACATTTAGAATGATTCCATTTCCAAGTAAATTGAATTCAGAATTTTGAAATTTACTGTTTTCTTTCAATTTTTTCTTTTTTTTATAATTTTAGTAGAAAATATATGTTAGTAATAGTGGTGTCTTATTCCAGAGTAATTGGGAGAGTCTGTTCCCTGTTTTGAAAGTAACAGCTGAAATTTATCACTGAGTTGAGGTTCCTGTCAGCCTTCAGATTATAGGAGAAGGCAGTGGGAATGTACTTTCTTCCAACTGTCCATGTTGGTTGGTTCTGACACAAAGAAACTTTGCTTCTTTCACACCTGTATACATTTTCATACCCCACATTTTTCACAATATGGTGTTCTACGTGTTCTGTGCTGTTATCTCTCCAGGCTTCATGCTAAGCTGGATAAATATCTTCTTTTTGTACCTGCTCTTCAAACCTTTATTCTTCAGAGCTTACTTATTAGCATTTCTGGGATGGTTCTAAATATGAAACATCTGCACCTCTGTAAAACAGTCTAATTTTTGTATGTGCGTTCTCCAAGTCTCTACCTAGTTGAGGACAGAGTAGAAAGATAAAACTCTTTCTATTTTACTGATGTTCTAAATTTTTAATCAACATTTTAAACATTTTTCTAGTCTAACTCATGTTTCTTCTTGTCACTGTGGTCCTAGAAATTGCATGTGTAGATAGCCTAATATTGCGTCCACCAGTGAAACCAAGTTGGTATTGGTTAGGCAAGAGGTCACTGGGATTAGAATCCTTAAAATAAAGCTGTGTGAATTTCTGTGTCTAAAATAGTGAACTCCTCTGCATGGTCTTGCTTCTGTCTTTTGGGCAGGAACAGGATTTTAAGCCAGCTATGGGGCTGAAAGGGAGGAGATGCTGATGTTCAGAAAGTACAAAGCACAGCAGAAATGGTCTCTGCAGCTTTGTAAATCAGAAAATTTCAAATGTAGCTAAAAGAGTACAAGTAAATGAAAACAGAAAATGTTACTGTCATAGAAAACCAACAACTTTCAAGCAGTAAGTTTCAGCTTTTTTTTTTTTAAAGCAAGCTACAGCTGAGGAGACTCAATAGTCTTGATTTTTGTTATAAATCAAAATGACATTTAAAAATTAATACATTTTGTATAACTTAATTTACCCAAAATTGTCTTCTAGTAAGAGGCTGATCTGTTTATTATTTCATACCATTTTTCTGTCCCAGAGGCTTTCGTGGAAGCATGTCAAGCCATTATATAAAATAAAATTCAACAAACGTGTGTATATATAATTTACTAGAGCAGAAGCCTGTGCTCACATGAGGGAATTAAATCAATACTCTACAAAAAGATGCTCCAGAGCAGAGTGCTGCTGTGCACAGCAGGGCTCTGGGTGGCTGTTAGCTCTTTGTTGTTCAGCTCTAAAGCCCTCCCTAGACAGTGGGGAGCGGCTGGAAGCTCTGTACCTAGGAGAGCCTGCACATAGCAACAGTCTGCATCACACTACCTTGAGGTGTATGACCCTTCCAGTACAGTTTGGCTATACTGCATCAGAGCAGCAAACCTTTTGGCCTCTAGATACATGTTTCATATGGACACCTTACAAAAATCTGTTTGCTTGGGAGTAGTTTCCTACATGCAGAAGTATGTAGCATAATCTGTGGCATATATGGATGACTGGACAGAAAGGTCTTAACACCTCTTTAAGGTAGAGCTCAGCTCAGAAAGTCAGTCGTATACTAGGAAGTGTCTGAATGAAAGCTTCCAATGTATTTCAACATGGCCTGCATTTATATGCATCATAATAGTTTACATTACTAGTTAAAGATTTTTCCATAGTTCTTTGTGTTACGAAAGGTACTGACTGAACAGCTATTTAATATTTTATTCTATGTTTTTAATGTAAAAGTCCAAATTTCCTGACTGCCTAGCACACAAACCAATGGTAAATACAGTACTTCAAGTTTTCTTCTTTGCTTTCCCCCCCACCCGCAGTCATGCATGTAACATTGGAGTGTTTTACAGGCACTGGTGAAGTTATCTACATGAAGTCCCTTTGGGGACAGGAGATATGCTTATTTTTCAAGCAGGAACACTGGTACATAATGTCATAATAGTAAAAACTGAAAATCAGCTGTAGGTGTGCAGACTGAACTTCAGGTGTCTCATGCTAACCAATCAGAAGATAGGGGGATAAACCCTATCTTGGAAAATTCTGTTTTTACTTGGTCAGCACTGTATAGGAGCACTGGGAAGAAAACCCTACAACTGCTAGCTAAACTAACCAGATTTGAATGAGATTTAGAAGCTTCCAAAATTCCTAAACCTTGCATTAAAACTGACAGTGGGATGGAGAAGACAGGCCCAGATGAGTACCCTTATGAGGACAAGGCTGGCACAGGTCCACAATTGTATATTTGGCAGCTGCCTTGCCAGTGAGCACATGCTTAGCTCTGAGCTCCCCACTGCATAGCTGTTGTTTCCTGGGGAGGGGCATGAGGTGGAGAAAAAGCTGGGGGCTGGGGAGAGAGTTTGGAAATAAGCCAAAGGATGCCAGTCTGCTTCTCACTACAATGCTACACTGATTCCTCTGCTTACAGAACAGCTTGGTTCTTTGTTCAGTCCCAAGCTCTGTTTTCCTTGCATCTGCCAATTCTGCCATAAATTAGGCAGAGAATCTTGTGGCAGATTGACCTTATCACTTTCCTTCCTTCTCAGTAGTGACCATCCTGTGTACTTAATCAGATGGTTTTCCTGGAGAAAAAAAGAAAAAAAGAGCTTTATCTAATTTAAGACACATTGTTACATAAGAGTATACACAATAGCAGCAAGTTCAAGTACCACAAACAATCCAAATCCCAATATTTCTGTTTCTTTCAAATGGTCAAATTTCCAAATGGTTCTTCAGTTTGAAGATGTTATATGGTTATTTTAAAAGACAAAAATTAAAATTACGGGAAAAGGAATTTAATATATTAAATTATATTGATCTTTTCTAGTGCCTTTGCTCCTGATTTTGTTTTTAATGCTACTGTTATTCTGTTAGCTCTAGTAACATGTTACCTTCCATGCAAATCAGATGCTATGGGGAAACTGAACTGACAGTCCAGTAGGTTTTGCAACTGTCTTTGAATTTCAGAGACATATAGGCATGAGAATTCCAATTTCTGCTGTATGTCAGAAAGAGGAGAACAGTGTAACTCAGAACAGACATATATCTAGACCTGTCTGCTGTTTCTGTTGGATTAGTGGGATACCTAAGGAAGAGTGCAGCATGACAATATAATGATACTTTCATTATATGTTCCTTCAGCATCCCCATTTATGTAGCTCAGAAAGTTCTTGTACCACAGGTTGTCATTGGCTCATAATTGAGTTTTCTTCTAACAAATTTGCGAAGTGTATGTTAAATCTGTGTAGATTTTAGCAGGCATATCCCTGAATATGGGATTGTAAGCAGATAAAGTTTCAAACTTTATAACTTAAAAATCAAAGCCGAAGAGTACATGATGAAAACCCATTGCCTGCAGAGTGCTCACCTTAGGTATTTTATTACAGAATAGCTTTAGTCTGCCTTTCTGTCATGCAAGCATCTACAAGAGATTGGAGTAGAGTTTCTGGTTTACTTTCATCAAAAATTAATCCAGTTCTGTGCACTTGTAAGACCAGTTATTAACCAAGTTTTATAAATGGGCTTGTCTACAAGTTTAACTTGAAAAGCCTGTGGCTGATCCAAACTAAAATCCTGATGTAGGCACATCAGCTGAAGTAGTTGATTGCTCTCTAGAGACCTTTACTCCTTCTGTTCTGCTGAGGAACTTGACCCAGTAACTCAGCAGAAGTATAATCCAGCAAACGAGAGGAATTTGAATTAACTGAACAGGTAGTCCAGAAAGACAAAGGACTCAATAAATGAGATAAATCCCCATCAGAGAAAACTGCATGACTGATGGCTGGCATAAAACTTCCTATCGAATGATACAAGATTGCAAAATTTACAAGGAGGTAAGGTAGGATCTTGTAAAATATTGAGTAATTTTCATGGTTGAATCACTTCTGGACACTTCATCTATAAATAAATTTTTATAAACAATGAAAAAACTGCAGAAAATTCTGAATGTCTTCAAAATTATTGTTTGTAAACTATATTTGTCTCTTCATAAAATTCATTAAGAGTGAGAACAAATACATCATTCCAGTTATCAAGGAAAAAGACAAAGTAATGTCCTGTTAATGAAAAGTATGTTTCGTTAGTGCAGAAGAAAATGTAAAATTAAGGTTTTTAGAGATGTACTGCTTAAAATCAAACACTTCTTCCCTTGCATAGTGAGAGAAAAAGTAAAATGTAATAAACTGTGATCCTCTGATGATGCTTTCACACTCATCTGAACTGATACTTTGACTGTTGGACATGTAAGACAGGAGACTACTTTGAGATATATCTAAAAAAGAATACTGGTGATGCCAGTCCTTAATCAGGTCCATCAGCTGCAACTCTTCAGTTTTAGGTTTTTTTTCATTTGAATCATTTTCATCATCATTATTTGAAAGATGTTAATCATTACTATGTAATAGTGCCAACTCAATGCATGTAAAAACTTTGAATGTAGTGCATTTTCCCATGCTTATCTCCTTACACATGTTGTTAATGTAGAAGTATAACATGGTATGTTTATTTTTAGTACACCTCCTGATAATCTCTCAATTCAAGAATTTCAGAAGAATGAGAGTATTGATGTTGAGGTAAGTAGACTATAACAAATATTCTGTCAAACATTCTGAGATAGTGACATTCACAGATTTTGGTTCTGAATTTTTTTGAAAAATGACCCATTCATTATCTTTTTCTGTGATACTGTTTTCCTTTCTGAAAATAAGACAGGAAATTCACAGGCTGTGTTCAGCTGCTTTGGAGTTATGCAAAAAGTAGGAAGGGGCATGCTAAAACCAACTACTTGTCTACTCTAGTTCAAAACAGCCCAGAGTGGCTAAACCAGAACCTGTTTCTGCCTCTAATCCATTACCTGTTTACTTACTATGTTACAGCCAAGTAATTTTACAGGTAATTGTAACCCATGGAGGAAGCTGACAATTAAACCTCAAGTGAGTGCTTTTTGTGTGGAGGGAAGGCATTCAGTCCATAATGACATTGTTGCCCTCCAGGTGTGTTCTCAATACTAAAAATCTTTTGCATGAATGAAGAAATGATGTCTTGTTTGTGCAGTACAGAGACCACTGTAATTGTAAAAGAGATCATGTTTGGGTGGATAAGGCCGAAGAAATTAAGAGATGATACTTGAAGTGACGAGGGACTGGTCACCTTTCACGCCAGGACAAAGATTATGTGGCAGACCAGGGATTAGGGGTAAAAAAACAAAAGGAGATGCAGGGGAAGACCTGGCAGTATCTGTGGGTTTGATTTGCCTGCAACTGGAGAGAAACAAAGATTTCTGGATGAAAAGCAGGAGCAGTTCTGTTTGCAGCGAGCAGAACTCTGAGATCTAATGCATTAATTTATAGAGAATCTAAACCCACTTTGTTCCTGAATGGGAGCATCAAGATCAAGGATGGAAAGCATTTCAGTTAATGTGTATTGCCTTAAGCTCGTTCAGATAATTAACTCACTTGTTCTGCTTTGCAGATGTCACATTGTAAGCATGTGATATATTTGTTCATGTCATGAGGATATTGAATTGGGGGCAGGAAGATTCCTAATCTCAGCTCTTCTCTTTTCAAAACCATAAATTTGATTTGATAACTGCTTCAAAAACTCTGACAGAAGTGGAGGAAAAAAAGGTTTATTATTTCAAGTTTAATGTTACATGCAAGACCACAATTTTTGGACATACCTGCAGATTTCAGAAGCTAGCACTGGAAGATTTTGTGATGTTTCATTAGGCATGTCTCTTGCTTAACGTTTCTGTCATCTTCATACTAGATTTACCACTTTAATATTCAGAAAACTAATATAAGTATATTTAATTTCTTTTAGGTGGTGCAGCTTATCAGCACAGAAATACTGCCATATGCTAATTTTATTCCTAAGGAATTTGTTGGTCAAATAATGACTATGCTCAATAAAGGCTCAATACATTCTCAGTCATCCTCCTTCACAGGTATGGTACCTGAATGACAAAAGATACAGTGTTTAAATCTACTAGAAATTAGTGAAAATGTTGAGAATACTTACTCTGATAAAGACTTGAAGTTCCATGGCATGTATTCACCATAGACTGTTTGATATCCAGCTTATAAAGTGTATTTTGTTTCATGGAATTTGCTGAGCATTCCTTGCAGTTTAAAAAAAAAAAAAGTTTCCTTACTTCTTGGTCAGTATCATGTATAATATTGTACTTGTGTTTATATTTATACTTGCTATATAGTTTGTTTTGTACTGTGCCATCTGAGGTCAGTGTCATATATAATATTGTACTTGTGTTTATATTTATATTTGCTATATAGTTTGGTTTGTATTGTGCCAGCTGAAATAGTTCTAACAATAATTTCAGACAGTTGGACAGACATAGTACCTTGTTCTTAAAAACTAAATGACCTTAGCTTAACTATATGGTGTACAGAATTTACAGCATTTTAGGGATTGGGAGGGACCTCTGGACATCACCTAGTTCATCATCTAGTACCTAACCAAATATCTTCTCTGCCTTTAAGAAAAAACACTTAGAGATTTTTGGGAAAGATAAAAAAAAGGACAAAAGCCATTACAGAATGAAATGTACAGAAAATATACAGAAAAATACTTGAAGTGTACAGTACCAAATATTAGTATTTGCTGTGTAGAACCGGAGTTGCTGGTTTTATTTTTAATTGATTTCTTATGTTTTATTATTAAAACAATGTCGAGTAAACATGTTAGCAAATGTGTTGCATATTGTATCTTTTATTCTTGTAACTATCATGGTTGTTGCACAGTCACCTTTTCTTAGACTATATTAATATTTGTTCTTATCAATCTTAGTCTTTTTTTTAATGCAAAATATAATAAACTGATTGCAATGCAACATTGAATGTGTTGGCATCCATGCTGCTCAATTAAATGTGACATTTTACTTTGACAGAAGCCGAAATAGATATTCGCATGAGAGAGGAGTTTTCTAAGGTGTGTTTTGAAACACTGCTCCAGTTTTCATTCAGTAATAAAGTCACAACTCCTCAGGAAGGCTACATCTCTAGAATGGCACTTTCTGTGCTCTTGAAAAGGTCACAGGATGTATTACATCGCTACATAGAAGATGAGAGACTGAGTGGCAAATGTCCTCTTCCACGGTACGTACATTGTCTTCAGGAAGCGAAAGGTATTACCAGTACTTCATGAGAAGAAGGTTGCATTCAAAATACCACTCAATCATTAAAAAATATTGTGTGTTTGTGTGGGTGGAATTTAAAGTCAGGGAAATCTTTGTGGGGAAGACATTTATAAGAAAATTTTGATACCAATTTTTTGTTGAAAAAGCTTTAAATAGTAACGGTCATAATCAGTGCTGTTACATAGACAGTAGGAATGGGACTTAGTAACTAATATTTTCAGTTGCTGAAACAATGTTTTTGCTATCTGTAAAATAATATTCCAGAAATATGATTTCTCTTTATTGCCAGTAGAGCTATGTATACTTTTGAAATTGAGGGGTGGAGAGTCTCCTCTAAAATAAGGTAAAATATCCAAACAGCAACATCATGAATCATTACTGAAATAACTTCTTGAAACAAAAGAGTTGACCAGAGTACCAGGAAATTATTTAATGCAGGAACTTATTTAAATTTCACTTAACATTTGAAGGTTTTGATCATGAATGATGAAGTTTATTATTTTCCTGTTAGAGTTAATCATGTACATGAGCATTTTCAGATTAAGATGTGCATGCTGTTACTGTTACCAGTATAAAATTTAAAGCTATCCTCGCTGAGACAACAGCAATGATAGTGGGGAAACTTGGAGACAACTGATAACCTTAATCTCTAAATAGCTGGTTTTTATTGGCAGGCTTCATTATAGCTGTAGCCATTATGGTTTTTCTAATGTTGTGTCAGCTTCAAAGAAAACTTAGATTCTTGAGATAAAAATGAGTAATTGACTGTGTTTTTCCTTTTGTAGGCAACAAGTGACAGAAATCATATTTGTTTTAAAAGCTGTCAGTACCCTCATAGACTCACTTAAAAAAACTCAACCTGAAAATGGTAAGTTCATGTTAAACAACATAGTTCTAAATAAGATAATATATCTGCAACAAAGAGATTTTTTTTCCTGTAGTAATTTTCACACAAATTTGGAAAAGAAGTGTAATCTAAGATTCAGTATTTTGTAATTCTGTGTATATGTAGGTAGCAGATAGACACTGAGTATATCCAGAATACCTAAATACATAAGGTCCTAAGATACGTTTAATAAAACAGAAAACTTCAATTTGTTGTGCCTGTTTATTAAGATAGAGTTTGGTGTCTTCTAAAAACAAAAAAAAGCACTTCCGTAAAATGTTAATAGAATTCTGCTCTGGCAGGGGGGTTGGACTAGATGAGCTTTCTAGGTCCTTTCCAACCCCTAACATTCTATGATTCTATGATTCTTAAATATATGTATTCTTGGTAGATCCTTTTTTCTTCTCATACCTTTATAGGTCCTATGAGTTGTGTTCATATAGGTGCACTGTGCAGTTAAATGTGTGCACAAGTGAAATGCAGGGGCAGAATGTTAGATACTTAAACTTGTGATCTTGCTTTCCCTCCCTTTCTTCTCTAGTATTTCCTGTCCTCCATATTGAGAAAGATGTCTTAGCTCATTGATGCTCAAGTAAATGGTTGACATGTATTTAAAGGGGTGAATTAAATGGAAGATTTAAGTTGATTTATAATCATGCATCCTGTTCCTCCTGTAAGCTGCACCTACTGTATGCTTAGAGAGTTCCCACCAGAAAATGTAGTCAGGAGTCTTAGCTAAACCAGCTGTTTTTGAGTCTGCAACTCGTGACAGAGTATGCAACACTTCCCTCTACCTCCATGCTTTTGGTATTACAAGGAACAGAAGAAACCTTTTCAGTCCTAAAAGAGACAAAAAACCAGCCTTTCCAGTAAAACACAGGCAGGTGGGTTTCCTGACAGAGGCAGCAGCATCACTGAGCAGCCAGATTTATGATAATGTGATTTCCAAGGCTGATGGCAAAAGGCTGAGGACAGAACTGTGTCAGGATACATAAAGCCTTTTGGGGTTTTTGCAAGCCCTGAAGGCAACTGAAGTGTTACTTTGGTGGGCCTTTCTCTTAGAGGGCTGAAGTAGACCACTCATATGGACTTTTACTTCTTCCCTCAAAAATGAGCTCTCAGTCATTTATTTCTTGAAGAAAATTATTAACATTGTTTGAAATCAGGGTTTTGTTCTCTAGTGAAAACAGATCTAAAACAGAGATAAGCAAAGAAATGGCATAATAAGATTCATGCTGAAGTGTTTTAATTTCACTTGTTGGACTAACAAACTTTGCCACGGATATTTTTGTGTATTGGTCTACTGTTTCTCCCTCTGCTTTCTATAGCTCTTGTAATCTGGAGTGATTTGAAATGAACAGAACTCATTGCTGACAAAATTCCAAAAGTGAAATGTGTGTCTAATTCAATTTTCTGTCAATAGCTGAGAAAAGCAGGCAGAAAATATGTGTATTACAGATCTAATAAAAGTATTATCTTCAATTTGTCAGTTCTTCATCCTAAAAACATAGTGAATGCTTCATATGCAGAAACACAAGTGTGTAGTACCATTCTATGGATATCCCATCTGGCTTCCAGCTGCAAAAAGAAAAGAGCGTGGCTCTCCTGCAAAAATACTACATCATGTCTGAGAGCCTTGTGTGGATGTTGTAGTGTCTGTATAGCACCAGGTACCTATGTTTAGGCACCTGAATATGCCCTTCTTTATACAGATATTGAAAAGAACCTATTGTAAATGATTTAATCTATTCTTTTCTTCATTGCAGTTGATGCTAATACATGGGCACAGGTTATTGCATTGTACCCAACTTTAGTAGAATGTATTACCTGCTCCTCCTCAGAAGTGTGCTGTGCTCTGAAAGAGGCACTGGTTCCCTTCAAGGACTTCATGCATCCACCAGCAGCCAAGGTACAGAACGGAGAGTCTTGACCCCCTAAAACTTTTTTCTTATTATTCTTGAAGGAAAAAAAAAGGTATACAAAAATGTTTGTTCCTGAGTGAAGTTTCTCTGAGGAAATCTCTTGTGACTAGTACTTTGGCAACCAGTGCTGACTGCCTTTTAACAGTGCTAACAAGAGCTCAGTCATTCATGAATACAAGCTATATCTCCAGGGTTCCAGAGTGAGTAGCAGTGCAAACCTTTAATAAATTTAACTGAATAGTTGGAATCATTTATAATCTAATGTACTTGCTACAGTATCTTGAAGTGGTGGTTGAAAAGTGGGCTTATGTACAGCTTGTTGTGTATGTGTTAATGATGTAATTAAAAATACTTCAGTCAGGTTTATTAGGCTGGTGTTTTGCACCCTTTTTTTGAAGTACGAATTGTACTAAAATTTTATGCAAGATGGTACTGTAACATTCCATATATCTGTAACCAGCCTTTGTAAACAAAGGGAACTGATAATACTTGTGTGTATAATAAATGGTACAGTTCTGTATAAAATAGTTGCATTTATTATTTAAATTCTTTTTAAAATATTGATAATGTTAAATGCTTGAAAATATATTTATTTTAAGTTGTATGCTTGCATTTTTACTTACAGTTTGCCTTCTGAATTGCCAGATATGCTCATTCATATCTGATCATGTTGTTAGTTTTTGCTTAATTGAATGTATCTTCTCTGTGGCCATTGGACATCTAACAAAGGGTCATATGACAAAAGATTGCACAAGCAGTCAGTAGTCTGCTGATCAAACTTCAAAGTAGTTGACCTGAAATTAGTTTGAATATGCAGAAATCCACTGTAGCACTTCAATACTACCATACCTCACTTCATAATCTATTTGTTTCAAGATGTTTGTTCTACTCAACTCTGTCCAGTTTTGCAGTTGCAGCCTTGCTTTAAAAAAAATACATATTTGAGCATTGTTAACCTTTTTTGACCTTCTTGGCAGGTATTGTAGTCTTTGAATTATGACCCAAGAAAGGTGATTTCAAATATACAAAAATACTTGGCTGTAATATCTTGTTCAATAATTTTAAGTGCTTTGTTTTGTAATGTCTTTTCAACCCAAACAAATTGTTCTAAACTTTTAATTATAAACTGTATCTGATAAAAAATCCAAATGAGAAGTGTATTTTTGAAGATAGTTACTCATTTAGAAGTGCAGTAAAATTTGTCGTTAAGTAATTGTGAATTCATTTCACTTTCACGTAATACACAAAGCAAAACACTTTCAGTAGTATTGTATTTGAAGTTTGTGACTTAGCAACTAAACTCTTATTAATTATTATTTCAATAATGTTTCACCTATATTCACATATTTTTAACCTGTGAGGTGAAAGCACAAAGGCCAAAAAAACAAACAAAAAGACAGGTGCCTTTCTATGGATATCAGAGCTTACCTTTAGGTTTTTGTTCCTTAAAGTCTTTTGTAGATATTAAAAGAGATTATCATGCATAACAAATGGTACTGTATCTGTTTGCTATACACTTTCCTGGCTAAAGGGACACTGACTCGTATATATGAAGAAATGGAAAAGTTGTAGGAGCTTCAAGCTGAGGTGTGAACTGGTCAGGGTTAGATATACCCTGCCTGAATAATGTACACAAGCATGGCTTGGAACAGCTTGCTCCTGTAAGACTCCAGTTTATGCATTTTAAAAGCCTTCTGTTTCAAAATACAGTAAATATTAAAGAGGCTTCAAGACCTTGCACATTCCTCTTTGACCAAAGTTGCATGGAACTTAATTGTTAAGCATGGGTAGTTTTTAGAGGACACACAGTTTACATTAAGGAAACAAATGCTTCTCATTAATAGAATTTATGTCAAAATAGCTGCTTTGGAGGAGCAGTTCAAGTATACTGCAGAACTGAGTCCTGCAGACAGAAAACATTATCCATACTTTGAAAGTGAAAACCTGGCAACTGCTCTCCTAATTAGTAGAAGATAAGTCAAGGTCTATGAGGTCATTAAAGAAACAAAGTGTAGGACAGGAAAGAAGGGTATTAATTTGCTTTAGAATATATTATCTTAAACAGAATTTCTGGGAAGAGGTGTGCAGAGCAAACAGTGGGTGAGTTTGTTTCTAATTAGTTTCTAATTGGTTTTTCAGTGATAATGCAGATGCATGCTGTCCAGTGAAGCAAATCTTCAGCTTTATCTGTATTTTTAAAAGGAATTGTATAAGTCTTTCCTGACTCTAGAGCTTAGACTACTTTACCACTATGGACGTTAATCTTCAGCAGGTTTTGAAATAAACTACCAATGAGCTAACTTTCCTTCCTTTCCTCTTAGTTACAAAATGAATAGTATCTATGCTGTTTGAAGCATGTTTTGGACGTACAAGCTGAGGTTGGTAATATTCAAACAGCTCTCTTGTATTCTGAATGAATAGCTTGAAAACTGAACCAAAAGCTACCTAGTTTAGAACAGAGGTTTTTTCATTGGCTAATTTTGTCTGGGAATAAGAATTATTCCCTTTGCTGTGCCTTCTTGTCCAGTTTCCTTTTTCTATTTGCACTTCTTGCTAAATATTCTTAGGGCTTCTTTGATGCAAACAGCATTTTTGAATATTTAGATATCACATTTTACACGTTTCCATCAAGGTAAATCATCTTCCTGAAGAAAATAAATTCGGTTTACTGTTACCTATTGAGTTAGATCCATGTTCTGTTAAGTCTGTAACATTGCTTATTCATGAGAAGTAAAATGTGGGCATTTTGAGGATTGGAGTCTGCATTGTAACACTGAAACCAGCTAGAAAAAGAGTACAGCTGACAGTATAGAAATATGGAAGTTAGAAGATAAGCATTAATTGCTTATTGAATGTAACCACAGTCTCCACCTTTTTTCTTCTCCTCAACTTTAAAAAAGACATGGATTGAGACTCCGTAGAGAAAATGTGAAGGTCTTACAGATCATTAGAAGGTTCATATCAAGATTTTCTAATTACTTGAGAAAACTTGTATGTCTCAATGCCATGAGCATTGCCTTAATGCATACAAGGATTTAAGTTACATAGTAACTTAGATTAAGAAAAAGGAACAGATGCTTGAAGCTTGAACTTCTTATAAGAACTCTTATTCTTAGAAGTAAGCTACAGGAGTTACATGCTTATCATCAGTGACACTTATCTAAGTGGACATCATTTTTGTTTCCTTGTACGTGTGCCTGCTTCCCTACTTGTTTTATTGGTGAACTGTGGAATATTACTGGACAATGTCACATGAAAGATATGGTCAGCTATTGACAAGAGCAAGTAGGAGTACATCTGTGAAACTTCAGTGGTTTTTCATCGTATTCTGCAGATGGTTTTTCATCTTCACCCAGGTTGAGGAGTTTCTTTTTGGCAAACAGTAAATCTTCTCATAGCTGGCCTTGAACTCTTCAGGCAAGATATTTTCAGTGATATTAACACCTTTCCTTTCTTCAGTACGTGGCAAACATAAAGTACTAGTTATCAATGTATTCTACAGAAATTCATTTATAAGTTCAGGATACTACTGTTCGTGGTCAGGGGGAAGTGTTTGCTCTTCATCTGTTTCTGTATGGATCTGGTCTGTGTCTTTCACTAGTTGTTCACCTCATTTACAGCTTGCTACTGATTTGCTTTGAGGGTAGGCATCTTCTCCAACCTTCAACTTTAATGTTCCCAAATAAGGTGAGGCTTCACAAGTGAAAGATGGAATTGCTGTGCACAGTTGCATTGTGAGCTGTTCACATTCTGACTGTAGACAGTGCTACAAGCCCATAAGGCCATTTAGGGTGGAGTGTGTAAGAAAGTTACAAATAAGGCAGGTAGGGTGCAGGTGTTGTTTAAATTGGGATCCAAACTAATGTACAGACATGGCCTATATCTGTACATGTGTACCATGTCATTTACATCAGAAAAATATTAATTAATGGATTATATGTATTCCCCAAGAAAAGCAAATTTTTAAAAAGTAGTTGAATTTTTTGCACAGGTGAAAAGACCTTCCTCCTAAAACATCGGTGGTAATTACTTCCATTAACTTTTTGTGCTTTAGAAACATGATAAATGTTAATGCATTGTCAGTGTCTTCAGCAGCAGTGAGTTATCGTAATTCATATTTCACTGTATTCAGTGGAGATTCTAGTGTTTGACTTCACAAGGGGAAGAAAAAGAAAATCAATGCTGTCTCAGAAGACCTTCATGTGCCATGTCTAATTATTTGGAATTTCCTCAGTTGTGTAGCCTCAAACTCTAGTAAGAGTATATTCATAATTGTTGGAAGTTAATTTCAGATGTTCCAGCTGTCGTTACATATGACAGTGAGTTCTGCTGCTGCTTTTCCTGTTTGGTAGGATTTGGGGTTTTATTTCATGATAATGTAAGAACCAAAAACATCATACTGGCACTGAAACAAAGCATTCTTCTATAGTACCTTTATATGGTGCTGAACTCAAAACACTCTTCTTTCAGTACTTGTGAAGTTTTACTTGTTCTGACATAAGAATGTAGATCTATGTATATAGTTCACTTTATATGTGCTGGTACTGACATAAATCTAATTGAGACCTTGCTTTATTGGAACAATGTGAACTAGCAACTCTGGTTGGGGTTCTTTGGTTTCTTTCTTCACCCTAAACCAATTGTAAAGCACATTGTAAAATACTGTTTAGCCTTGTTCTTAATGCTGATTACCTAGATGTAGCTATAAGAGAAGATCTACAGAAATCTTAGTTTGTTTTCCTTAAAAATAGTATTTTGGAAATTTACTATATATGAGATAAACTACATAGGACTATATCAAGTAAAAACATGAATAATGCTTACATTTTATAAAAGCATTTTCTGCAGTCGTGAAATAAAAAGTAAATTCTTCATAATTCCTATTTTGTTTAGGCATTGGGCCATGAATGTGATGAGGTCCATGAAGTTACACTTTTGTTTATGCAGGCAGTCTGTAGCAGTTATTTATCCTCTATGACTGGATATCTAGTGGAGGACTAAACATTTACTGGGGAAGTAAACTGAATTGTTATTGCTTGACACCTGCGTCAGCATTGAGGAGAAAAACAGCCCAACTGAAGCATGGGTGCCATTTGTCTGTTGAAAAGGACATGTGCTGTTCCTTGGGACTTTGAGGCCATTTCCAGTTGTGCCATATGTAGTGCTATGAAATTGTGTCTTTGAGGATTCCTCATTTTACTCTTTAGATCAAGAGGACTTAATGAGCTGTGCACGTAAGCAAGAATTCATTCCAACAAAATAGTTGCTGGTTTCTCTTTGATTTCTTTTTTCTAAGGCAAATTGAGGGTACATGTTGCACTTTTTTAATGTTTAAACAGAAAGCAGTCAGTCACTGCTGAGTCATGAATGTTGCTGAAGCTCTACAAAACTGTTCTATGATGAGCTTTTACCACCAAGAAGCAATCTGGTAGATACATTATTTCCTTTCTCTCTCTCCAGACTAGTTACTGATTGCCTTAAGACAGGAATGTGTTCATGGACATTTCTCTGCTCTCTTTTAAGTGACTTAGCTGTAAGCACTCACTCACATTTACTACATTATCACTTATTATTTTGCAATCTGATCAGTTACTTCAAGACATTGTTTATTGAGGAATAATCAGATATGCCAGTGTTTGTTCTTTCTCCTTAGATTCCCCCCCCCCCCCCCCCATCGTTGGACAGTACTTTTGTGTGTGTGCTTTTCTTCAGCTATAAATTTTAGGGCTAGGAACTATTTGTCTAGACAGTCTTGTGCATAGCAAGGCAAGCGGATTTTGTTTGTGGAGTAAGTGTTCACAAGTTTGTTTTAATTATAAATGTGTGCTTTGCAATACTGATACAACCGTTTTAAGTTGTAGTATTACCTTCCTGATTGCTGGAAAATTTATCAGATAAGGCTGATCATGTCTTGTGAAGAAATAAAATAGAACTCGAAAATTTCTTTGTTTCTTGTAACCTTTAAGTTTTATTTATTTAATTGAAAATACAGAGATAGTGCTGGTGGCAGAGATGTGCAAAGAGAAAGGTCTCTTTAGATTTTGAATCACACAGAAGCCTTTCACCCCAGATAGTAGAATTGTATGAAAAGCAAGAAGAGGAAGCTGAGGATCGATGAATATAGAAAAAGTCAGCAAGGCAAAAGCTTTCTGTGATAGGTGAAGCTTAAAAATCAGCAAAGCGAATCATACGAGTCTTCAAATTGAATCAGAACTGGATGATTGAGCAGTGGCTTTTTGTACTTAGAATGTGAATGGGCAGTATGTTACAGAAGAAAGTCTACAAGGGACATAAAGAAAATACAATAATTACTTCCTCTTTCTGTCCTTTGAAATCACTTAGGAATTAATATAGTTATCTTCCATTGTAGAAAACCATTTTGAAAATGAGCATGTTTTCGTTCCACTGGGGTCTTTTAGGTTTATTTTAACATCTAATGTTCATTAAAAACATTTGATTAAGAACTTGGCTGTTACTATTGAGTGTTACCGGTATAAAAAGGCAAGTTTTGAAGCAGCCTGAGACCTCACTGATTCCTGCAGCTTACTAAACAACTTTATTACAAGGCCAACAGGATATGGACAGTTTTTCCTGGCTGCAGGTTATGAATGAATTTAGTGATTAAGGTCTGTGCAGTATTTAGTTTATCTCAAGTCTCGGGAAAGAGCTTCTCAAATAGAGAGCATCAGTAGGACTTGTGCACCAACGTGTAAGCATACTTCCTGGGTAAGAATACTTTGCTCATGTGAAGGTTGTGTCATGTTTTAAGAACTCATCAAAATGCAAATCTTGTTTCACAACTGAATTGTAGCGTTCAGATTTATGTCGTCTTAATAGTATCTGACTGTTGTCTAGTTTAGGACAGATAATGTTTACACCTTTTAGGAACCAGTTGCTGGGATCAAGAATAACTACATCAGCAGCAAGTGAGATAAAAAAACAAACATGGTTTAAGACAACTTATGTAAGAAAGATAGTGAAATTAAATATTCATGATTCTTAGGGTGGAAGGAGAACATCAAAATAATCACTGGACTTCAAGAAGGCAGACTTCAGAAAATTGGTAGGTAAGATCTCACAGAAGACAAGTCTAAGGTAAGAGAGGAACTGAGGAGGTAAGACACTTCCTTGGAGATGCAAAGGTCATGACTGAAAGTATATCCCAGTGCAGAAGACAGAAACTAACTGTAGTAAGAGAGCAGCTCAGTCAGATAAGGAATTCCATTGACCCAAGGGAAGGCTTCTACAAGGTGGTAATTCAGATACTGTGTTAACAGATAGGGATTGAAGTAGACTAGATACAGCTGTCAAGTGACAGAGAATAACTATATAAGTAGTAAAGTACTGGTGCTAATGAAAGTGCTGACTACTTAAAAGAGGATGGCTCTTCACCTATGAAGTGATCATGTGTTTGGTTCAGATTTGCAATTTGTGTGTTGAATTTTTTTGTTTGTTTGTATAGTGATGACTGATCAAAAAAGTCAAAAGCCAGTGTATCACTGAGTGACAAAGAATGAAGAAACTTAGCCAGAAAAAGCAAAGCAGGATAGAAAATAGTTACATTGACTGGGCCTGAAGAATTATTTCTTGTTGTTTAAAGACCTAATCTAAGGAACTTAAGCATTTTTAAGATTATCTGTGGAAACTAATGTAAAACAAGAGAAGTAGCAGATGACTGAAAAACTACAAAAAGAGTGTTTTAGCTTTTTAAGGACAAAATGGAGGAGAAGGTGGAAAATATAGATCAACTTGCCTGACATTAATTTTTTTCCCTGACAAATAAAAATTAAAATCTGCTGTTAGCATCAGCAAGATATGCATGATGTGCATAACAACTGATTTGTTGTCTCATTTCTTCCTATGGAAAGGTGGCAGAGCTTGTGGGTGGAGAGAAGAACTAGTTGGTCCATAGGTGGCAGAGCTTGTGGATGGAGAGAAGAACTAGTTGGTCCATTTTGGTTGTAGTAAAGCTTTGGACTCTGTTTCACAAGACCCTTTCATAAGCAAACCAAGGGAACCAAGTCTAGCTAAGCAGACAGGACCCTAAAAGCAATTGTTTGATCAGAGTCAGTATGTGCAGATTGGGATTCTAAATGTAGCTTCTCAAAATACAATATAAGGATAAGAAAATGTGCTCATGAAATCACTAGCAAATTGACAGATGTACTGCAAGTATGCTAGAAAACAGGATTACAGCTCAACATCTCATCTGACAAAATAGTCTCCCAAAACCCAGGATGCAATTCAATAAGATGACTGCAAGATCCTGCTGTTAAGCAGCAGTCAGCTTTTTCCATTGAATTTTGCCAGCTTTTTGAATAGGAGGCTTGAATTTCAAAATAGTTTTGATGGTTTTCCTTAGAAAATAGCTCCAGTGTTAAAATGGCTGTCAGGGCAAACAGCTGTCATGAACAGCATCAAGAACTAGACCTGAAAACTTGTTTTCGAAGTTTCTAATAATACAAGTATAAAACAAGTTTTAACATCTTTTAAGCAATTAAAAAAAAAAGTATCAGCTTTCTCAACTGATATATTTCTGTGCATAACCCATCATGTGATATTATAATATTTAATCTATACAGTGACTGTGTAATTGTCTTTAAGCCATTCAGTCAAAAGTTTAGATAAATCTGCATTTTTCAGTTATGTATCAAACACCTGATCTCTACTCACACTCTTCTAAAAGGATTTCACATAACAATGCATCATTAAAAAAATAAGGTGTATGTTAGAGACAGGATGGAATTCTTCCAATAAAAATAGTATTGACTGTTATTTACCAACAGAGTAGGAGTTCTGTGTTGCATTGTGGAATGCATCAAATAGAAGAACTACAATGCATTAGTTACCATCCACTTTTCTGATTCAGAATGTAATAGCCCTTGGGTCTTAACCAGTTAGTAACATGCTAAAATCTGATCCTTCTGTTTCTGAGCTCCTTATTTAAGCATTTGTGCCTTGCTTATGAAACAGATCTGATAAAAAGGATAAGATACCTGTGTGTTTGTGGTGAGATTGAATTTATTATCTGTGTTTAGAGGAGTTCTCAAATAAGTTTATTTTTAAAATCAATATGATATGCTTTTCTCTCCAAGTTAACATGTTTATTTCCGCTGGTGGTCCTGATGCCTCCCTTAAGAGTTTCTTAAGAAATCTCGTTTGTCACCACCATAGTACTCTTTTTAACCTGAAGCATGTTCCTTACAGAAAGGACTACCATCTTCTTCAGTCAAAAATACTGCAATATTGAAACATACTCAAAGGCCTCAGCCTATACTGCCTGTCAGTTTAAGGTTAACGAGGGTTTTTTGGTCTGTTTTGTTTTTAGAAGGGATTGCCAATAGATAAATAAGAAAGGAAATCCCTTGCAAGCCACGTGTCTGTTTGGCATCTCTGCAGTTTTGTTATTGAGGACTCTGATCTTCAAACTGGAAGAATCTCTGCCTTAGGCTTGGAATGGGTCTCCATGACTAGTGAGATTTCCAAAGTTGACAGCTTCAAGAGTGCAGAGGCTGGTGAGGAGGAGAGACTGTTGGAAACTTAGCATTGTCTGATCTGTTGTTTTTAATGTTAACTATTTCTTACATGGAACTCTTCAAGTTTGCAAGGAATTGCTTATATTTCTGGCTTCCTTGCCTGAAGATTCACACCTCTTTCCCTTTCTCATCACGGACTAATGCCTGGTCATGAGGGGAGGGAATGAGAGGCTCTATAGAAAAATGGCAGCCAAAAATGGATTGCCACCAACAGAGGACCTTTAAAAAGGATGGAGAACAGTCTGGTTTCGATCAGCACTTCTCATGAGAAAACATGGAGGAGGACAGGAATATTATATGCGTTATACTGTTGGCATGTACATGTACAAAGAACTGGTTTCTAGAGTACTTCACAACTATTTCTTGCAGATCTCCTTACAGAACATCTGTTCATGCCTCAGGGCTTGGCATTATAGCATAATATGGTACTACTTTCACACTAAAATGAGCCTCAGGGTCTGCATGTAGTACTGCCCTAGAACAAATGAGGGAAGACAAACATTTCTTTTAGGAAAGACTTTCAGAATTATTTTCTCTCAAAATATGAAATCAATAACCTCTGCTATAGCTGTGTGCATTATAATGTCTTAAAATTTTAAGCAGTTGCATGTTGCCAAAGTCTTAAAGAGAATGCACTGAACTGATGAATGTTGTAGCACAAACACCTTCCTCTTCATAGAGTGGGAATCAGGAAGCAAGTCACTGAAGGGCTAAACTACAGTCTGATAGTAGTAACTGCTGCTTGCAGTTCAATTTCACTTTAACCAGCTCAATTCAAACAACTAGTTCAAACTTAGAAATTGATTAGGAATTGAAAAGGCTCTTTTCAACAAGGCTACAGTTGCATTAGATACCTATAACTTGGTGCCTGAATGCTTAGTTTTGGCATTTGAATTTCTCATCTCTGAGGAAAAAGAGAAAATATTTGCTAGTAAGCACATTTATACCCAGTAAAGATGACTTAAGTTACTGAAAGTAACTAAAGGCAGCAATCCTCAAAATCTTTCAGAGCTTTGTATTACATGGTGTGGGACAGCATGAGGCAATCAGCAAGATGGGTGGCTCCAACAAACACTGGGTTCTAGAAGCTTGCAGACTGGTACCTGCATCCATCTGCAGCCTTGCACATTTCCTGACCCCTCTTAGTTGCTTTTTCATTGCTTTCCCGGATCTACTTTAATAACTTGTGTGGATTTTTAGGTTTTTAGATAAATGCAAATCCAAAGTGAAGTATCGGTGTAGATGTTTTGATTTGACATATAAGAAATTCTTGTGTATGCTGAATATCTGTTAATTTTTAAAATGTAATCAGCTATTACTTAAAGCTAACAATTTCTGCCTACACAGGATAGACTACAAATATTTTAGTTAACAAACTTAATCAAACTTCCAAGAGGAAACAGTATTCTGCTCTTGTTTATCTGCCCCTTCTTATAAATTCATCCCAATGATGTAGTATAAATTTACATTTGATGTTCACCAAGAAGTTAAATTACAAACTCCTTGTCCAAGAGACTTTGTAAATGTACTCATGATATTAAGATGGATTTCAGTCTGCTAATTAATGAATGACTATAGAATAGGCCTTAATTTGGGAAAAGAAGTCACCAAGACATGAAATACTGAAAGTCTGGTGTGAAAGTTGCTTTATATCATATAGTTGAAATGGCTTTAGAACAGAGGGGAGCACAGTTATTAAAAAAAAAAAAAAAAGTAGTAAAAATTAACGTAGAATTAACTAAAAACATCAATAAACCTTTTGTAATATAATGTTAAATAAATCTGTAAACATTGATAGGAAAAAAGGTGTGAAAATGTCTGGGTTGCTTAATACATAAACTTCCCCAATTTTAGATTGTGTTTCTTTTTCAGAATTTTTTCATGTTTACACCAATTAGACTGAGTAGGAACAGAACATACATTTTGTTGTAGTATTTCTTTTTGTACATCTTTTTGTAGTACTTTGCCTCTCCTCAGTTGACCTCAAATAGCAGAATAATTGTTATTGTTCCTATGAGAAACAGTATTGCATAGCTTTACAGAGGAAAACGGGAATGGGGAGAAAGTGGTCTGAAGGAGATCAAACAGTCCCTTCCAGAATCACAAGCAAAGGACTCTGTGTTACTGGATGCTTCCATTTTCTCAGCTGTAACATATTATTTAACTTGTCAGTATCAAAAACTTGTGTGCATTATAAGCATACAGAAACTTCTGGCACATTTTCTCCAACAGAATGTCACTGGTTTAAATCTCTTTTAAAGTCAGTGATCCAGTTGTGCCTGATGCCTAATATAGGTAGCAACTTTAAGAATAGGGAACTTACACAATCGTATTTTATCTTTGTCTCTTTAAAGTGGCAATGCTGCTTTTGAGTGTGACTTTTACAACTACCAATTTGTTGCAAGTTGACACTAAAGACATTGCATTTTATTCAGAACCCATGTTGTAGTTTTGCACTGGAAATTCCAGGACTATTGTGTTTCATTTGAGGTCTGGCTGCAAGCTGGATTATTTCTGTATTCTGCATCACTGATGTTTATACAGTTTTTGTAAACTCATTTATACATTTTTTTTCCCTGAACTCTTGGAGCCTAATTGCTTTTTTGTGTTGGTAGCTGTTTTTTCAATAGATTTGTTCCTAAGATGTGTTGATGGTGAAGGCCAAAACAAACGATACAAATGTGTAACTTTTGTGCATTTGTAACGAGGTTCACAGTCTGTTTCTTTGAGGTCAGTTTCTGCTACAGAGTAATCGTCCTGGGGTCTATTTCTATTCCGAAATAAAAGAGCTTCCAAGTTTTCTACTTGTTTATATATAACAAACAAACCAAAACGCTTTAGAGTAAGAACCATTCATTTTAAAAGTGTAAGCCTAGAGCCAACGAAGGTAATGTTTGAGCTGTACTTTAAAGCAGTGCTGTCTTTGCCTAGAGCGGTGTAAGGAGGCGCGTGAGCTCTGCCTCCTGCCCCCAAGCCCCCCGCCACCGTTCCCGCCTTCACTCGGACACCCTCACGCTGCACGAACGTTAAGAGCTGGTGCGAGCTGAATCTTTACTCCTGTGACTAAAAGGCACATGGAATCAGAACTATGATGACACTTCAGTGCTACCGTGCTGCTTTCAGCAGCTTCTGCCTGCCGCCCGCCCTCTGTGTCTCCGGTCAGTTTCGCGCCCCAGGCTGTGGAGTCTCTCCTGCCCCACGGGGCGCCCCGCCACTACACACAGCCTTAAAGAGGCGAAAACTCCGTCCCTGATACTGTACTGCTCTGAGAAGGCGTTTCCAGTGAAAAAGCCCCACTTGAAGGGCGGCTGGTCCCCCCCGCCCCGATCAACGCTTCCCGTGGGCACTGCTCTGGCCACGGGGCTTCCGCCACTGTTAAGGAGCCCCGGATCGAGAGCGGGAGACTCTCCCTCTCCCGGCATCCCCCTGGACGAGCGTAACACCCTCCTGCGCAGTCCGGCGGGAATCGAAGGGAGAGCTGCAGCAGAGTGGCGCAGCGTCCGTCTGTGAATAGCAGCCTCCTCGCCCCGCGCCATCTTGAATACTAGCTGGGGGCAGAGTTCCCCCCCCTGCAAGATGGCGCCGGCCGGGTGAGTGACATGTCCAGTCACGTGGGCAACGGATGAGCCCCTCTCTCCCCCCGCCTTAAATGATCTCTATGGTTCAGCCGGACACATAGGCGGCGGCGGCGGCGGAGAGGGACGGAGCCGCGGCGGGAGCGGGGCTGTAGCTGTGGCTCTCGCACGGCACCTCCTTTGTCTGCAGCTTCGGCAAGGCGAGCTCTTCCCCCTTCCTGACCCTCCAGCTTGCGTCCCGACGCCCTCATCCGAGGGCTCGGTTCCTTCCTCTCCGCCGGGAGAGGCGGCGGTGGCTCCCGGCTGGGGCGGCCGCACGACGCGCCGTGGGGAGAGTGGGGCTGCGTCCGGAGAGCGCTCTGGCCCATCGCCTCCGCCTCTCCGGGGAGCGGGCGGACCGGCCTGCCGGAGGCCAGCGGGCAGGGGCGGCGGGAGGTCAGCTGCGGACGGGCAGGGCGGGTCGCTGGCGGTGGCGGTTGCCTCTTCGCCCCGCACCCCCTTCCTCCGCGGGCTGTCGGGGCCGTGGGGTGGCCGTGCTGTGCTGCAGGGAGGGGCGGCGCGGGCGACTCCTGTGCCGCCGCGGATCCTGCGGAGGGTGGGTAAGGGGGGCGACTGAAGCGGGCTGGGGAGGGGGTCGGGATGTGTGTACGTATGTGTGTGTGTGTGGGGGGGTTATCTGTCTGCTGTGTTTCTCTCTTTTTCGGCTCCCCCCCCCATGTCTCTCCTTTCTTCCCTCCCT
>VWZO01010233.1:235449-353144 GCA_013396975.1 Bucco capensis
CTCCCCGCCCCATCTGTTATAGGCTTGCGGAACTCTGGCTGTTTGAAATTAAACGTGATCTTTACTGTACCAGCTGGGGTCTGTAACGTATCTCATAAATGAAGCTCTTCCCGTCGGTTTCAGGTCATGCAAGGAAAAGGGCAAGGGCAAAGCTGGGGAGGGAGCTGGGCGGGGTTTCCCTTTGCTTTTCACAGTCAGGCGAGAGGAGTCTGGTTGATGTCTGCAGCAGATAAAGGAGACAAGAGGATCATCAAAAGACCCCAGAGCCCTTTTATCTTTCTGCCGATTTTCCCTCTAATTTCATTTGTCATCGCTGTGTTGTGTGTCTGCTTGTTTCCCTCCTTCAGAAGGGGTCGGGTGCACCAGGGCCCTGGCTGAGGTAGTAGTTTGTGCTGTTGGTCGGGTTGTGACATTGCCCGCTGTGGAGATAACTGCGCAAGCTACTGCCTTGCTAGTGCTGGTGATGATCAGCTGCAGATGAAGACAATGACAATGGGAATCCCCTTTGTTTTCCTGGAATTGCATGCTGCTGAGGTGGCAACAATTCCTTCTCCTCCTACTTCTGCAGAAGGAGCCTAACCTTGGCCACTGAGATGAGTAGTGGGGTTCGACCCCGTCAGTAGGATGCTGCTTCTTTCACAGAGCTGGATGAAAAACCATTAGTTTCATACTGTTTGGAGGGCACCTGAATATGGGCTGAAGAGCAAGTGTCTGCATTTCTTCTAATGTTTAGACCTTTTTCACATGGTATCCTTGAAAGAGGTGGATTTTCTATTTTGTGAAGAGAGATCAATGATGGACTTTTATTTTCTGTGTTCTCAATATGAAAATCTTGTGTGATCTTAAGTGCTTTTGTTTGAAGGGTAAAAAAAATCCTGAATATTTATTTTGACAGAAGCAAAAATATGTAATTATTGCTCTCCTTATATTGCTAAGATGGTCTTTTTACAGTATAGTTGCTTAACTGTACTGCTTGGTGCTAACAGTTTTCTAGGTGAACTTCTGAGAGATCCTGTATATTTCGATTGACTTACTATGAAAAACAAACCTATGAATCTGTTACTGTGAATTAATTAAAACTGCTGGTATATTTATAGTGATGGCTAAAGGTTTCTTTTTTACATGAATTTTAGTGTGGTGATCACTTCTTACAATGGCTTTAACTTGGAATATATTAAAACATTTGCAATAAATATGCATAACTGTCTCTTACATTTTTTAAAAACGAGAGTTAATTTTTCTGCCTTTATAAGACCTAATTATGAATAGGTTGTGGTTAACCTTTTTAGTTTATAGGGAAAGTTAAAGATCTAGCTAAAAACTTTGCTGTTAATGCCTTAGTACTGCTTCCAATTCACAGTTTTAATGTATATATAAAGTTGGGAAGAGATGGGCAAACTTAGAGATATTTAACTTTACCTCTGGTTCTAAATTGTTTGAACTCATCATTCAGAAGACATGCAAAGGTTGCACCTCTGCTGAATGTAAAGTGCCTGCAGAACATAGGGAACGTTGTACTTGTTGACAAGTTTAATGTGATGATAGTTCATCACTACTCTGTGCAACGCATTATTCTAGTAATTCAAGCTCTGTCATAAACTGAACTTTTTAAAAGCTAGGCATTCTCATGCTCACTAATAAACTAACGCATTAAGTGTTCTTGCTAGTTGGCTTTCTTTTGAAGTAAAATAGTGATCATAGTTGTTGACTGTCCACAAATATAAAACATACCTTGGATTTTTTTTTCCCCCCACCCTAATTGGAAGGGGCAAAAAGCATACTATAGCTGGCTGCTTTTCACATCCTCACAAACAGCACGTCTCAAACAGAGCTCCTTGAGGTTTGATCTGGAAGTTAAGGGTGATACTTTAACCATCTACCTTTAGGCATCCAATTTATCTGACTAATGCACTAGCCCCTCTCTCTCCAGTGGAGAAAGCAGAGATAGATCCCTGATGTAAATCATGCTTTCAAGTGCCTTAGCATTACTTGATCTGAGCTTATCTCCTTTCAAGGAGCTTGTCTCTGTATGTCGATTGTAAGGGAGGTGAAGGAGCTTCAGCTAAGCTAAGTAAGTGCATGTAGGTGGGTGGTGTGAAATTGTCCTCCCTGTTCCTTTCACTTCTTATGCTCACACAACTTGGGTAGAACTAGAGCTTAGCTCCCTTTTGTAGCTTTTTGAGTTTGGGGAAGAGAATCAATGGGAGAAAATGTATTTAAGTATACTGCCATTAAGCACTTAGTTGTTTTTCTCCTGTGTAAAACATCTCCCTTAAACTTCCATTGCCTCCTGAGCAATCAGTTCTTTGTGCTCTGGCTGGTGACTTCAGAGTTCAGGAGAATGTTAAGAACCTCTACTAAAATAAGATAGTGCTACTGAAATAATGCAGATAGGAGGACTACTGGTGAGATGATGTGGAATGCAGGAGGTAGTTTGTCCTTGTGTCCCTATGGGTCTTGGTTATGTATTGCTTAGTAGGTTTTAGGTGTGTACATGTGAATATTTCTTTTGAGGGGTTGCATTTAAGTTGTTCAGCTTTGCTCTAGGGATCTCCATACATTTCTTAGTTCAGAACACTTCTCAGTCTTGCATTCAAAGCACAGAAGTTAATCCAGACAAGTTCTAGTCTCAATTCTTGCTGCTTAACTGTCCCATTTACATAGCTTACTCCCATAAAGAAGGCAGTGACATCATGCAGTTTGCCAGCAGAATGGAGATCCCTGTCTTAGTGATGTTGGAAAAGTCAAAGCTGGTGTTTCTGAAAATATCTGAAAACATAAAATGGAAAGAGTGGCTCATATCTTGCAAATTCGGTGATCTTTTATTGTGATTTAATGAATTAGCTTGGCATGATGAATTGCATCATGCCAATTAAAAAGCTGTACTGCTGGCATGTTATTGTCTATGACATTGTCTCGTGCTAAAAATTTTTCCCCCCTTTATTCTTCAGAGGTTTCACTCAGTCAAACTTCTTGTGTGAGTTTGTTATAGAAACATTAAAATAGGCACATGGCTGAGTTGATGGAATTGCTGTGCAAAATTATTTACTTTATAGTATCCCTATTGTGTATTGTTTGCTGTGCTGGGTGAAAAAGTACTGCAAGAAATGTTCCTCTGTAGCTTTTCTGAGCACTTCTTTTGACTCATGGAATAATAAAAATGCATTGAGATTCATGGCATAGTCGATTAAGCTTTAGATGCTCTTATTCCCTGGTTTGATGTCTTTTTGCACTATTGTCTTACCTATTTTGTGAAGAACAGTGACCAGCTGCTTGCCCCACCAGCTACTGTCTGTCAATGCTGCTTCTAAAGATACTGGCATGCATCAACCTAAAATCTTATATTCAAGATAGTTGCTTCCCTGCAGGGTGCAGTTGTCCTCTCTGTCACCAGGGAGAATGCTGTGTTCTCATGCTAGCAAAATTGATATTTGAGAACTTGTCTTCAGTGGGGGCTTGCTTGGTTCTTCTGCTTAATAGATCCTGGGCCATGCACATAAGTGAGACTTCTCACTGGAAAGCAGATTAAGACAGTAAGGAGAAATGCCACTGTCTAGAGAATTACCTCTATAAATACAGAAACACTTACTGAAAATACATCAATATATTTAACAAGTTATGTATGTGCCTTTGCTACTTTGCTCTGTAAGAATCAGTGGTAAATTAACAACGAAATATTTATACCAGTAATTATAAATGAAAATGGGCCACATTCTTTATATTTAAATAGTTAAATGATCAGTTGAAATTGGTTCTAGAACATTGTTTCTAGAGGCTTTACATATTTATATAGTGATGGTGTATGGCTCCAGAGAAATTTTCTGTGTCAGAAATAGAAGTGTCATTCAAAAAAGTGTGAATGTTAATATCCAGATTCTAGTTATCCAGAATGCCTTGAATATTAGTCTTCTAATATATATTTGGATCATAATTTATACAAATTTATAAATTTATTTTTAAGTATTCAATCTTTTTAGCTGAGCAAGTTGAGTTTTAGCTTCTCAGCTGCATTAATGTACACACTTTATGAATTTAAAAAAAATCCAAAATTGTCAAAAAAGAACATGTGTCCTGCCACTGAAGGTGTTAAAGGTGAGGAAAGACTGCAGAAGTACAACAGCAAAAGTTACCCTTACTGAGGATTTAGTGGAATTGCTCAAGTGAAAGGCTTACTTTTAATGGGAAGGGACTGGAGTGTGCTGTTGGACATGCAAGGTGCTGCTATGTTTGGGCAGGGAAGTGTGTCTGAAGACTGGAAATGACCACCTGTTTCTTCTCCCTGGCCAAGACTTTACCTGCAGCCTTCCTTACAAGCCTTGCTTATTTCTCCTGTCTTTCAGTTTTCTTTGAACTTTAAGGTCTCTCTCTTGCTCTATTAGTTTATGTTGCCTCTGCAACCCAGGCAGAACTGCCTGTATCTTCACAGCTGGTGTCTGAATTTTGCCTGCCTGTTTGAGGCCTCTGGTGAAGTTTGTGATGGCTGCAACAAAGAGCTGTCTTGGTGCATCAGGTTGACTACATCCAGAACTTACTGATGGTAATGTGTTAGTACACAAATGGAAACAAATTCGGTCTTGCACCTTCTTTCCTAAATACTGGAAGTATCTTTTTCTAGGCTAGCTGAGAAAATAGCATCTATGATATCTGGTCCCTGACCACTATATTCCTTCTTTCCACTCTCTCCGCAGAAAGTTTTGAAGCCAAGAATTGTCTTTGGTCACTTGAAAGAAGCTTGAAGTTTTAGAAAAAAATTATGTTCTTCTGACTTCCATGAAAATAGGTTTAAAAATCTCATTACTAAGGTAAATGTGGTATGTCCCAAGTTCGTCTTTCACCTGAAGGGAAGTCAGAGTGTGCCTCATCCATCCCATACTGAAGGGTGCTTTTTCTGCCCGCCATTTCATACTTTGCGGGAAGTGAGGATTTTTGCCTTGCAGGTGACCTAAGCCTTGTCCCACAAAAATGAGAGAAAGAAATTGGTATGAAAATGCTGGCACTGAATGAGGCATGGCCATCTTTGTGGAGGTTTGTGTGTGTTAGAAGAGAATAGGGGGTAGTCTGCTGTTGGTTAACTTCTGAAGTACCACACTAAGTACCACATTAGGTCACATTAGTGACCTAGTATTACCTGTGGCACATGTTCCTGGAAGGATATGTTGCTTGATGCCAAGACTTTTGACCAGAAATGCAAGAGCATCATTCATGTGCTAACTGCAAAGAAAAACAGTAGGTGTGGAAGCAAAGTGGTGACAGACTTCCAGCTGCTTTGAAATCTATGTTTTTATCTGGCAAAAATCAATGTGGTTTGTGTGTGTGGTTTTTGCTGAGGCCTTGTATTTCAGGCTAAAGCTTAGTTTTCAGTCTACATGGATCTTGTTCACTCCCAGAATTTCTACACCATTCTCTGAAGGGAAAAGTTGGTCCAGTTGAGGAGCTTCCAGAAAGAAGCTTTTGAAGATTAAAATAAATCTATAAAGTAGTACATTTTAATTAGTATTAAAAACTTTGGTTATGATAGTATTTGAAGTATGAAGAAGTGTCTTTTTTCTTAGGTAGGTGTAAGTGAAAGCTACATCACTCTTGTCCAGTAAAACGATACTTGAGATGAATTGTGTTTCTGTAGAGTACCATGGGATCCATCAGGTAGTGATGTATGCAGCCATTACAGACATATTCATCTCCCATGCAGTGGCAAGTGTTGTAGTATGCTTAGCAGAAATAACACAGAAGGGCCAGAAGTGAACTCAAAACCTGAGATGTTTGTTTGAGAGCCTCTGTGATGTTCCCACTCCTGATATTGGAGCATGGGACCTTCAGAACCTTCTGAAAAATGTATTGCTATGTCAGTGACCTGTGTAATAGGTACTAATTCATCTAGGAAAGCCACCACCTGGATCCATTCTTTAATTCCCCCTGTGTTGACAGGATAGATCCCACTATGCTATGTTTCCTTGATCAGTTTTTAGATGTATTATAGCTGAACTCTGAGTTATTTTCAGGAGTAAGATGAGGCCAAGGAGGTAGATGTTTAGGTGCATGTGTTCTTTTTGTTCTCTCTGTTCCTAAATTGAACACATGTATTAGAAGCTGAGGAAGATGTAGGACCAAGGTACAGTCCTTTGTGAAATGCTGTGGTGCAATAGATGCACAGGCTAAATGGTGCAGTCTTACTCTTGTTCCTGAAGCCCTGAGCTGCTTCCTGTTGTGGTTTAACCCTAGCTGTCAACAAAGCACCAACAGCCACTCACTCTTTCCCCCTCTCGTTATCACAAGGTTCCCAAGTGCATCAGAGTAAGATGATAAGCAGTAGAGCAGGCAGCAAAACAAAAAAGCAGCCACTAACAAGCTCTGGACTCTAATATACTTACTGTATAGCACTGCTCAGCAATTACAAAAACATCCCTGTGTTCCTGACACTGTTTTCAGCACAAATCCAAAGCATAGCCCCATACTAGCTGCTGTGAAGAAAACTTAAACTATAGCCCTTCAGCATCACCTGCAAAGTCTATTGCTGTATTGCATCTAGTTCTTGCTTTGTGCATCTAGTTAGGACTGCTTCAAGGCCATCTGTGTTGTACAGGAGATGGAACAAGCATGTCTACAATGATCTGGTTGGAGTTTGGATCTTAGATTTTCTGTTATCCTAACTTTAAAAAGCTTTTCTGTCTGGAAAGCTGCCTGCAACTCCTTACAGGTCTAGGTCAAACTGCAACTTACCCCTCATTGAGGAGAGGTTTTTTGCTTAGGTGAACAAAGGGGAAATTGTCAGCAGATCCAGGACAACTCCATGAATAGACCTGTTTTCAGGACCGTGGGTGAAGAGCCATCTCTTTGCCAAATGGATCAGTATGCCTGTCAAGGGGGCAACTGCCCTCTTTGAAGCCTTGCTGCATCCAGTTCTGGTCACCTTGTGGAGAATTTCTTTAGAATGGGTAAATCTGGTGTCTGAATCCATGTTACTGGGTGATTTGTATCATGGTGATTCAAAAACTTACTCTGTGGTGTCTTCTCTAGTGTTCTCAGGCTGAGCAGAAAATAAATCACTTCCTTACCTCCACTTACCTGCCTTACCTTATTAGGAGCCAGTATTTACATGTGCAGGGGGCTATGCTGAATATGCAATACCTGTGTTTCCTGAAGTCTTCTTTCCCAAGGTGATAATTATAAGCTTTATGAGGATGTACACATGCATTGTCACTGTCCATAACTATCTTGTGCTGCTCTGTCATGTACCCCAATCTGATTCACACAGTGATTTCAGTCAGATGCTGAGATTTAGCAGCCTAAAAATCTAGTGTGCTTCTGTAATAGTAATCCTTTGAGCTAGCCATCAGTATCATGGTAGCCTTTTATGTGGCAAAACCTGAATATGGGCCCAAGAAATGCTTCTGTCAGCAAGGATGCAGTAGGTTATTTTTGTAGATCCTCATGCAGGTTTGATTAGAGTTAAGGTAGGTCTGTAATGGTCCATACAAATGTACAATGTCAGAGCAAGCACTGTTATACACATTAAATGTTTATAGGTGTGCCAGTCTGCCAGCTATGATGCCATTATTTTTCAGCTCCCTCAGGTTTCTTCCCTCTCTTGTGACCTAGCTTTTCCACTACTCCCCAGCCTCATGAACATCTTTCTTCTTTCCAGCATCTGAAAGATTGCTTTCTAGTCATGTTAGTTCCTGGTGTTGTACCTGTCCTGCATCCTGTACCCAGCTGCTGTCTTTGCTACTTTAGAACATAGTTATAGGCTAAAGTAGAAAAGAAAATTGGGAAGGATGGCAGAGGAAGCAAGTGCTTAAGTTTACCAATCCTTTTTTGATGGTTGAAAAGTAAAAATGGTCTAATAAGGGAACAAAGTGCAAAGCTTAAAGAAAGTAGATAAACATTAGGGTTGCTAATCAAAACCCAAATAAAACAATTGGTGGAAGGTCTAGTGGGAGAGAGGTCCTTAAACATTTATACAGTATTTTCTCCCTCCCTTCCCTAGCCTCGGACTACCTACAGCCCTGCTGTTTTAACAACATGATGGTAGAGTGCTTAGGATGTCACATGGCTCCTGACAACCCCCAGCAGACATCACATAAGCTGCAGCTAGCTGAATTTGGATCTGGAGGCAGCAAACAACAATTCAGGTACCATTAGGATCTTCTGCTTCAGGAAGCTCTAATGCAGGTGGCTCAGCTGGTCATGATGATCATGTGTAAGCCTGGCCATATGGCTGTGGTCAGCTCCTGCCAAGGGTGGACTTGGCATTTGCCCAGAAAATCCTTTATGGTAATTTTGAGGTCTTCGAGCCTGCTACTGACTTGTGTGGCAGGAGGGGTTGCAGGCAGCTGTGGAGCAGCAGGGCCCACCTTCAGAAGAATCAGGCAGAAGGAACCATTGGAACTGAGCTGTGTACAGAGCTGCTTCCCAGAGCCCTTCTACTCTGGCATGAGCATTCCAAGGCCAAAACTTGCAGTTCTGTATATGGATGCCAGTATTGTTCAATCCAGTTATCAGTCCTCAAGAAGGCAAAATACCATCCATAACGGTAGCTGCAGATGTTACAGAGATTGGTAGGACAGTACATGTGGAGCATTTGCAGTTACAAAGCAATCCCAAATGTTTCTTTAGTCACAGTCCAACATACTTAATACTGTCAATCTTGAAGTACTATATCTACAGGCAAAAAAGTAGGCTACATCCACAGGATGTGTTGTATAGAGACCTAAAAGTAGTTTGAGGTAACAGATGGCAACTCTTGTCTGTTATATAAAATTATTTGTAAACGTCAGGAAAAAAATAAAAATAGAATTAATTCAGTCAAAAATTCCTGCTGGTTTAAAGAACATACTGAGATTCTATCTGATGGATAATAGGAGAGTTTGACAGAACGATTGCAGTAGATCCACTCTTTTGAAAATTAAGCCTAAATGGTAGAAGAGGAGGGCTTCCCCTCTCCATCTCCTTTGAATTTATTCTTTCAGTAAAAAGATGTGTAGCTTTTACCTGCAAAGTCAACACCAGTGTGGGTCACCACACTTACAGACTTCTGGGTTCAATCATGATGTGCCGAGATCCCAGAGTTCTCAGATTAAGCCAAGGCAGCAAACACTAAGGTGATCTTACCAGCTTTACTTTGCTCTAGTCCCAGCCATTACGTGAAATGCTGAGACTTGGCTACTTTTGATTGTCCCTTTGTGCTTCAGTTTCTCCCTCTTTCTTTTCTTGCCTTTATGATAATCAGGTCTTGTTTAATTAGTCAAAAGCTTGTCTTCTGCAACCTTGCAACCAGGTAAAAAACAGCATCTTTTGATGTGATAATGTTTTGGGTCAGACTTAATGTGACTGAAAGATGAAACCTAGGTTTTCATTAATAGTGGCTGGTGTGGAAGGACCTAGCAAGACCAAATGGAATTTTCTTATTTGTTTAGCATTTAGATTTATTTTTTTTCTCCCTTTCTCTCTGGTTATGTTTGTACTTCCCTGAATATCTAGGCTATTTCAATTGGTTTTCCCATCCCTAAAAACACTGTTAGCACTTTTATCAACATTTTGGTTTGTCAAGACTGTTTAAACAGGAGTGTTGGTTTTTTTTCCATGTATATTTTGTATAGCTGAAATAATGGGAAAAGCATAAAACTGAAGATTTAGGTTACCCTTCAGATGATTTAACTGGGTAGGATTTGCCACTGCCTCCCCCACATTCTTTATAAAGGGCTTGCACGTTTCTTGTGTGGTTGTCTGTAATAGAATTAAGCAGGATGAGATTGCTGGGTTCATAACCCTGACATTTCATATAGTAAAAGACAGCATCATGTTAACAACTCTGTACTGATTTTGGCAGTATACCTGGACCTGGGTAGTCAACTACATCTCATTAAGCAAAGATTTAGAAAAGGGACTGGTGTCTTTGAAGTCCCCTTCAAGTGGACTTCTGCTACAGCACTTCAGTATACAGAGAGAAAGCTTTTATGCTGAACAAAGTGATCTTCCATCATATAGCACTTGATTATTGTATATTGATGGACTGGTAATTTTAATTCAAAAAGAAATGGGACTATTGGAAAGAATTCAAAGATTGACGTGTTTGGGGAGAAAGTCTCAAGACACAAGCCATACACGTATTCAGCAGATCACTGATTTTGGTGTGTGGTTTTTGTGGTGGTGGTTGTTTTTTTTAAGTAGTCAGTGGCAAATACCTGGTGTAAATACTTGCTGGTGTGATAATTTAAAATCAGTTAATTCTTATAAATGGAGAGTTTCTCTGCTGTGAGTAAAACTTGCTTGCTTGACAGTGGAACTGTGTTGGCAAGTGGGTTTCAACCAACTTAGTGTAATGACTAAACTTCCTTTGCTTTCACTGAAGCTTAGCTTCCTTTGCTATCATCATTGGCTTTAGCTGTGAATACCACATTGCTTCTCTCTGGGTGCTTATTCAAGTCCTGCTACTGCAAAGGGTTTTGTTCAGTATTTAAACTTTGGCTTGAAATAAAACACCATCACTACCACCAACAAAAAAAACCCCAGCCAACCTCAAGATCTCTGCACCAGGAAAGTAAGTCTTCTCAAACACTTTTTTGTTTGTTTACTCTCATCTTAATTCCAGCAGGTTTGGTTTTCCAAATTACTGAAAGTTTTAGCAACATTGTTCATTCAACAGTGTATCTTCCATGTAAATATTTTTTGGGTTATAGAAAGCAAGAGGGAATTGCTGGATCCACTGCTGGTATGGTCAGTATCCCTTTGAAGTAATGCAGATCATATGCTCCATTTACAGAAGCATCTGAGCTGCTGTTGCTACAGCAAGAAACTAGCACTTAATGGGGGCCATCAGATCAGGCAACATTATGGTCTGCTTCTCAAACATACACACAAAAAATCAGAAAGGCTGTGATAAAGACTAATTTCCTTAGATTCTTCATTCTTTTTTGCATGGATGATATATTTTTAAGCATCTGTCTTTGTGCCAACGGATTTTTCTCTCAAGCTAGTGCTGAGAAATTGCTCTTCCTCTCCAAGGACACTCCTTTGTGGTCAACTGCAGCATAACCAGCTAAACCTAATCTCTGCCTTGTTCAATCCTCGAGATGAGCCATTTCCAGAATATTTCAGAAAACACAGACTGAGATTTTTCAGCTGCCCCAAGTCAACTTGGGGAACCAGGGAGAGAACTAGGGCTCAAACACCATGGTACATAGATGAGCCTGCAGGTTTGGAAGTAGTCTAAAGCTATGTTAAAAATGACTAACCTTTTCTAATGAACCTGGACTCATTTGAGGAGTCTGCAGCCATCTGCCAGAGTATTGTCACCTAAACCCCAGGCTGGTGCAGTGGCTGTATTGTTAGGCCTGATGTTGAACCTGACCCAGCACATGGCTTCCTGTTTGTAGTTCAGATGCACTGCTGTGTAATACAAGTTGTTTAGCTGCTTTTTTATTTGTAGGATAAGTGCCTGTAAAGCTCTACTTGTCTTAAAACCCACAGGAAAAGAGATAAAGGAGCAAACAAACTGACTCACTGTCATACCTGAGGTTATCAGAGATGCCTGTGCATGGTAAATACAGGAACAAACAAAAGAAGGAACTGCTTGAAAAGCAACACATATTTTATCTTCTCCCTTTCTCATCTCCCTTTGTTTTATCCAATATAAACTGAATTTGACAGTCTGCAGGATAGGTTGTAAATCATTGCATTTGTTGTAACTTGCTTTGATGGTCACTGAATACTGCTTCATGTAAGATCATGCTACTTTATATCAAAAAGTATCTAAATAAGCAAGTCTTTAATAGTTGCAGAAACATAAGATGAAGGTATGATCTTTTGCTCCAGCAATAATTCCACTTCTTTATTCAGTTTCCATTTTTGCTGGTTTTTTTTTGTATTCCATTCTCCTTCAAGTGATTATGCAGCTTGAAAAAAGGACAGATCTTTACATACATGTGGAAAATAATTTTCTTAAAATGAATGCATCTATTCAGGCCCTTTTAGGCACTTTTTCACAGCTTTGCCTGATGGATCTTCCTTTCCCTTTTTTTTTTTTTATTATTTTTCCTATTCCCCTGTGACTGTTTTCTTTAGCTTTTTCCAGAAATGTACTGTGTGAGAGAGATTTCTAGGTCTGTGACTGAAATCAGACTAGGTTCAAACATAAACTAATGACCTCATTTGTCTTGCATAAAATACATGTTTTTTATTTTTGTTGGAACAGTATTACCTCACTATGTAATGAAGGTAAAATATATCTCCTGACTCAATATTCCTATAACTTAACCCTTTCCTCCTATTCTGAATTTCGTTACTTCTTCCAATCAGGACTACTTCACATCTCTCACAATGTTTTTCTTTATTTAATGTGACTCCTTTGTTTATCAAAATGGTATTGAATTTATAGTGATTAGACTTCTGCTCTTTTCTGTTTCAAGTAATGCTGGTAAGACTCTTATTTTCCCTACACCAGCCCACAATTCTTAATGAATACACGGAGAAGTGTGTTGCAGGAATGGATTCTACTAGAACACATTTCTAAATCTTCTTCCAGTTAATATTAACAACAGTGCATTTTTTTTCTCCCCATTAGATTTATTTCCCAATCAGAGAAAGCAGGTTTAGTTAGTTGCACTTGAGTTCTGATGATCAAGTTGACTACTACTTAATTATTCTCCTGTGGTGCTTGAAATTCTTGCAGTAAGCTTAGTATTTAATGCAAAATACTGAACTGTAAGCCTTTATACATGCATTTTGAAATCATTCATGTGCTTACCATTTCCCAAAGCTCTCTCACCTCACTTAACTGGATTATGTAGAAATAAAGTTAAATATTGCTGTTTCCTTTACTGCTCTATAAGCTCAGATCTCCTCTAAGAAAAATTCTAGCTACAGCTTGTGACAACAACATAAGTTTAGATGGATTTTTGAAGACAAGAGCAAGATGAGACTGAAAGAGAAGATTAGATGGGTGACTTTGTGTGGGTATTTAACAAAACACAACACTTGGAGAAAAAAAGCAAGCAAATAGTGGAAGTGACCTTTTGAATAACTGATACACAATTTACATTGAAAGGACTGGCTAGTGAAGGGAAAAGAAAGTTGTGGAACAAGTTTCCTTTACTGAAGGAGAGAAAAGAGAGAAAGAAGGAAGAAAACACAGTAGCAAATAAGTAGAGGAAAGAAGGCAGGATCAGCAGAAAAGAGGGAAAAAAATGTGGTGATAGTGTCAAGTGCCCAAGGAACAGTGAGCATGATAAATGGACTGCAAAAGAGAACAGATGACATGAGGGTCTGCAGACAGAAGAAAGAGAAGATGAGGAATCTAAGAATGATGCAATTAGCAATAGGAAAAGGACATGGATGTAACTAGTACTCCCTTCTGAAGAAAAATGGGTAGGCTGTCATAAAAATGGATCCAGAGGTATGTTTGTGAAGATAAAAATTACAGATTTGATCTAAAAATTATAATGCTCCAGTGAACAGAAGTGTACAGATTTCCTAGAAGCTTCAGTGTAGTTTTCCCATTTCCTGAAGAAGGAAGGGCAAAGGTGTGGTGATCCACAGATGGCTCAAGAGTTGGTGCTAAGATTGATGGATTACTGAGAACAGTACCGAAAGAGAGTATTTCTTAATGGATACACCAGTTTTATGGATACTTCCTGAGATTCACTTTGGACTCATGCAGGGGGCAATTAAGTTGAGACAAAAAAACCCAAACAACAACACACCCCCCCCCCCCCCCCCCCCCCCCCCCCCCCCTCCAGCAACCTTTCTTTAAAATTTCAAGTAATCAACATTCCACAATCTCATCATATTAAATAAGTACATCTGGTAGGGAAAAATAANCAGGAATAAAATCTGGGTTTCCAAGAGCCCCTTCCTATTATATGCTCTTAAATGTTTACCTAGATGGTCTCTTTCTCTTGCTCCTGTCTTATGACAACTTCTTTTTCTTAACCATCATTTTGTAGTGTTGTGCCACTGTTATGCACTTAACATTGCAACCAAGTAGTTTTTAAGGATTTCAGCAATCTCCATGTCTCTTGAAACAGGAAGGTAAAAGCAATCTATAGTCACAGGCTTTGTTGTTCATTCTTTCTCAAAAGCTTGTGTTGCTTTCTAGGGTAATTTCACTTGCTTTTTTAACCAGTTACTTTGCTATGGCTGAACACTTTTAACCTGACTTTCTAAGAGAACAAGTTTATGTGATTGTGCATCTGCTAATCTTTCCTTATGAACCTTGAATCCATTGGCCTATTCCATCAACAGGGAGAAAAATGAGAAGTATTAGATTTCTGAAGAAGTTATGCCTTTATCTAGACAGCTGGATAAAGAAGAGAGCCTGCTAGCATCAAGGCTCTAAGAGCTCTTATCAATTACCTTAAAATCCATGAGAAGTCATCCTCTAGGCACAAATCCAGAGGAAACCAGGCTTAACTAATTCATGTCCTTCGATCATCCTTCCAAGTCCCCAGCCTCTGCCATGTGACAGCACCAGGTGGCGGCATTCATAGGACTTTGGCCTAAGAGAACCAGTGTTCTCAAGACATGGCTGAGAAACCTCAGCTGACAGCCAGATATTTGACTTAACTATTACTGCAACACTAGTGTAGATATGGTGCAGTAGTGGAACATTTAATGAAAATGGCTAGCATAAATGAAGTCTTTGTGACTGCTTTTGAATGTCTGTTCACCTTCTTCAGCTCCTCTACCGTTTCTCTCCCTGTAGTCTCCCAAGTACTAGTGGTTGTCATCTGGTTTCAGAAATGTTGCTACTATGACAATACTTCTTCTTTCTTTTTTTTTTTTTTTAATGTACTTCTATTTCCTGGTGAATCCTGGTCTCACTGTTCAGTTGTTTGCAGATTTAGTAAGTCTGATGGAAGGAAAAACATGACGACAACACAAAAAGCAATGTAAGTAAAACCACACGAAACTTATGAACTTTGCTAAACTAGTGGGATACATCCATGAATCATTCTTGGTCCCATCCCAATTTTAAAGGACTGCTGCTCATCCCCACTTAAGAAAGTATCTACAGAAAGCATGCTAAACCTAGCATAGTATGCCATGGGGTCAAGTGTTAGAATGAAGTCAGTGATAAATTAAGGGATCAAAAACCAAAAGGCAATCCATGTGCTGAAAAGCAGTCATTCCTTTAGAAGTGTTTGTGATGTCTCTGCTGTTGAGGATGCTTATTTGTAACTTTCCAGAATTAGATCTGAACCATCCAGAATGGGCTTTAAGAGGGAAGACATATCTTGTGTTATTTTGGGAGGTACAAAGATTTGTTGGTATGCAGGTCAGTACTCAGAAGAAGTAGCTTTGTTTTATTTACTTAGGATACTCTTGTCATGAGTGAAAACAATGTGTAGAAAGATTTTAATGTGCTACTCAGTTTGTTGATCCCCCCATAAATTTGTACGTAAGAAAGGTAATACTGCACATAATTTATCAGCTTCTCCTAATGTCTCTGTAGTGTGCTATAGGGAACAACACAAGATTGATGGCAGCACAAGATGATGTGCAGGCTGACATACAGCTTTCTGTGTTCTTTAGGCCTATAATACGGGCTTCAGCTTTCTTATATTTGTGTAAGGCTTTGGGCTTGTTTTTATAATTACCATTGAATGTCCCCCAAACTTTTTAGTGATATAAATAATGGTTTATACATTTATTCTTCAATCTCTTGAAAACATACATGAGATTTTATGAGGGCTTTTCTATATATTTCAAATATTTTCATATTTTACTGTCTTATGTCATCTTTTAATTTTTAAAAGTAACTTATTTCATATTTTGGAGGGCTGAAATAACTGTTTTCTGTGTTTTTCCTCTATTGCATGAAGATCATGTGAACAACCTTCGTTTCAGGTCAGATAGCATTTCATCAGGATAGTGAAATGACTGCGAGCATTCATCCCCTGTGGATGAAATCCTAGCCTGCAGCATTGCTGTCTCCCACCTTGAAAAGTGGCAAGACAATTACTGAGGTCCTTGTAGATGGGCTTTAAAGCTGGGCATAATCCAGTGGTGAGTGAAATGCAGAACCATCCAAATCAGTGACATTTAACCCAACCACACGTCAGTCCAGGTGGCAAGATAAATTGGTGCTCAGCTGTTTCCAGCCCATTTTCCTGCATAGTGCTCAAAAATACAAGTAACAGGTTTGGCACCATTTATATGTTTTTTGTACATATGAATACACTTGTGCAAACACACTTTGTTCTGTATTCAGATTTTCTGGTGTAGGTAAACTTCTAAAGCATCTGTATTTCATTTCATGCTTCTCTTAAAACAGTTGTTCTTTCTGGAGAGAGAGCACTCACCTCCTTTCCTTTTGCCATTCATCCTTTCTCCTTTTATTTGTGCAAAGAAATTGCATCACTCTGTGACATTTCAGTAGTGGATGCTACAACCATTTTAACCAAAACACTATTCTTCTGAAATAAAACCTAGACATATTTACTTGTCAACAGATATGCTCTATAACTTCCATAAAGAGGGCTGAATGATAAGAATAGTAAAATATATGAAGCATTTAGGTGTTTCTGAAATTTACCCTTAAAAAGAGCAAGAGCCAGCAATCCCTTGTGCCAACCTCTTTTATCTCTTCCAAAGCTATTTCTCATTTACTGTAATGCTTAACAATTCCATTTCACAGTGTGCTTTGGATTCCCAACAACAGGAAAAAAAAACTTAAGAAAAACCAACTTGCAAATCCAAGACTAGGCATCTGTTTGTGTGCAGTTCTAAATGAAGCCTTACCATTTCTTAATTAATGAGGATCTTTTCCATGTGGAATAAATTCTTAATACTTAGCAGCATTAGTAATGCTTCAAAAAAAAACAACAAACCCCAACAAAAAAAACCCCCACCCCTAAACGTATTTAAAATGGTTCAGTTGCCAACTGCCTTTGACTGTCTCAGTAAGACATTGAAACAGACCTTCTGCTCTAAATTAATAAGGCCAATCACAGCCCCACAAAGCCCAGAATGACCAATCATTCTTCTGGTGTCCTCGCTATCTTTACTGAGGTCAGATAAATCACTTTCAAGCTGTTAAATCAATGATCATAAATTAGGGCTCTGTTTTTACAGCGCCTTGTGGGAAATTCTCATGGTTAAATTAATCTAACAGCTGCAGTGAAGAGCACCTCCCACAAGATCATGGCAAAAGTTCTCTCCCTCCTCACCCTCCTCCCCCCCATTTTATTTTTTTTTAAACGGGGGGAGAAAGGACTGAATTATTTGTTTTTACCTAGCACACAAAATGGAATCCCTCTGTCTATCCCTGCTAATTCGTGTTTCAATTGTACCCAGCTGTTTAAATTGCACTGTGCAGAGATTGCCTTGATCCCCAGGTGCTGGTACTCCATCTGTGCTGCTCTGAGAGACTATTTACAGCAGAGGTTAGGCCAGCGATTGCTGGGATGGAAAACTCATTTCTCAGCCTGGCTTTTATTTACACTCTTATTAAAGATCCTTTCACTCATGTTGGAATGGCAGCTAGTGGCTGCAGTGAGCGTTTGGCATCGAGCCAAGGAGCAAAATTACCATGTGGATGAAAGATAGCCTGCTTCCATTTTAACCTTTCACTGTTCTCCCCTTTCCATCTATATTTGCATGAAGAAGGATGATTATTGAAAGAGATAGGGGGACAAAGGGATGAGAGAATCCTTGTCAGCTGAGCTTTTCAAGGGATTAAACCAATGGTTTGTGACCAATTTGGAAAAATCTTTACTGCCTTATTAATTTCCTACTCCTTTCCCTTAATTGCTATTAGAGTTTATTTTCACATGAAGCAACAGAGCTGCTCATGCTCTGCTCACATCCTTCCCCCACTGCTTCCCTGTGCCTTGTGAACACAACCCTGGGATATGTCTGCAATGTTGAGGTTTCTACTTCATCCCCAATGCAGGTCACACAGAGCCACAGCAACACCCTCAAAGCATTTTTTTCCCTTCCCTACAAATATGCCTCTCAGAAATGAATCACCTTCCTGGGAGTAAGTGGCTCATTGCACATATCATGTTGCATTACTGGGGGAGGACAAGGGAGAGTTTGAGCAGTTGCTGGGGAAGGCTGGCATGCAATCATCATCTTATGGCCCTAGATGCATTTAAAAAATAAAAATAATAATTATTTCTCCAGAAACCTGAACACATTTGTTTTCAGGAGCAACACAGTCCCTCTGAAAAGCAATAAAGCCCACCTCAGCTGTCATGCAACAACCAACATTGCTGAGTGCCAACTGTAGCCCAGCACAACAAGGAGACCCCCCAAAACCTCAAGCCTCAAAACCAAGCTCCATGCATGAGGCAGGCCATGACTGTAAGTGCAGCAGCAGTGCAGATTTTGACTGCTAGCAAAGCAACACTTTTCTTTTTTGCCTGCTTCTAGGGCAGAAGGAGAGAGGAGTTTATTTTTCCATTTTTTGTTTTCCTGAGTGGAGGAGCAGTGACTCCGAGAGATTTACAAGCGTTGGTCTTCTTGCTCCTGAGTCTTGTTTTGGGTAGTGTGCAAATATCAGCTTTCAAAAAAAATCATTAAAAAAACCCCCAAACTCCTTGAAGGATTTAACCCTCTACTCTGTGGTGTTTGTGTTCTACCATTGTTTAACCACTACTTAGCCTTGCAGGTCCCCAGGAGTTGTCTCCACTAATCACCAGGAGGCTCAGATGCTGGCCAGGGGCAGATAGGTTCACAGGACCTGCCGTTATAGGAAGCTTTTTAGTACAGAGATAGCTGTTGACTCCTCCAAAACTAATTGAACTATTCTCAGGTCAATTTTTAAAACTCACTTTTGGTCCCACTGAGAATGAGGCACCTGGAAAAAGGAGTGTCTTGCTATGTCTTCCCCACTAATCCTCCTAAAATGTGGAGGGTTGGTTAATGAAACTTAGCTGTATTCTGGATAACTGATAGCTAAAATAGGTGTATTTACAGACCACTGCTTGCTTTCAGCTACCGGAACAACACAGCATAGTTTCCACCATCTTAGTTGCTACTCAAAGGTCTTTGACCATTTTTTTCCTACATATATCTGTATATAAATATAGATAAAGCTATGAATGCAGTATTCTAGAAGTGCTTATTTATCAGAATTCAGTCTGTGCCCTATAGCTAACTTCATGACCCCAGGTTAGTTGGATGTTGTCTTCCTCATTTCCCAGTTGAGTACCTGAGTCTCACACTACCTGCATTTCTAGTGAAGCCAGCAGCTGGGAAATCTTGCAGGAGCAGTAGCAGAGAAGCACTACATAGAAATTTTATATAACTGTAAATCTTTTATTTTCTCTCCCCCCCCCCCCCTTTTTTTTTTTGTGCTAACCAGACCTTCCCTAAAACACCATTCTTAGAAAAATGTAACCACACAAGATTTACTGTCTGAGCATTGTGTTTAATATTTTTCCCATTCATGAAATACTTGTATGTCTGGACATGAGACTTAGTTTGAAGGGTGTGTTTTGATTCTTGTCTGGCTCATTTAAACTGCTGCTGCTCGAGAAGGGGTAAGAGATGTTCCAGCTCCTCTGAATTCCCAGATGTAAAATTCAATTGCATGAGGGCTGGTGAAAAATAAGCACTAAGAGGGAGTGCAAAGACCAGCAAAGTAAATTTATTTTTTTAATTGGGAGCAAAGTGAACAAAATCCTCAGAAAATGCAGCATAAGAAGGTTGAATTAGGAGCCTGTTTGTGGAGTACCTTGATCTCAGCTAGATGAGATGCAGTTGACATTTGGCTGACAAAGCTCTAGGGAAAGCTAGAGGGTGGTAAGAAATAAGACATTTGGTGTAATTAGTTGTGGTACCAACCCAGGATTGAAAGTAAACAGGCATGCTGGAGAGGAGAGGCTCTTTCAGCATCAAGGTCTAAACTACTTGAGGATGTAGCAATTCTCTGCTCTTTGTTCATTCTTCGGCAATTCCCTATTTGTGTAATTGGTTTGCCTACTTCTAGATCCTGGAGAACTGCAGCTGGGTTTGGCTTCTTCTTGTCTTCCCTTCCCCATCCCAGTACGTGCTGTGATACTGCACTGTACTGTGAAAGCTGCCTCTGCCCACAGCTGCTGAGGCTCTCTAGCTGCAGGATTAAAAATTAAAGTGCTACACACTTAAGAGCTCTGGCTGGGCAGAGTCACTAGGTTTGAAGAGAACAAAATGACTGCAGGTGTGTCAGTTGCTTTAACATCCCTGAGTTTTATTGAATCTTCATCTGAGCAGAGAAATGCTCTCTGTTTAGGAACAATTTGTGCTACTTGATGAGGTGGCAGCAGAGTCATTTTCTTCAACGGTTACTGTCATGGGAAAAATAATACATTTTGTTATAATTTTATTCATGGATATCTTGCAGAATTTCCATAGTCCTAAGTCTTACCTTCCTAAAGCAAAAAACAGCAAAAGTTGAGGTTGCTTTGCTTAGTCTCCAAAAATCTGTCACAATATTTACAGAAATACGCAATGTGTCACCTCAGAAACTAAATGTTGTATCTGAGGAGAATTAACGTATTACATGCATATAAGTTTTTGTTTTGAGGGAATGAGTAATGTTACGTTAATGAAAAAATAATTCTCCTTTCTATGGGGCTTCCCTTTGGCTACCAGCAATTCCTGCCTTGCTGGTGCTGCTGTCTGTATCAGCACCCAGAGGAGTGAGTGTGGAGTGGAGGAAGGTGGATGGCCAAGGACTCAGTGGTACATCTGAAATAGCTACTCTAAAATGTTTTAAATCAAAGAGGAGCACAGCAAGAAGGAAGGAAAAATGCCACCCATAGCATAAATGAACCAGAAAGTGCAGCCTATTGGGAAAGGCCTTGATTTACCAAAGACATGAAAAAAACCCCAACCAAAACAACAAAAAAACCCCTACACAAACAAACAACAACAACAAAAAGCCCAGCAACCAACAGACTGGTAAATCCAGGGATGACTGTGAGGCTCAGAGACAATGTCAAACCATTCTAGCTGACTCTAGTGCCATCTTTACAGAAGAACAGCATAAGGAATTGTCTTCTGTTGCTTAAGGGAAAAAACGCTGAAGGTTAAAGATCAGGGATATTTTGACTCTTTAGAACCTGAGAAATTATGTATTAATACACCAATTCTAATCGTAGGTGGCTTCAAATTCATGAAGGTTCAAGCGTCTCTCATCTGTCAAGGCATCTAAATAATGAGTCTTAAATTAGCTGCAGTAAAGATCTAATTAGTTTTGCTGCTGCAGCTTCCTCCCTTTCCCCCTACTATTTTGTGGCAGAGTGCTGTAGACTATTCTGGCAACTTCAAACTTATGATTAATTGTTCTTAAATTATTAGGAGACCCCAAATCACATGTTCTTTATCTACCTGTAGACACATTTTGTCTGCCTTGCTCATACTCCTTTTATTAGGCTCATCCTCAAAGCACAATGTCTCCCCAAATCATTTTATGTCCCCAAAAATTTGTTTTGCAAAGTGGAGGATTTTCTTAAAAAAAAAAAAAAAAGGCTTTGTCCTTCCTTCTAGCAAGAACAGGATGTGCAGTAACTTTGGTTTATATAAGCCTTCCTGGAAAGCACAAGAGAAACTCTGGAATCAATAAAAGCTGCAGTGAAATAGCAGAAAGTAGTAAACTTTTTGTGAACGTACATTGCTCTATGAGGATGCATTAAGAAGATGAAACTTCAGGCCTCAGCTTTACAGAAACTGTACAAAATAAAATAAATTATTGAGATTGTTCCCTTCTGTCACATTAGTTAACCCAGTAGATTCAGCAGAATACCATGAATACATTATTTGGCTAAGCACTGATTTATTGCCTACAGGAATGATGGAAACTGATGTCCAAATTTGCAGAGTTGTATCTACTACCTAAAAAAAAAAAATAAATCAAAGTAACAAGCTTCACTTGACCTACAAGTTTACAGAATGTAGGGCATGAGAGATGCAAAAGCAATAGGATGATGTGGAACAAGCTCCTTTAGGTTCACTTGATGTGCAACAGTTCCTTGTCACTGCATGCTACCAGCACTTATTTATTCAGCTGACAGCAGCGAGCCAGGCAAAGCTGGGCTGAAGTTTTATTTGCACAGCAATTTTGAACTTGACACAGTGGTGGGAGTGCAGTAATAAACTGCAGGACTTGAGGGGAGAGTGAAAAGAACCAGAGTGAAAGTAACAAATCATTTCTCTTTGCATTCTCCCTTATGCTCAGTGAAAACAACAGGCATATGCAGCATTTTAAAAACTGAGGTAATACTAGAACAAGTGTTCTGCTCCTCTACTAAGTGTGAGGTGAAATAGGAATTGGGAGAGAGCTGCTTGTGCTACAATGAAGTATTTCAAAGATATAGACAGTAGATAGATGCCCAGCTGTCATGCCCAGATAGGCATTGCTTGTGGCTCTGTGCTGGTACAATGCAAAGAGGTTGATGTTATATCCCTGTATCCTTGGCACTTTCAAAAATATCTTTGGTCATTAAATAACCATGAATAGCTTGCTTCAGTGGAACCTATGAATTCACCCTCACCTTTACTCTAACATGAACATAGAGCAGAATTTGAGACAGTGATTCCTAAGGAACTGAAGAGGGGAGAAAACTTTTCCAACTATGTTGTCATTTCAAAAATTACACACAGTGTCTCATGCCCTAGAGAGTTGATAGCTGATCACTTTGCACAGCTATTCATTAAGTCAAAACATGGTAACTGGCAGTCTGAGCAATGAATCATAATCCAATGGCAGCACACAGCTCCCACAGGTATCCTACAGCTGAACCCTTCCAGGTCAACCCATACACTAATGCACCTCATAGAGGTTTACTTCATGAAATTAGGAGTGAGACCTTTTGTCAGTGAATCATCCACTCCTTTGTAAAGCAGTGTCCTCCTTGTCCCAACTGCACAATTAATAATATAGACAAGACAAGTCATGTACTCTTCAGGACAAAGGCAGAATAATAATGGTTATAGATAGAGATGGATATATAGAATATATAATTTAAAATTTTATTTTAAAACTTTGCGCATACACTTCTTGGGCATCCTCCTCTTTTGTTCATTGCACTGAAAAGTTTCAAAAAACACAAAATATATCCCTTTACTAAACATTTTTTGTTCTTAGGTTACAAAAAGAGTAACATTTCACAGTCACAAAGCAGAAGTACATTGGTCCAAAACATTTTCCTCCAGCAGATCTTCCATTCCTCAGGACATAAAAAACCTAGACAGTTGTACAGAACTTAAATCAAGATGACTTATCCAATGAAGGAAAGAAAGAGGTGGCAGCTATTAAAAAAAACCCAACATCCCAAACCAAATAAGACACCTATAGAAGAACACTACCAGCAATGGGGTAAAAAAACCCAACAAACAAAAAGAGAGAAAAAAAAGAGAATGAGAGTGGAGGTGGACAAGGGCATCCTCCTTCAAGTACATCACAGGTAGAAACACAGCAGCACAGTTACAGCATTGTTTGGTCACTCTCTCTATAGTAGTCACATCACTATATCTTCATCTAAGACACATGAAGGAAAACTATTTACACTCCAAAAATGTCAGGGAGGATCAACAATTCCACACAGTTTGCACTTCATGTTTGATACAAAAAAATGTTCAAAGTATTTGTACATAAAACGTAAAACAAAAGCAAAACACCGAGGCAGGAAGAAACACAGCAGATTTGTCTGGAGTGTGTAGTGTTCTTTAAATATGTAGCAAAAGCTCAAAGCCAAAATCTGCCCAAACATCAAGTGCAGTTCTTCAAGACTATCCTGGAGGCACAGACTCAACTGTACATCACAGACTCTTCTCGTCACATTTTAATATGGAAGTAACATTAACATGGAAATCCACTGCTAACAGCAGACTCTGACCACTTTTCTTTCAGCTTGTTAGTCCTATTGCTTTTAAGAATTTATTAAAAGAACTCTGTCTCCAGCATGAGGCCACTGAACATCAGCCCTCTCAGACAATATGTGCCTTAACGTACCAAAAGAGAATTGTGTGCCCCACTTGAGTTGTAAATGAAACTTCGAACTACCCTATTCATCTAATTAAACAAAGAAGATTTTAGGCTGTAGTGCAAGAGAAAAACATCCCAAATGGCTGTACTACCTTCTTCAACAGTATTCACAGGAGAACACTAGCAGCTTCTTGGGTTTGAGTTGCTAGAAATTGGACTGAACTAGGCACCAGAAGACAGTGTTATGTTGCACTGTCAGTTAACCTGAACTACATGGCACACCTACCTCCTTTCATGCCATTGTCCAAGGAAGGACAAGAACTTGCCTGACCTTCTAAGCAGTGCCTATGTATGAGCAAGGAGACAGCAGTGTACAACAGCAGTATGAATACAGCTGTAACTCTAGACTGAGGTTCCGTGCTGCTAAGGCTTAAACAGTTTTGGATGCTAAGGGAACTTCACTGCCGAAAAAAACACAGCACTGCCAGCATCAGGCAGTAACTAAGATGATGTGCCAAGGATCTATAATTTGGACTTGGTGCCTACCTTGCTCCAGTTAGAGGAGGTGGGCTGTCTGCTCCCAACTCAGATGCTGCACTGAGCCCTAAAACAGCTGCAAGCCTATCTGAAAATGGTACTGTGCACTGTGGATCCTCTCTGCCATCAGTGGTTTCTAATAATTCAACCTATAAAGGGCACTGGAAATGTGTTTAATTATTCTTGCTTCTTAGACAATACCTCCCCAACAAATTACTCCTGCCTCCTATTTATATGAGGCTTTGGTGTGTATATGTAATTATATCATGCCTTGAAGCAGAGCACAGAGCACAGCAGGCACGCAAGAAGCTCCTACTGAGAGCAGATAGAAGGGAAAGCCCAAGTACTAATGCAGCGTATCGGAGATGGTCCAGAGAAGCTCTAGGGAGGCAAGAGGGCAAATGTGTAACAGATACTTTATAAAAAAAGCAAAACAAAAAGCATCACAGCATAGTTTCAGTCATATACATCTGAGAAGGAAACTTTTATTGTTATTCTTGAAGTTCTCAGAATTTCTTAGTTGATGCTATTAATTGTTGATACTGTACTGCACTTTTCAGGAGAAGGGCTGACAGCTCACACAACTTGACCTGGGCCCAGTGGTTGCAGAGAAGCAGGCTGACTGACAGCAATACCTCAGATGAACAACAATCATAGTGGAGACAAAGTGCCCACAAGACTTCGCTCTGAGAAGTTACCAGCCAGTTTGCTCCCACCAAGTCATGCACTCTGCTCACCCATCTCTCCAGGGGTATGTTTAAGAACACCCCTGACTGAGAAGGTGCATTTTCTGTTGCCTTGAAGTTTCACTTTCAATTTTGACAAATGCTACACTGGAAATCTATTTCCACCACATTGGACTCAGTGGTTTTTCCAATGACAAGTTGACACCATGATATCAAATAATGAAGACTAACAATGCATGAGCACTGAAATACTTGACTTAGGCTTGTAGTTGGGACAAACAAGCACTAGCTCCTTTGCTGTTCAGATAACTCTGCTGGAATTGCCAGCATTAGTTCCTTTGTGAAACAGAATCTGAATTGCTAGAGGACTACACAACTGCATTTGCAAAGAGACAACAGGAGTTATACAGAGTATGAAAAGCATGTTTACAAGTTTATTAGGCCCCCAAAAAGTGCAAGAGAAGATTTCTTGTTCAAACTTCAAAATATATGAGGGCCCATGTGAAAAATATTCTACTCTCCAAACCGGTCTTTTCACCCAGCTGCACACAGAAAAAGAGGTAAAGGAAAAAAAAAATAAGGAAAGAATAGATAAAGCATGACAACAAACACATAATCAGCTATGGCACTGATTTATGCTGAAGCTCTAGAATATAAAACATCTGTGTTCTGCACAGCTTTATTACATGCAGGCACTGGGGAATGCACGGAACAGTTTTCAGGCTACAAGCATGCAGTTTGCTGCATGTTTGAGCCGTTACACACTCTGCTTTGCCTGCTCTCAACCTGAAACTCCTACTGGGCTTAGAGATTTAGAGCAAGGGCAGTTTAAATCCACTGAGAGTGCTGCACATGCACTTCTGGACGCAATCAAATACAGCATCTGGGCAGCTCTACCGCACACATGCTGCGAGCTGTTTACACAGCACAGTACAAACTACAGAAGTGACAAGCTCTAGGCCACGCCTGTTCAGAAAGAAGTCTGCAAAGGGCACAGCACCCTCTTTCTCCTTTGGAAAGGACACCACATTTGTGAGCTGCCTAGTCATTGCCCTACAACTATGTCAGCTCCCTGTCTTTTTCGCTATCCATGAAGCACAAACCAGATGAGCAGCTCCAAAAGAATGTGGTCTGGGGGCAAGCTATGTTGAACTTGGCTCCCCAGCCAATATACCTGCCTGTACACTAGAAACTTCTGATTTTGTTTTTACTTCAACTCCTGCCAATGCAGTAAGAGAGCTGCCTGCTTGAAGAACAGGTAGACAGGTTAAGCTGCAGATTTGCTCACTTGGACTATGGCTTTCACTCTGATAATGTTTTACTCAGATTTTATTTAAGTTGATTTATCACAGCTAAGCAAAAAGTTGCTGAAGCTAGCCAAGGCCTTGCATCTATCACAGTGATCTTTTGATCCTCGACTAAAATCCTTAACACCAAGGGGACAGAAAGTTATAAGCTATCACTTTCTGATCACCAAGTCAAGCAGGCAAAGGTACACTAAATAATAAGTGAGGCAGGAAGAAGTGAAATGATTTTTAAATAGATCACCATCTAGGTATCCAAATTGATAACAAGAACAATATCACCACTTCAAGTAGGAATCCAACTAAAAATACACCCAGGAGCCCAAATCAATTTACTGAATCACAACTGATACAAAAGCTGTATGGTCAGGGATCCTTTCAACAGGATAAAGCAGGCAGAACCATTCAATGAATGAAAAATCTCTGATCCCAAAGAAACCATGGCCTCCAGGTAAACATCACATAAAGCAGAGTTTGTGTGCTCTGTATAATTATGGTATGCACACAACGCAGAATCTTGACAATAATTCCTCACACCAGAATAAATCTTGCCATATAGGACTGTGACCTGTTTCTCCTGGACAATTTTGCAGGTGGCTGTTTTAGCTGCATAAAGGCATAGTCACACTGAAAACAATTTTAGTTTTCCTACTAAAATACAGGAGTATAGTCTACTGAAGAAGAGACAGGAGAAGAAAATGGGGATTTGAAGGATTATACAAGTTTGAAGCTGTCTGTAAGTCATGAATGTAACTTTTTGAAAGAAGAAATCTCTTGAGTCTCATATATGTATACATAGGTATTCTTAAATGAGCTGTAGCCCAACTCACCTTCTGAATATTTGGGCATAGTTTTCAGGAGCCTCTGGCTTCTAATACCCACTTCTCCATTCACAACTGAAATGGCTCTTCTAAGCTACATGGTAAACTGAGAAAAAAAATTCCCCACCTGGAGGGACAACAGAATCCATAATACACTAGCAGCATTTAAATCCCATTCCTGTTAAGCACCAAAACCATTTCTATAGGGAAATTATAATCTTAAGGGTTATCTTTAATCATATACAGTATATGTGCAGAGCCCTACCTTTTGGGCAGAAAAATACCCCTCCAGCATTAGTTCTGAATAGATTACATCAATTGGAAGTGTCCTGGTCAGATCACAAAAAAACATATTGTCTCTTACAGGCCCTTCTCCAAAAGATCCCTGTCCTATAACCACTCTTGATGCTACTTTCATGACTGTTTGTTGCCGTGTATTAAAGGGATGACATAGACAGAGATGTCGTCTCCGGAGCCCAGCCTGTCGTTGGATATTCGCCAGCCTCGGTCCTTCAGCACTCCCCTGGCTCGCATCACCAGGTCCTGTGCCGCTAGCGTGTACCTGTGGAAAGGCAGAACACAGCTAGGAGTGCTCATCTTTGTCAGGAAATGGAGTTTTCACACCCTGCCAGATTTACTCGTGTGAGCTACCAGCACAAGCTTCCCAGTGTTTTAGGAGCAGGCAGGAGAAACACAAACCACAGCATACCACAGAGCAACCTCTTTGCAGTTCAGTGATGGCTCCTCCATCAGAATCTAAAGGTATTTGACAGGCACTAACTGATCAAAAAGTCACTGATCATTTTGGGTGCCCAGCTTCACCAGTTTTCAGACAAATATTAACACACTTGTCTTAAATCAGCTTTCTAGGTGTAGTCTGAAAAACTGAGGACCCCAAATAACGCTACTTGCTGTTGAAAGCTACACCCTTGTTCACTGAGGCACCTGAAGGTAAACATAACTTGACTATTTCAGAGACAAACTATAATGACTAAAGTGATTTGAAAACAAGTAGTAGTGCACTAAAAATAAAATCCAAGTTACATTTTAAATTAAGTAGACTAACTTGGCTGTTTTCCTTGACCATATGAATGATTTTTAAATCTCTTTTACTCTGAAACTGGGAAAGAAAACTTACAGTTAATATGACCAGATTAACAGAGTCCCACAGTTCTTTCACATTTATGAGTTCAATGAAAACTGTGTGAATGGGAGTTGTTAAGTACTTAATTTAATGAAATACTAAGTTTCATGTTGCTTCAAACCTCCCAGTCTGTGCTGGGCTGAGTGGCATTGGATTTATGGGAGCTGTTTTCCATCCTGAAAAAGTAACAGAAGTTGCTTGGGGGCAGAAGGATGTCAGAGTCCTAAAGATGGTGCATGACTGTGCTCTGTCATATGCTCTGACATGTTCTCCTTTATCATTTTACCTGCTGTTATTAGATCAACACATCTGTTGATCTCACAAGTTTCCTCTGAAAGAAACCTCATTATGGATGAACAGCTACTGTCATGTCTTGTGCTCCATCATTCTAACACCTGTCTGAGATGTTTTGAATTTGTTTGAGTGAAGGCAAGCTTTTCTATGATTTCATAATTAAAAATTAATCGAACAGTTAAGAGATTGACAAGAAAAAAACCTGTGCTTCATTTAAAGCAGTAAGTATCAATCTCCAAGGTGATGTGGGGTTCTATGAAGCCCAACAGACAGGCTATCAGAAGCAAAGCACATCTGTAGTTTCCAGAAATCAAGAAGGACAAGAAGAGCTTGCATTGCAAACTTTCCTAGGGAGGATCCTTGGCCAGAAAGGACCTGCCCAAATCCCATCTGAGGAATGAGAAAGAAAAGTATCTCCCTTGATCAGAAGCAGGGGACTGGGGCAAGTTTAGTATCCAGGACTCTTCTAGCCCCAGAAACTTTCATCAGCAAATGCATTATTAAATGGTATTTCTATCAGTAGAGACTTTATTCACTACACAACTTATGTTTTGTTTCTATGATGTTGGTGCCTTAAACTCAAATGACTCCTTTGACCCAGGAATAGATTTGTTTGCTCTACTAGAAAGATTTCTTCAGTGCAAATGAACAACATTTGACTACCCAAAAGGTTTGATGCTAAACCCAAGATCAATATTTAACTCCCCAAGAGGTTTGATGTTAAATACAAGTAACATACTGAAGCAATGCCCCCCCTGCCCCTAATGGGACTGAGAGATAAGATTTCCAGCCCTTGCTAGTTTTGACAAAAGATTTACTTTTAGCAATAAGGGCCCAAGGCATGAACTCACTCACACACACACTCTGTTCACATGTTCCAAGGTAAGTCTGTACCAATGACCTCAAGTTGTAATGGCAGGATATAACAAGAAGCACTGCCCAGACTATCCTAATGTAACATGAAATTATATTTCCTAATGGGAAAAAATGCACCCAAAACATACATACTTGCACTGCCCCATTCCCAAATTAGATGCAGGGCTAAGGAACAAAAGGCCTCCACGTGGCAAGCAAGAAACTGGAATATTTATTCACAGCATGTCTGATGCTGAGCGAATTTTGGCTAGAACATCTTTTCCAAAGATTTCTCAGCTATTGTCAGAATTTAGGAGAAGAAAACACACATCATTCTGTGAGAAAACTTTGCCTTCCTCCTTTTTCCAATTAACAAGGGCTCCCCACATCTGAAGAGTACAAAGGAAGGAGTATTGCTTTTGATTGTGTGAAGCTTTTGCTGCTTAATTCTTAAAGAAGGCAAGATTTAAAAAAAAAAAGGATGGGGGGGATTTTAATAAACCAGAAATTCTCACATAGACAGACTGTGAGATACACAAGAAAACCAGCACACTGAAGCAAAGGAAAAGGAACAGGTGAAGGCAGCAGCGAGGTAACATATCCCTCTCCTTGTGTAGAGCTGAATTGAAGCAATGCTGTTCAACTTGGCACTAGAGGAGATAGGGTGAGTCTCTTGTAGCCTGAGATGAATAGCAGCAGCAGTCCATTACTGAATGCTTTATTCTCCAGCACTGTGAACTTGGGATTCAGCTGTCGGGAGACAGCATTAGAGAACTGCTGAACTAGTTTTAAAGTATCCACTTCCTCCTAACGAACAGCCTCACTGGAATACAACTTTTGTGTTTTAAGAATAAATATATATGTGTGGCTTTTTTGGTTTTTTTTTTTTTTTATTTCTGCTGAAGCTTTCAGTATTGATCAGTGAAAGTACTGCAGGAGAAACAGTGACAGTGGGGGGAATGTGCTGCTGGCTGAGTAGCTTCTTATCTTCTCACACCCAGCAGAGGTGGAACAACTCCCCAGCATCCTCATAAATCTCGAGCTAGCGTGAGACAGAGTGAGAAGGAATGAGAAAGGACAGGAGAGAGGATGAGAAATAAAAGATTCCCAAGGTCAGTGTGTAAACCTGCCTAAGTACATCTGAAGTAAATGGGCAAGAGTCATGCTTCCCTATCTTCATACATCTTCAGAAAGATGATATATGGAAAGCATCAGTGTGTCACCACCACCTGTTCTTCACTCCTGCTCTCGCCTGCCACAAAACCCATAAGAAGTGAGCTGGCTAAGAAATCCAGCTCCACCCTAGCTCTCACAGAGGAACTGTTCTCTAATCAAGTCTGTGCCCATCACCCTCTGCCCCAATCCCCCGAGGCTGTGTCTGCATGTCTGGGTGAAGACAGACCCCAGGACTTCACTGTCACTGCACTTGGAGATGCCCAGGCACATGCTACGTGTGACAGGATTCAGAGATGTTTTTCAGTGGGTAACAAACACTCAACAGTTCTGACAGTAAATATCAGCAGGAGAGAGTCCCAAGAGCATTGCTGAGGGCTGTAAGCTGTTGCCCATCAGGCTATAAAATGACTTCTAATTCAAACGGGAGGGATACTGATCCCACAAAGAGCTAATTACATAACAGAGATGTACTCAGCAGCTCTAAAATCCTTCTTTCTAGCATTTTTTTTAAAACATGCTGCTGTGAGGGAGTAAGTAGGCTACTGGGTCAGATGGATCCAGGGTCTTCTCCACAGGTAGGTTCTCCAGAAGACCACAGCATTACCTCTCCCAGGGAGGAGATCTCTTATATTCTGACAAGTTTTCTACATCCCTAGACATTTTACATTTCCATCTGATGAACTCACCACAGACTATGTCACCACACTCATCACAGAACCTGACATTTTCTGGGATAACATTTCCTTTAAACATAACTGATAAAATGGCAAATGAGATTTTCCTGTCACTGGCTAGTGAGAGGAATGAACACAGCTCTACAGTCTGAGCTGTTATGCTACTGTAAATTCATTAGTTATACCTCATTTGGACCACTGTGAGGTAATTACGTAAAGCCTCTCACACAGTACTTTAAACCCTTTAAATATTCTTTACAACCAAGCAGTGAGAGCAATTCCACAAAGGTAATTTTCATAAATATTATTGTAAACTATATGAGGGACTGCTCTAATCACCTTTTGCAAGCTGGTATGAGAAATGCCTTGCCACCACAATTTGTAAGTCTCTAAATGACCTGGCACAAAGTTACTTAAAAGAACAAATTAATTTTCAATTCAGATGTCCATTCATAGACCAGTAGGTCAAATACCAATAAATATGTTTGTTCTAACTCATAATACAGCAGGCCCAATTCTGGAGTGTGTTGTACTCATGCTGGCATAAACAGAGACTAATCCCTCACAATTACTGAGGCTAGACCAGCACAGACATCTAAATGAAACAAAGAAAAAAACTGTTTTTTTTTTCTTGTAGCGTCTCTGATTTCTATGACTGTTTTATAATGGATGAAAAATAACTCACCTAACAAGTCTAAATCAAAAGATTGAACAAAGAACTCCCATTCCTACTGCAGCAGATGTGGTATCCATCACCAGGCTTGGAAAAACCAAAAGGAACAAAACAGACACAACACACCCAGACTGTATTCACAACAGACAGGACCAGTGAGGACAGCAGGAAGAGCCAACCTTTCCTAATTTCTAGATGAGAAAGGAGACAGAGAAGGGCAGAGGTTTTACACCTTATACCTTTGCAAGAGGTGACTCAGGGATGCAGAAATGAGAGGAAAAGCTCCCTAGCACCTCTGAATGGTGCTAGGGAATAACCAAAAGTAGATAGGGTGGGTCATCTCCTCCTACCTTAAATGAATGGCATATATGCATAGCACAGTGCCAGATGCCCTGGAAATGCCCCTCACTAGTCCTGCCTGATCTCCTCCCAGAGAAAGGGCAGAGACACTTCCACGTCTTGCTGAAATAGAGACAGCCCTGGCTGTCATTCATACCACATCTCCTCTTCAGCACAAGGAGGTGGGGAAGGCCGAAATATCACAGTTGCAGCTTCGTTCATGCTCATCATCTATTCTACTGAAAATTGAGTGCTTGCTGGAAAACCTCTTTTTGTGTTCCATGTTTGTGTCAGGGCAAGGAAATAACACTTGCCAGTTACTTTAGAGCTGCTCTCACTTTAAAACCCAAGCAGCTGTCAGGGTGTCCATACCCAGTTATCTTCCTTGCTTGCTGATGGAGAACAGGGCTGACCCTGTGAAGACGACCATTTAGAAACACAAGAAACAACAAGCATTTTGAGATGGGTTTCCCTATGTCCTCAAGAGCTGCCACATCTAAACAACTGTAACTTGAGCTTTCACACCATCCCATGTGTTTTCACTCAGCTGCTGAGCTATCCCAGAGCTTATTTCTGAAGCTCTGCTTTCCACAGGCCAACTGGGGATGCATAAAAGCTCTTTTCCCCACTCTCAGACAAGCGTAAGGGCAGAAGACACCAACAGCCAGGCCTGAATTCAGGAGCAACACAAACTCCAGTCCCCAGGGAAGGAAAAAGCTCTTTCCACTCTCAGTCCTCCCTTTTACAAGTGAGAGACTTCTGATCTCCACTGTATTGTTTTAATTCATGACAACACTGAACTCAGCAGCAGACAGACTGATGGACTCACTCAAGGCAGAGAGTGCTCGAGCTAGTCGTTTGGGAACTTGTTTGTTTGCTTGATGGTATGTTTTAAAGATGGAAACTGATCAAGTAAGAAGTGATAAAAACAGGAACATGAAAAGGATGAGATAGGTTAAAATGGCAAAATGAAGTAGAATACAACTAAATGAAACAGAGTCAGACTTTCCACCTCTTTCCACCTGTTTTATCACCACATTTGTCCTGCTGCTTGTAGCACTGAGCATCTCCTACTGAAAGTGGGTTTAAAGGTCACAGCATGACCAGGAATGAGTGGGAATCTCACCACACAGTATTTATACACACACACAGAGTGAGGGATGGTGATGATGTCCTAGTGAGAAACAATCTTTAGCGTTAAGACACTATCTAGAGGATAGTTAAGAGGAAACCTGTGACTGTTGGAGACAGAGACCGTTGCTATGTTATTCTAAGACCTCAGCCTCCTACAGTTTCCACAGGTCCTCATACAGCAAACAAAATGGATCCCATGCCAAGATACTATGAACCCGTAAGTATTGCTTTGGAAGTAGACTGAGTTACATCAGATCGCCCACCTCCCTGCCCAAGCCCTCACATTGCTGCATAGGTTTCATCATACTTATAAAAATGGCTTCTTGTAAGTGTTGTATACTTACTGAATGTTACTTCTATCATACTTTCTACAAAAACTTGTTATCAGAACATGCTCTTCTGCAGAGAAGCTAGAAAGTCAGGGATGAGCACGAACCTGTGGGGATCATCAGGGTCACAGTTTGGTAGAAAGTTAGTGACAGCTTCTGCTACTTCTTCATTTAACAGCACATCCCAGAGTCCATCAGTAGCTAGGATCAGAACATCATCTGGCCCATGCTCGTACTGCAGGAGATCATAGACTTTCACCTACAACAAAAAAATCCAAGAGACATCCATGAAGGACGAGACTGTCAGACCTGCTGTCAAACATTGCTGAGTTTGGCTGTGAGTTAGTATATTTGGCCAAGGCACTGAAATATCTCTCCTTCAGCACTGCTGGGGTCTGTCTCCAGTTTAGCTCTGGAGATGGCAACCCTTCCTGCCCCAGCTCAGCATGGCTCAAGTGCTGACCCCAACTAGGAGGTAAAGCACTGTGCTGCCTGCAGCGCTTGAAGCCTCCCTTGCCTGGCAGCCTGGTTTCAGTGTATGAGGCTCTTCCCTATCATTGGCAGGACTAGTCATATGGAAGCTGAATAATTTATTTGATGAATTTTTGATATTTTCTAATAAAATATTCACAAATAATTGTTCTCACTGTTTGTCCAGATCCATTTAACTCTGCCAGATAAATTGCACATGTGAAAATGCCTGTGTGGCAGAAGGCATCACATTCACTTCTCTAGACCTGAGGCAGCCGCTGCACTCAAGAATTACGTCTGAGAAATGAGTAGTTCCACAGAATGAGAAAAAAATTGTATCTGCTCAGTTGTGTGTATCTGTAAGAAGTTCAGTAGGTACAGACAGATTCAAGATCTGCACAAACGTGAACTCCCAAGCTTATCCACACTATTAAAATACTGACCAGCTTCACCTCATCAGTCTGCAGCCACAGTCAGGCTGACTACTGCTGCCAGCACTTCCACAACACCATCCCTTTAAAACAACTGCCGCCATCCTTTTCCCAGTGAGGCCGGGGAACGCTGGGAGTGGAAGGGGCAGAGATGGGAGTGGAGTACCAGGAGACTGTTAGCTGAGCCAAAATATGAGGAAAGGTCATGGCAATGGTTTTAAACCAAGCCTTTAGTTAGTTGTAAATCTCCTTCCAGCACACGCTGTACTCCAGCTGACAAACTGGCTGCAACTTCCAGGTTGCAGTGGGAAGCTGTGAGGAAGCACTCGTGGAGCACTTTAATTACCACAGGAAGAACCACAGTTTGGAAGAAGTGCGACAACCCTGGCCAGGCAGACAAGAGGAAATGATCATCTGTACTGAAGTTTGGAAACGGTGTACCTCGTCACGCACCCTGCTCTGGCCTTGGGCTCTGCTAACAGCAGCGGCAGGCAGGAAATTTGTCCGAACAAGCATTTGGCATAACTAGAAAATATGAGCTGTTTTATTCTCCCTCCTGGTGCCGCATTAGGAGCCGTGGAGCAGGCAATGCACATAAAATGCTTGGACCTTTTAATGTAATTATGATTTTATGAGACTGCAACCAGTACTGGAGGAAAAAAAAAATACAAAAATCACCTCGACCTGACTGCTAATCCTTCCTCGTTCGCCTTTCACTCAGAAGCACAAGAAGGTCATTTGTAAAATGTAACCTTCACTTCATTATCTAAGGTAGCAGCTGAATAAGGACTTTCAAGAGGATTAAAGTCAAGGCAAGACACACTCTTCATTATAGCATATCTCCTTATTCAGACTGAGTGGGAATACTGTTATAGAAAAGATTCCTATATGAAGCACAGCTCTCATCTCAAGCCCACTGCACAGAAACCAGTAGCTGTCATAGTCACCATTCCCCAAAATTTAGTTCAGCCTATAACAGCCCAGGGTTTCAACTCAGAAATCACTGGGGCTGGGGGTGTTGGTAAGTTAGTCAACACAGCCATCAATAAGCACCCCATATTCTGGTCGAATCTCTTGGATATGGGCAAATGTTTGGAAGAGTATTGGGGTTAATGCTCAGGGATGCACTCATCATCAAGTCCCTCGTAGGAATAACCAAGCCTTCAATGTTAGCACTAGGAAAAACACATCTACCATGGCTCTACCACCCAGGAAAAGTACACAAGGGCCTTTTCTGCAGCATTAGTGGGGAAGATAGCAGAAAACCAAAACCATGCCCCACTACTTTGAATCCTCCTGAAATGAACAATCTTGTCTGACTGGGGAATGGCACCGGTGCAGGTAAGAAACTTGTCAAAACTACCTGCAGCCAATCCACTGGTCAAAAGGTGCCAATCCCTGGTATGGCACAATGCTAGAGCAGCATCGAGATCAGATCATTTTACAGAGAACATCTTTTAGGCATTTTGTGGCCAAAAGCAGCATACTGACTTCAACAGGGTTTTTTTTTTAATTCCAGAGTCAACCTTTCCAACAACTGCTTCCTTCCCATAACTGTATTTCAGGAAACTAAATAACAGTGAGATTCAAGAGATGTTCTGTCTGTGACATCAGTTTGTGCAAAGGCTGCACACACTGCAAAACACTATAGCCGTGCCAGTGCAGATGATGGTTGGTCAGACACTGGCTGGCAGTACAGAGGTTTCCTTAACTGGTGCTGCACCCTTGACAAATTTCCTAGCAATTCCACAACAAATCTTCAGTCTTTCCCTCATTACTTGTGGCTTCTGCAGCCAGATGTCAATTCTGATAGTTATCCACAGAACTCATGGCCTCAGCCCCAAATGCCTTGGGCTACCTGTGCTCTGTCCTCTGCCTCCTGTGCTGTCCCAAGAGCCTTGTCAGCAACTCCCTCAGCCCACCAGCCTCTTCTGTACTTTCTGTACTGCCCTGGAAAACTTCCTCACTCTAACATCTCTCTGGAGCATCAGGACAGTATGGTGATCATAATTCCACCATCCATTGATGTCTGTCTTGATGCAGAGCAGCTGACCTGTTAACTAGCTACATTTGACTTTAGCAACCAGAAAATGTAAAAAGCCAACTTTAAGGAAGGAGCACGAGAACCTCAGTGGCACAGTCACATGTGACAGTAAGTACTGAGGTACACTATATTTTCTAGTACTTGCAGATCTCTGCTGATACACAGTGGATACACACTTCTAGAGCTGACAGTTACACAAGACATCTGCCTGAACGTGGTTTATGCAGTTTGTCACATAACACAAGCCTTTCTTCAGTCCAGATATTTGTTTCTTATATTGCTCATCTACATGCAGGCAAGAGCAATAAAAAAAATGCTCTGGGCAGGCAATGAACAAACTGGTGGGCTGGTCTTCTATCTACATTTCAAACAGATCTACTCACCTGACACAATCTGCGTTTGGCTGCTGAAAAGGACCACAGCAGCTCTGTGAAGGCACTGTGTGGCTTGTTTGCCAGGTTTGTTTTTAAAAGGCAGCCAGCATGAGTCCCTGTGGCTCAAAACCCCTTCAGAACAGAGTGACACAGGAGCCTGGAGCCACCTGAGGTGCTCCTCAGCAGCCAGCCTCAGGGGAATTCAAGCCAAACAACAGCCTGTATTCACTCGCCTGCACTATTGATCAACTTGGCTACTTCAATAAATTAAGCCCTTTCTTAATTGTATCATCTCTTTTTATGTGCAGTGTTATCCAGTGCAGCTTCGCTGGCAAACGATGAGATCTTTCAATACCACCCTCCAAGTAATTTATATGTAAATAATAAAAAGCGGGTCCCAACACTGCTCCCTGCAGCACTCACCAATTAATCTCCTTTTAGCTTTTTACTGCCACCCTTTGTTTCCTGCCCTTTAGCCAATTTCCAGTAGACTGTGCCAACTTTCCACTTAGTCTGTAGCTTCATATCTTTTATATTAATAACCTGTGAGGCAGAACAGTTTCTCCAACGTTTTCTGAGAAATCAAAGTGCTCATGCACGACCATCTACTGCATTTATTATTATTTTTTTAATTCTCTGGTAGACATAACCCTGAAGGACTTCAAGCCACTAAAGTGTGATATTTGCTTCTTGAAACCACCTTGACTCCCTTTGATCATAGTGTACTTCTCTAAGTATTTGCCTTCTTGTTTCTTTCAACAGCGTAATTCCTAAGATTTTTCCAGAAGGCAGATGTGAATCTAAAATGGTCTCCTCTGGCATATTTGCAGATTTGTCAGGAAGATTTGTACTAACATAATGGAATGAGAAGAATCCTCCTTCGTTACCTTGCTGTGGTGGCTGGCTTCAGATTCATCACTGGCAAGGGCCAAATGTTGATGTTGCCACCAGAGCCACCAAACTGCTGAGCTGCTGGTCAAAACATTTCACAATGAAATTCTGCTTTTCAGTTGCAACAAGGTGGCTCTTCCTGAGCTTTAAAAAGCAGAATTTCCTGCTGAAAGCTTTCAAATGAACTGTTCCATTATGAAAAATAAATATTTAATTCCATGCCAGACAGCCTCAGCCATGGCTTGCCTGCTTTGTATTACTCCAGTTCATTATAAAAGGCTCAATTCTCTAGAGCTCACCAACCTGCAGAAGTCCTCCAAATCTGGCCTTGTAACAGCTGAGCCACTGAATCCTGATTACATTTGTCAGTCTTGGCTACATGACTTCTCCTCCCATAGCCTGGCACTCTATGAAAGTATCATTTCACAACACCCTCAGATTGCTTTTATGTGCCTATTTCTGGAGGTAATCTCTTTCCTTCAGCTAAATTTTGGTGGCCATGGCGTATCAGAGCTTTGTCATGTTGGAAGTAAAATGTTCTGAAAACTCACCACATTGCCCTTGGTTTGGGAAAGGGCACTGTAATTACGGCACAGAAAGAGAAGCCAGAGGACTTGAATCCTCTTTCTGTCACGACTCACTGTGTGCCTTAATTTCCTGTGCCTCCCTTTTTCCAGGTCTGGAAACCAGACATTGTGCTTCCCTACCTCTATATAAACAATTTGAAATCCAATGCTGCACAGGGGCCAAATCTGACTGCTGCTTGACTCCACTGTCTTTACTTCCAAGTGCCAAGCTTCCCAGATGGCAGCACAAAGATGTGGTTTCTTAATGCTCATTTCTGTGCAAGGTGCACTGTCCACGTATGGACAGAACAGGTCAGGGTAAAACAGGAGGAGATAAAGCACTGAGGCTTCTCTCTGGGAAGACAAGGAATAGATGATTAAGAGAAGGAGGTGCAATGGAAAGCAAGTTGGAGCATATGTTACTACCTAATAAAATTCAGGGCTTTTTTTTGCCAGTATCTCTAAATTGAGGTGGCTGGTGCTCTGTCTCCCCTCCTCCTGCCCTCATACACTTCTGCTGAATTTAGCTGTGAAGGAAATGTGGAAACAAAGCCAATTTTGCTTCCCTTTTGCGAAGCAGTTAAGAGATCCTGAAACGTGGATAGCATATAAACTGGATGTCATATGCCAGAATTTGAACACGTACAGACACACTCCACACAAATCAGAAAAGCCCATGAGAAGCTTTGGTTTATACACACAAATACTGCAGCAGCAATTGGCAGAGATGATACTGCTGAGATACTGTGCTGCAGCCATTACATACCCCAGAAACATTGAGTCTCAGCATGCCAGTAAGGAAAATAAATAGGTAGAATTGTATCATTTTGCTGGCACTAAACAAATCCACCACAGTGATGAAGGCAGAGCTGCTGCCTGCCTGGCTGAGGAGAACAGGAGCAGGTCCCAAGTGAGGAATATCACACATTCAAAGTGGGGACAGTGAAGGTACTGGATTGACAGCATGGAAACACGAAGAAGGGCTGTCTGTAGATTTCTCTATTCTCTTCAGGACCAAAATATCTCAGTACTTTTTAAATTTTTATTTTTAAAGTCTCGAAGATGTTCTAAGCAAGGTTAATTTAAAAATCTGGTTCCTTCCTAGCAGAATTGTGTCATCTGTATATTTTCATTCTCTCACACTAACAACCAATAAATTCAAGGTCAAATACTGGGTATGGTTAAAACGATGGTGGGGGGTTGGAACTAGATGATCTTTAAGGTCCCTTCCAACCCTGACAATTCTATGATTCTACAATTCTCCAACAGTGGATGACTCTCAGCATTTGGGCCAAGGAAGCAAAGCCTCCTCTTTTTGTGTTGCCATCAGATGGTTTGCCCTTGCTTAATATTTTATGAAAAATATGTGTCATCTGTTTCTTGATGCAGGAACAGGAATGCAGTTACAGAGGAAAAAAAATGGCAATGTTTGCATGTTTCTTGTTAACAAATACATTCAAATCCCTTTGGAAGACTTGATATCCTTCACTGCAAGGTCTCTGGTGGTCAAAAAACTGGAATTGTTTGTGGCAAGGCAAGTCAAAATGATGGAAGCAACTACCTCTAACACAAATGCTGCATAATCCCCTCGTTATGCCATCATTTGGGAATGCACATTGCTATTCTGGCCATTATTTGGTGTTTGCACAAAACCATCATAAAGAATTAAGAACTAGAGGTGAAGGGGCAGACAGATGGAACATAAAGCACTCTTCCAATTGCTCTTGGCTTTTTCTGCTTAAGAGTTGATTTTGTATCCTCTATGTAATGCAGGATACTGTGCTACCATGGAAGATATCCAGTGCTCCCTTCCAGAGAACATAGATTTACATCAGCTTCTGTGAAGGCAGCATGATCTAGGCCTCAAGGGAAGCTGAGTACATGAAGGCGGAGAGAGATACGTGTCTGTCATACTCAATGGTGAGGCACAGATATGGATAACCATAGACCAGGGAGTGAGAAGGCATCAAAGCTCTGCCAGGGATGTGGAGCAACCAGAGCCAGGGCACACATCTGGAGAATTTACAGTATTCCCACTATCTGGATGTTACTAACATGCTGCACCTTTGGGAAGGACAGCATGTTACCTGAATTGGATCACAGCCAGAATGGACAATTTGAGAAGAACAAATACACACAGTAAGTATATTTGTTTCTCTCCCACAATTCAGACAGTTGAATCATGGCTGTTTTACCTCAGGAGATGAGGACAGGAAAGGTTTGATGTATATATTAGAGTCATGCACTTTCAGGTCATGGTCTCCCAATCCTCGGGTCACTCCAATTGTTGCCATAACTCGAGCCTGGAAAAAACCCGAAACAATGGGATCAAATCTTGTTATATGCACTGTGTCAACAGAGATAGAGATAACATTCCTACTCCATAACTGCTACAGGTAGGGACAGATTCTGTTTTGTCTCCCAGAAACTCTGGATTTAACACAACTAATCAACTTCAAAGCTTTTCACACTTATGTTACTTCTGTTTCCCTCATTATTCCAAGCTTTGTATTCATCCACACCCAGTCTGTACACATTCATATTAGGCTGTGATCAGCTGTAAGGGACTGGGACTACAGGAATGGAACCCAGTCGCCTCACGGTGCCAAGCCAGTCAGTCTATGAGAACATTTCTTCAGCAATTGCACTGTTAGTAAACAGGTTTTTATAAAAGGATGAGCAGCCTAATTATTCACTCAAGAAACCTGTGGCCTCTTGCTATTGACATATTGCTGTATATTCCTTCCACCAAGAAGTAGTGCCAAAGGCCACCTTAAATTGCTAAACACACAGGTGACAGTAGCACTTACCCCAGTGCTCTCCTCCATGAAGAGTCAGTCCAGGGCAGGTCTGCTGTTACCTCAGGTCTACCACTTCCTTCCCTAAACACCTTCCTCTGTGACATGAGCTGTCTCCCAAGAAGTGCTGGGCTCCTTCTCATTAATGCTTCTCCAAAGACTGACCAACAGACAGCCTCATGGCAAAACTTGCTTTCTGCTGTCCATGTATCACTTCCCCAAAACTCCAGCTTAGCTACAGCAGGTTTTGAACAAGGGAGCTCACAGCATCAAGAACAGCAAGTAACTGACTCAAAATTATTTTGCCTCAGTAACCACTAGCTCCATAAGGCAGTAAGGAAGTAAATTAAAAAGATGTGCATGAAACATTTTGCAAATAATTATAAAGCTAGCCAAATTCAGAGATAAGCTGCAGGTCTGAACCTTCAAAACCTGGACTAATTTTGAAGACTGTGTATTTTTGCACTGAGATAAGAACCTAATGCAGCAGGGGAGCACTATTTAGGAACACAGCAAGCATACCAATATTGGCAAACTGACACCACTGCGTCCTCATATTGATCCTATTGCTGCATGCAGCTAAGCTTGCTGGGATCAGCACTAATGATCTCACTGTTCTTAATCACAGAGCTGGAAACAAAGTACACCCAAACAGAATGGTTAGTTTCTCCCTTTCAAGAAAAGCTACCTGCAGTCACAGATCAGAAAAATTAAACAGTGATTTCATGTACACTAGCTGAAGAAGATACAGTTAGGGGTGTTATACTTTTCAAATCCTGCCCTGACCTCTGCACTTCCTAAATTAGAGTTTTGCATCTCAGAGCACTACTAAATATCTTCCTGCTTTGCTTTCAGCAAAAATGAGGTATTTTCCTACCTTCATCCAGTCTAGTAATATTTTACAATGAAACCAGGAAGATTTTAAATCAATTTAAGATGGTCTTTTTGTAGCGTACTCACAATGAAAGAAAAAGAAAAGCAAACTGAATAGCAAATGATTATATTTGCTATAAAAATGCTTTTTGGTATGTTGAGCTCTCCCCACCACCCCCTAGACATAAGACTGATTTATGACAGAACCAAGATAGTCTTTAAAGCTGTCAAAACGATAAAATTGAGATATTGAATGGAAAATGCTGGCCTGCCACAGGCTAAACCAAGTGATAAACAGCACAGAAATCCTTCTTCCTTTGGTCTAAGGAAAGTAAACATGCCCACCTTCTTGCCTTCTCCATATATAAGGGGAAACTTCAAGTCATCTTCCTCGATGGTTTTGTATGCCCTGTGGGAGGAGGACAAACAACATTTATAAAGTTTGCACTCAATTAGTGACCCAGTGCCCTGAAACAAGCAGCTGTGATTTAGAAAAAAAACCCACAAACAACAACAAACAAACCAAACCCAAACACCCATTACTTTCCTAGGGACTCTGTCTGTGAACCAAGATGTAAATTTCTTTTTCTACGGAAAGATTTTTCCCTACAGAATTATCTATTTCACCAAAAGGAAAAATGAACATGAACCTAACATCTAAGCTGCTCCTATTGCTTGCAAGGAAAAAGAGGTGGACTGAATAACATCCTCATCAGGTGAGATACCATTGGCTGTGGCAGCAGCTACACATATCATAATACAGTGTCTTAGAAATAAAACAAACCAACCAACCAACCAACCCCAAAAACCTAAACCCACTAAGAAGCTAACCAATGACCAGATTCACACTGTAAATGTGAAATGGTGAGCAATGACAGGACATGTACAAAGGCAAAGTGTGAAACAGCTCTCTGATCCTGTTCTCACCTTTCAGGACCACTTAAACCAAGTCAAGCTTCATGTGCTGAAGAGTCTTAGAAGCACATTTAGTGCTCATTTGACCTTGACTGCAATAGCCAAGGTTGTCAGAGATTTCATGTTTCACAGCATCTTTCCCATCGCCAAGAGAAGTAAACGCTCATGCTCTGAATCTGTTTACCGCATGCCTGAGTACTCTACCCTTTACACATCCAGCTGTTGACAGTGATGAGGTGAGAAGGTGAGCAATTTTGCCAGTAAGAAATAAAAAAATAAACAAATAGATGGCTGTCATTCTCATAAGCTGTAGACTCCTGTGGCTTCTATAACACATACTTGAGCCAAGGTGCTGGGGAGCCTCTTTGGTTCAGGTGTGTCATCCCAGAGGGATATGCTTCCCTTCACACCACAAAATTGCCTCTCCCCAGCCTTTCTCTGCATGTTGTCCTTCCCTCACAGCCCACCCCTGCCCAAAGCCCTTGGGGTGATACCAAAATCATCCCCTGATGCTAGTCAGTGCTCCCCACCAACATGCAAGGCAGAAGTGGGAGGAGTGAAGGTGTCATGGTGGCTCCCTTGCCCAGCCACTGCCAGCCCCTGCTGCATGGCTCTCCAGCCAGGCTGGCTGCTTGAGCTCCAGGGAGTCACATTCAATCAAGTTGAAGCAATATTAAGGCTGTGACACAAAGCACCAGGAAACTAAAAATTAAGGGTGAAATGCTATATAGTAATCAAACTGCCCCCCTGCTTCACCAAAATATGGCATGGATGATGTGGTATTACACAGCTATACATGCTGCATCACCCAGGCAAGCCTCAGACTTAAAGCGAGTAACAGAGACATTTAAGCCCCCCCTTTATACTTTCTAGTAATCACAGGTAGGGCCCATATTAGGGTTTGGGGGTGAGGGGAAGGTGAAGAAAAATGGAAAAGCAACGAAAATGCAGAGAAGGAATAGTACTGGAGGACTCTGTTCCCTTACTGCAAAACATTACTCTGTGTGATATTCCTAAACAGAACCAGTTGAGGTTTGCAAAACACAGCAGGTGCTTCATGGGAAACCACATAGTCTAGACTATCTTGGGTATGTAACCACAATACCTGGGCATCTCTGTAGCAGAGAATACAATGAAGGCATTTAAATGGCATTTTGTACTTGGGAAGGCAATCAGATTTGCTCTTAAACCAAACAAAAAGACACAAATCACTACAAGTGGCCAGCTTCCAGATGGAGCTGCAGTACTGGAAGCCCTGGTGAAACCTTCTTGGAGGAGCTTGAACTCTTTCCTATTACTTGCATAGAGCCAGTTGTGCTGTGACACCAAGAAATGGGGTATCAGCTGAGTCCATGTTGGGCATCAGAGTCAAAAGACTAATCAAACCAGAAGCCCAACAAGACAACCTTTCCTAGGGGAATTTTCAAGTTGTACGTATTTGTTACAATTAGCAAACAAGACATGATTTGATATGATTTAACTATTTGCAACGCCCTTTTAAAAGGAAAAACCAAACCCATTCTTTACCTACAAGCTGTACCATCTGCAAGATAACTACAAATACTTAAGGCAAATGCCCTCAACTTTACATTGTCCTGTATGTAGCCAAAAAAAGGGACCATGTTTTCTTCCCTTTCTCCCTTCCTTCCATTCTCCTGCAGAGCACCTCGCACTGACTTTTAAGAAGGACAAAAAGGGAAATGGTTGAAAAAGGCACCATATAAGCCAGTGTCCTTCACAAGAATGATCCCCACTGCTGAGTCCAGCATCTTGTTTGGAGCTTCCATAAGGACCGTTGTCCCTAGGGCCTTCAAGTGTGACACAACTGTGTAAGGATGCTTGGAAGAGCCTGTGTTGCAAGGGCTGAAGCTAACTTGTTTCATCAGCAGATTAGGAAAGGCAGCTGGCTAGCCCATGACCTCCTGAAGCTATGTGACTAAATGTGGGAGGCCCAGAGGGATACAGTGACTTGTTTTGTGGTCTCTCACAGCAAATCACCTCTTGGGCTCAGAACTTGGGTGTCAAGACTCATCTCAAACATGCTTTTTCTGTTGATGTTGCTATTGCTTGAAAAATAATCAGTGCTTGAAAACAATGCTCAGAACTGCAACCGCAGCAGTGGAGCTGGCACAGAGACACTGGAAAGCAACCTGAGATACTCCAAAAGAGTACCTATGCCCTGCATTACTAGTGAAACAGAATTAATAATATATGAGCATGTGGTTTGCTGCAAGAGAAGGATGAAGGACAACTTTTCAGCTAGCAGCTCAGCAACTGCACTAGGGAGAAGGAAGGAAGGAAGCTATGAAGTTAATTTTGATTTATGCCCTGTGAAACCTCCTACATTTTGTACATGTGTTTATTTCACACAGACTACAACCTTCTGGACTATTTCACTTGATTTTATGTAACAAGGTTGCATTTATACCTTCCTGAACTGTTTAGAGTGTGCTGTATATAAAGATATAATATGGCAGCAGGTATATCAAACACAGACAGAGAACCTGAGGGGGTTGTTTGGCTTTTCTAATGCCAGCTTGGCCTTATTCAGCCATCTACATAATTCAGCCTAGCTCATTGTTTTAACAAAGACAAATGCAGAGCTGCAAACCTCCACTCTCCCCATCTTCCTTGTCCTCATACTAGGAGGTTTCAGTGGCCACCAAGGCATGACAAGACAGGTTATAAAGACAAGGCTATGCTATTGCTTGCTGCTCTGAAGAAGCATAAATCCTGTCAAGTGCTTCTGCCACGTAAACCTCTATTTTTCCAAATGGAAAAAGAGGGGGGTAGAGAGGGGAAGTAGCTTGTGCCCAGCTAGATCTAGCTGCAATTTTTTTTTCAGTTAACTTTGTTTCTTCTTTTCATTTCAAAAGAACTATGAAATGCTACTGCTGTCCAAAAATACTGAAGTAGGGCTTGACATATGTACCACCCACAAAGTTACATTTGGACTCAGGATCAACATTTTGGAAAACAGGGCCAAATCGCACCGGGAGCCAAAAGAGATGTCAGAACAAAAGAACTAGGACTTACATGATGTTACTCATATGCTAACTGGAATCTGCTCTAAATACATGGTGAAAAAAATCACCAGAAGTTGCTAAATGCACAAGTCAATCTAATGAAGAATTTTTCTACAGTGCTGAGGTCATTAGCAGTGCTTTAGGCACTCTTTAAAGAAAAGATTATCAATGTTACCTGCATATTGCTGGGTCATAACTTGAATAACTGGTCAGCTCCCAAATACAGATTTCAGAGCCAAAATACTGGATAATTTCTTACATGTGTTATGCATTCTCCTGCCATATAATTTGTTCTTAGAACTGGCCTTCTGAAAGCACATACAAACTCACGTAAGAGTAGAAGTTGATGACCAAACCCAAAATCCACATTATATTTTCTTTTACAGCTAACTGTGTAAGGTTACTGCTCATGAAAAGTATTGCGTTGGCATCCCCAGGCACAACAGATGGTGGTGAATCTACCCTGACCTGGAAGGCTCAGATCTGTGAACAATCAGGGAATCCAGACTCTGATTTTCCACAGCACTTGGCTTTAGAAAGTTTGTCTGTGTTTCACATCTCTGCTAGTGACACCTGAGAATAAACCGACAATTAAGCCTCAGGAAGAGCAAAACCAATAATAATCATCAAAGGTTTTTAGCTTGAAGCATAAAGCAAAACTAACCTGTGGCATGTAAGCAATAAAAAGCACTATGGCTTCAGAAATGTCCTAGCTCATACTGAGTACAAGGATGAAAGCTTTCCTTTGAGACACATTTGTGGATTTGGTGTAGCACTGCTTTGCTACCACTCTGCAAAAAAATCCAAACCCAGAATCATCCCCAAACACACTCCACTCCCCCCAATAAAACCCCCACACTAGAACTACCACAGCTAACCAATTAAACTTCCTCCCTCCAAGGTCAACTTTCTTTGGTCATACCAATAGAAAACCAGATTTTAATCTCTGAGCAACACAAAACTTTATGGAAACTGTGGGTCCCTGTTCCCCCCCCCCCCGCCAAGGAATCAGTGAATTGGAGCTCATCCTTTAGATAATAGAGCTTAAACTACCAACCCCAAAGGAACTCTCTATCTCTACTGTCTACTGAACTACAGGCATCAGGCATCAAAGCAGCCTAAGTGCATGCTTACTACCAAGAAATGATGGTGTACTGCAGATTAGACACAGAGCCACTGAAAATTAGCAATTTATGTCTTGATCTAGCCATACTTTTTTTAAGTGTCCTTATGCATATGTGCTTCTGCAGAGTCAGGATCTCTAAATTCAGACAGCACTGTCTGATACTAAGCACCCTCCAGGTAGGTTAGCTTTAATGTTCCAGTGCTTCAGTATCTTTCTCCTATTATTCATCTGACATATAGTTTAATGAGGCAAAACTATGATAAACAAAGATAACAAAAGCATACAAACTATAGTAATGTTTGTTAAAAGATGATGGCAAACCCAAAACAATTAAAGATAATCAATGCATATACACATATGCACGGGAAAGAGATCCTCTAAACCAAGATACTACCATAGGATTTCTTTCAGGCAAAGAAATAAAAGTTTTAAAACATGCATTCTTCCCAGAAAATTCAGAAACCTCTTCTTCTGAATCTGAAACTTTATAATGCTTCTGTCTAGCCATCTACATTAAATAATAAAAATCTCAGCATGACTTGTACACACATATGATCTCTGGCTTGGTCAAATCAGATGGGTACATAAGCTCTGGACCTCCTGGGAGCCTTCACTGTAGTGTACAGTCCTAAGATGGAGTCTGGACATCGGAGAGGATGTATTCTCCCAGCATCAGATACTCCTCTGGAAGCAATTCCTAAGCAAAGCAAACTCTAACCATCATTTTAAAGATTCAAGAACCAGCATCTCCTCTGAAGGACTTCCTGGAGTGTGGCTGTTTTTTAGTCTGTTCACCTTTAATGAAGCCTTAATAGAAAGTGGTGAAAGAAAAGTCAGAGAGAGAGTGGCCAAGGATCTAGAGAGGTCCTTACCCCCAAAAAAGTACAAATCAGGAGGTTGGGAGGGACAGAGCAAGCATACTGCGTGTGCTTTCATCCACTGCTTGTGACTGGTTGAGCTTCCATTACCAAGTGACAGAAACTGTGTGCAAACACTGCAGTTGCACATCAAGTGGATCCACATTCTGCAACAGTTTCACCAGGCCAAGTCTTTCTATTTTTCCCCAGCAAATTTGCTGTCTTGAGCACTTAAAGTTTTTCTTCATCTCTTCTACTTTTAAAAGACAAACAGGAAGGTTTGTCAGCAATTTTCTCTGGAGATAGAGGGGTTAGGGAAGTGGGCTGTTAACACTCTATGGGCTTAATGCACTGTGATGGACAGAAAACCCGTTAGTAAATTCACATTTTGCTGTACTTTTTGTTAAAAGGATGTGGTGAGGCAGATGGGAGAAAGACTGCACATTAACCTCACAGTGCCTGCTTCACACTTGCTCTCTGGAATCCTTGAAGGAAAGAAGATTGCTGTTAAAGCAGGAATCACAAAGCAAACACTTCTGGGAAAGACCAGTGCAGCATAAGATGGGGCAGGCAGTGAGACACAGCAAGCAGAGACCTCACCAGCCCACGGCACTGCTGGAAACTCCTCCGAGGAGCAAAAGGCCTTCTCTCAGCCAGGAGCAGAGTGAGAAGTCAATCTTGGGCTGCAGTAGAAAGAAAGAGGATTTCCTAGGGACCGAGATGAAGTTATGTCAAATTCGTGCAGCTAGGAAAGCCAGAGAAAGCAGGAGCAGGGGAAGAGACTTCACTTTACCAGGAGGAAGAGTTGTTTTCACTTGGGTTTTCAGACTGAATATTACCTCATTTGAATTTAGTTTCTTTCTGATAAAAGAGACTGGGAGCCTTTTGTTTGCCCTTGCACATGTGGGACGTGATCTTATGCCAAAGCAAAGCCCAAGCAGAGATGCACAGCTGTGCAGGGACAGGCATTAGACATACTGCTTCCAGAAAGAGATGCTCCTGAAGGACGTGACTCAGACCAACCTCATTTTTGTTGTACTCACTTAGACCGAGAGGCCATTTACAAGGAGCTTTACCCTAGACTTAAGTTTTCTTTTTTGTTGCAGCACTTTACTTCCTTCTTTCTGCTTTCTCCTGCCCTGAAGACACTGGCTCAGCTCCTGTGGCATGTGTGCACTTGGGGAAAACAGAGCCATTTGTCACTGTCAGGAGACGTGCTGTACACAGCAGGTCAGCTCTCACCTCCCGTTGCTCCCGCAGCGAGAGCTGCAAGTCTTGAAAAGATGCATAACATGCACATTGCAAACAGCCATTCATCATTGCAGAGCTGTGCCCCAGACACCCAAGCACAACCCAGCAAGCTGCTCTGGTTGTGTGCACCAAAAAGGCATGTTCTGTCCTGCTCCTGGCTACCTTGCAATGAGAGACAAGAGCAAAGACACAAAAAACAAGGCAAGTGGCTGTGGATTACGGTTTCTGCTGCAAAAATGATATCCTATCTCTTTCTCCTCCTGAAAGACCCAGTGCTGCAAAGGTGGCCCATAATCATTAAATTATGAAAATGTAAGTTGCTGGGAGGAAATTAATACCAGGCATGACTGGGGAAAAGGCTGCTTTCTTGTGAAGTAATTATGAAATTAAAATTTGATCTCTCCCTGGCGATTGTACAAAGGATACGGCTGAGGTCTCGAACACAACAATACAGCCAGGGTTTCAACAGAAGAAGCACAGAAGGTTTCACTAGACAAAAAAGCTCAATTAAAAAAAAGGAGGCAGGGAGAGGAAGAAAGGATGACTTTTTGTAAATTACATGAATTTGGCTAAAAGGCGCAATCAAGCAGGTTACGGCACAGGCTTTGCAGAGTTCCAATTACTTTTTACAAGTTGAAATCAAGCTGTTAGGAAATGCAGCTTATCTGAATAAGACTAATAATACTAAGCTAATTAGACCCACAGGCATCAGCCAGCAGATAAATTCAGGACAAAAAGAGGGACACTGTCACTTTAAATACTGCCTTGGGATCGGTGAAAAAGCTAATGAGGAGTGTCAGTTGGGGCTGTTTTATTAGGTGGTTCTCCAGAGAATATAGCCCGAGGTTTCTGTAGCAGGGCTTCTGCACTTGATTCAATAAATCAATTTATATTAAAGGAGGGGGGCACAGTGCGGGTGCCTGCTCCATAAAGCATTTCTGAGGCATTTCTCAATCTGCTCAGGCACTCCTTGGGCAGGCTACCTGAACATGCTGTCAAAGGACACCGAGCCCAGCAATAAAGAATAAGATAGCGGCCACATTGACAGTATTTGTTCAAATCAACTTGCGCATTACCAAGCAAAACATGTACGTTGGCTCTCACCAGGGCATTCTGGATCCCCAATAAGTGATTAATGAGAGCCTGTTTTTTGTGAGCTGGAGTCTGAACCGCAGACGGCAAGGCGGGCTGTGCAATGAAAGCAAAAGGCATCCATCCCAAACAAAATAAAACGGCTTGAAAAGTGAAGTTGCTGTTTTAATCAGATGCTTAGAGGCTGAAAGACGTTCCCTGTTGGAAAGAAAAGGGCGAGTGCAGAGCAGGCTGGCAGCTTTCCAGGCAGTGGACAATATTGACTCTAGAATAAAATGGGTTTTGCTTAGTGCTTGCCCCAGGGCACCAGCCTCCCTGCTTTGGAATAAATCATGAAGGCGGGCAATTCCCTGGCACGGGCTGCCCCTCGGGTGGCTAACAGTGTGCCACTGCAACCCCTCACCAGATACACGGACACAGACCTGGCGAGGGCTCCACTGCCGCCCACGCGTACTGCACACTCGAAGGCAGCACCCAATCCCTCATGACCCATGGTGGGTACTGCACCAGCTCAGACCATTTTTGATGAGATGCAGCTCAACTCCATGTGCCTTCCATGTGGAAGGCAAAGTAAGCCACCAACAAATCAGGTCAAAAAATGGACGTGTTATCTAGGGCTCTGCTGCCAGCCTGAAAGCAAGTCAAAAAGCTAACACTGTGATCCAGAAACAAGCCTTCAAAGATCTCCACTTCAACGTGAGCAGCAGAAAGGCCCTTTGTGTTTCAAAGAGGAGCAAAAGATTGACTTTGAAACCACCAAAGCTGAGGCTAGTTGGTAGTGCCTTGTGGTTGCCTTTGGTTAAGCGCAGCACTGTATGGCTCCCCAAGCCCCATGGGAGGCTGAGAAAGGAAGCCTGGAATCAGCCATTCTTTTGGGAAGGTATCTAGGATATAGTCAGAGCAAACCAGCCCCATGGGAGGCTGAGAAAGGAACCCTGGAAGCAGCCATTCTTTTGGGAAGGTATCTAGGATATAGTCAGAGCAAAGTACTTCAAAATTGTTCACACTGGATAATCCACAAGTAAAGAAAACCTAATCAACCACATCTTAACCTTTAAAATAAAAAGCAGAGACAGAGACTACTAATTCTGTGCAGTCCTTTAAAGAAGCAATTATCATCAGGTCTGCTTTCCCCCTCCCCCCATATACTTTTATCTCAGGCTACCTGCACTCCTTTTTAGCTCTGGTGGCATTTTGCTTATTTGGCCACTGAGTCTTCCCTGATGCTTCTGTTATCAGGACTTGTCAAAGCCAAAGGAACTACCCTCTCTCCAATAGAAGTTTAACCTCTGCAAGCCACGGCCCTGAAAACCCTAGCCCAGAAACCCAGCTGTGAATGACTGTCAGTAACACAGATGTCTGCCAGCAAATTATGGCCCGAGACAGCTCAGAGGCTCGTTCGGCAGGAGACACAGCTCTTAAGATGCCTTGCCAGCTACACTACACACTCTGCAATGGCTGCTCAACCACAACACGCGTGGGGTAAGGGTGCAGGAGGAGCAGCTCATAGTCAGCTCCCACCTAAATGGGATATACTTTTGACACACTCAGTACAGTGGATTTCTTGTCCCAGATGCTACTGCAGAGAAAGGAGGAAGTGTGGGAGAAAGGAAGGGCTGATCTCCAAGCAGTTACAGGCAGCCTGGACTAGTGATGCAGTACACATTGCTGGATCAGTGGTTGTCCTAATGCTGTGGGGAAACTTGGCAGCTCTGCTACCACTGTGGGCTATTAAGACAAAGCCAGTGTGGAAACTTCACATGAAAGAAAATTTAAAAAAAAAAAAAAAGAGGAAAAAACAAAGACAAAAAAAAAAAAAAGAAGACAGAAGCAGCAAAAGCAAAAAAAAAAAGGCCAAATATATTATGACAGACCCAAAGACAATAACCTTTTGTAATCCAAACAAGCTAGGCAAGCCAAGCCATTGTTGAGAATCTGAAAAGCTCCAGAGCACAGAAGGGTAAAAAAAGAACAAAAAAATCATACAGCTTCTAATAGAAACCACAGAAAGTGTCCTGAATGTTAAAATAAAATAGATTGTTTTCCTGAGGAAACATCAGAGCAGGAAGAGTTTTACACCCTCTCACTAAAGGATTCAGTAATTAAGTCTAAGAGTGGCTGTTTCTTCGTAACAACACCTGCACCTCTCTACTTGTATGTTCAAATGTCACCACCCAGTGAAGTCAGTGACCAAAAAAAGTTCAGACAATTGATCTTCTGCATTCTAAGTGATAAAAGTTTGGCAGTGTTTTAGTGTATCAAGCTCTGACTGGCCGAAAATCTGACATTTTCTAGAAAAGGAATATATATGCTAATTTATTCTCCATGATAGATATTGTCCTTAGAAACAAATGCAGAACAGACATGTCCTTGGCATCAGTTAAATCTAGGAATTAGGGAAGAAAAAAGAAGCAAAACCCTTGAAGTGGAAAATGACCACTGAAACACCAGCCACCTCAAACCATCACCTCTGAGGGCCCACCAAGCTGGAAATCTAACGTCTTGTCCACAATCTCAACCATTAAACTTGACCTAGACTTTTGGATAAATAGAAACAGACTGCTTCTCCTCTGCTTAGGAGATCATTGCACACAATTCAATGGAAAACAAGACTGCCTTGGACAAACACCCTGCAAAAAAGAAATGGATCCTTATTTAGGAGGGCTCTGGCTTAGATAAATGTATGGCAATAGAGCAATTCCCTCACCATTTTATTGTCCTGAGGCAAACAAACAAAGAGGGAAGTGATGTACTAGCTGTGGGATAAGGAGCAGCTAAAAGATTCTGATTCTTTTATTCAGGACAGAAGTGTAGCCCCCATTTCCCACTTGTAGCCACAAGTCAAAAGGAACAGCAGGGACAAGGAGCCTCATCAGTCTCCACATGCTTTCGCTTGGCACAGGCCACCTTTTTCTGGGACAACACCAAGGTGAATTTAGACTTTTCAAGTCACAGTTTAAGTATTTATTCTGGAATAACTGCTTATAGCTAGGCATATTTGTGCTAGATTGGTGGCAATTTTTGCATTGACCATATTAGAATCTGTAACTGGATCAACATGTGGCCTACACTTCAGGAAATTCAGAAAAATCATCAGGAAAGTAAACTTTTCTCCCCGCTGCCATATGCTAGAGTTAACAGAGTTCAAACACCAGTACTGAAAAACAATACATTGAATCAAATCTGCCATCCATTTAGACTTACTCAAGCTCTTCTGCCTTACTCATTATTCTACATTTAAAATTTGCATTTCTTATTATTTATCTTTCTTCTAATGCCAAGCAGTATTAGCTATGCAATAACCATTTTGAGTAAGGTGAAGAACTACACACAGATTCACAAATGAGACACAAACTGATACACATAATTCTCTCTTCGCTTAATTTTTAAACATTCCTACCCTGTATGCATCCTAACATTCCGTTGGTGACTTTTACTGGAAAAATAACAGTAAGGAGAACTTCCACTGAGCTTTTTGAAACAGCTCTCAAGTTCACTTGGAACCTCTTGTGCACACAACTAATTATTTTTCCCTCTTCATGCTTTCCTTGGTATTTATCAACACCAAATTTGATTACTGTGATGTCCACTCATGTAAATCACTTAATTTTTGCAGTTCCTCAAGGTCCTTCTTATTTAATAGGAAAAGAGCTGTGGTGTCATCTGCCAATGCTGCAACTTCAACCACTCTAACCTCATTTTCTTTCCAGACCACTAACCAACCAGGAAAAAGCAAAGTAACTCCCATGAACCTGGAGAAACCCTCTTTGCCTTCCAACCATGATGAATGCATTCTGCTCTTACCCTTCTCTCAGAAAGTTCCTGGCCCACAATACTTCTGTAGTTCTCCTCCAAATTAGAAAATTAGAAGTGGCTTTTTTCCAGCTTCCCCTCCTTCCCCCCCCCCCCCCTTCCCCAATACCCCCTCACATCCTGAAAAAGAGTTCTTGAAAGTCTGCATGGAGCCATTCTTTACTGATGTCTTCAGAGACATCTGGGACTTCAATAAGAAAACTCCCTTTGCAGAAACTGGGAGTGTGTCTCACGATCTTCTAAATGTTTTGCTGTTTAAGTCCTCAGTTGATCCAATGTTCTCATTCTGTTCCTATTCTTTTGCTCATGCCTGTAGCCTTTTTAAAATGTGAAGTCATCATTCTCAGGGTGAGACTGCATATTCTACTAGCAGCTGTTCAAGATGATGGACAATGATGGTTATTCCCAGATTAACATGTCCTGCACAAACACTCCAGATAATGTTAAACTTAGATCATTATTCTGCCATTAAAACATCATTATATTTATAGTTTACAAAGTACAGGACAAATCAGAAGCATGTGTGGGTTTAGTTGCATGTGAGCATTGAAATCTCTAAACCTGCAAGAGTTTAGGCCTTTTTAATACCCTCCATTCTCTTCCTTCCTGAAAGAACATTTGCTAAGGATGCTAAAACAAACAGCATGAAGGCCATTTGCATGTATAGGGCCTTTTCCTTTATAGGTCACACACAGATCCCACAACAACAAGGATTAGGGCTTCTCTAAGAGGGAGTCACTTGAGAAAGAACCTCTTGAACCAACACAAAACAATGAAGACATTTAGCCAGAGACAAAAACCTCATCATTCTTCCTGTCTTCACTTCATTAAGTCAATGCTGTTAATTCATGCCTTTTTATTTTAGGCTGGCTATGACTTTTAATCAGATAGACCCACCTCTTAAACAATTCCTTAAGGCTTACCTAAATCAGAGGTCAGATGTACTGGAGTATGGGAAGCAGCTCTTCCCTTATGGAAGTTTTCCTCAGCATGCAAAAGCATGATGACCCACTGATCCAGATTCTATAAAAATCTACTTCCAAGTAGTAGTTCAGCTTTCAGGAAGAACCCCTGGCATGTCTTTTCCTTCATGTGTCTGCTCTGCTTTCACTGTTCATACGTTAAAAGGTCCTGGCTCTGGAAGGACGTCAACTTATTTAAAATGTTAACTTCTAAAATAAAAAATACATCTGAAATAAGGAACTACCTTTCCCTTTAGTATGCAGGCATACTCCTCCATGTTTGATGCACTTTACCCTAATCAAAGACAAGTAGAGAGCAGCCATTGGATGGGAAGAAGGCTGAGCCCCTGCTGAGAAGGACACATTCTTACCAGCCCGTCATGTTGAAGTCACGGTAGAGCATCCTCTTTCCAACTTCCTTGCGCTGCACCCTCCGTGGAAACTCCAAATGTGTGAACTCATTTCCCAGCAAGTGGGGCTGCATGTAAGCCTATGGGCAGAAATCAAGCCACAGATACCACATGAACATCATAAAACACGACATCATCTATTTTTAATGAGGTAGCATTACCAACCCTTCCTGCTCCCTTCCCACACACATTTTTTTTCTCCATTTTTAAACAAGGAAGATGATAAGCTCTGCTTCAGCAAACAATGCACACATACACCAGTTCTAACAGTGCCTGGTGCCCGGGAGCAGCCTTACAGGGTGCAGCCCTCTTGCCCTCAAAATCCTTCACTTTTCCGTGCTCCTCAACATTTGGGATCCCTAAAGTATGTCTCGTGCACTGACCCTGAAGGAGTCTGCAGAGTGCTGTAAAACAGAACACATTTCCTTTAGTAAGTCATTGACCTGAGAGAAGGGAATGATCAAAGAACAAAGCCATGGACCAAGCAGAGACTTGGAGACATGCATGTGGAGTGGAGCTCAAGATTTTTGACTCCCAGTTCAGCTATGCTAACAACACACACAATCTAATATTATCACACTTTGTCACTGTCTCAAGAAAAAGGTTTCCTTTTACCTACTCAGTATGCTGCAGCCTGTCACACACCACACTGCAAATAAACACAAGTTGCAGAGCACTTTAGTTCTCTTGTTTCCTAAAAACTACTTCCTTCATGCAGAACAGACTTTATGAAAAGCAGCAGCAGTTTTGTGTCACAACTGCAACTAATATAGGATGGTGTTAACGTTCAAATGCCACTGCTGCTGTCCTTTCTGGTGTGCTGCTCTGCAGATGCTGGGAGGCCTCTTTTCCAGAGCAGTGCCTGAGGCTCATGTTCTCCAGAGCTGACCATACTTGAGTGCAGTGCGAGGCTTTTTGTCCACTGTGCAAATTTGGTTTGGATTTATACACAGATCACATGACATGATAGGCTAATCCTAAACATACTGTATTTCTTCTTTCTGAAATAAACCTCACTCATTTTTCTTTAACATTTACATAAACAAGCCTTGTTCCTTCCCTCCCCGAAGCCACATTGTGAGCAAGCTCTTGTGAAGACACAGTCAAATCGGTTAGGGAATTGAAAAAAGTTGCACTTCTTAACCTTTCTGCAGATAACTCTTTTTCCTTATCCAGCCAGTTAAGGCAATAAAGTCTGTCTTATCTTTAGCAGCAGCTGCCATCAGGGCAGACCAAATGAGCTGGCTTTAGTTTGTGGGTTCGTCATAAATCTAGTGCTCATCAAAGGTGAGAGGCAGGAAGCAGTGGAAGCCCTTATTGATCTACCTGGCAGCTATCATGCAGATAGTCCACAATAAAATATTTCCTGCATTTAAAGGCTGAGTCTGCTCCCACTCAATTTAATAGGAGTTGGATCAGGCTCAGCACACCGCAGCGCTAACCTTCCATCAGCTTGTCCCCCTTCCCATCACCAGACATCCTTCCAGAAAACACCTTGAGCTCAGCTGAAATGAGGCTGAGGGAGATTGCTGTGTGTAGCCAACAAGATTGGATTCTGCTTTCAAGAGGCACCTTTCAAGCACACAAGCATGATCTTGACACTGTGATCCTCTCCTGGAACAGGAGCTCCATCAAACTCTCTCTCCATGAACAGTTAAGAGAATTAGATTTTTTTCCTTCAGTCTACAATCAGCCAATTCCCCTCCCCCTGCCAATATTGTTTTCAAGGACCCTCTAATTGGATCACTGTTCCTCATTACACAAACGGTTGAGAAGTGCTAGTGATTTTTGAGAGAGATCTAGCAGTATTAGTCCAGATGAGGCTTTTCATACTTCCACAACTCTGAATTCTTTATTTAAAAGTACATGTAAACTTTTTATTTTTATTTATTTTCATTCTAGTCACACCTAAAGATGGAACATCTCTAATGATTTATTTGATGTATTGCTACACACTGACAGCAGAGAGCCGGACTGGTTTTTGGTATGTTTAAAATTCTTTCTAGCCTGTGATACTGTAAACAATGAAGTCAGTCTGCTTAGAAAGTGCAATTCAGTTCACTTGAAAAATGCACAGCCTATCTTGATTAAATCATTACAAACCACTTCTAACTAAAGACTACTGTCATCTGCCTACAAAACAAGAAGCCTTATTTAAAGTAAAAAAAAACCAACCCTCATACCTGACATCAAAATGAAGTTATTTAACCTTTATATTATGAGATTACTTATTAGGTTTGATCACAGGCCCAGAAGAAGAAAGTTACAGGCTTTTAGCATTTTTCCTCTTGAAAACAAGAATTTCCTTTATTGAAAAGGTAAAGCAATTGGGAGAGACTGCATTTCATGAAGATTTACTCAGATGGAAAGTCTGAGGTCACAAGTGAAATAAGATTAATAAAGCTGGCAGAGTTACCACTGGACTGCTAATGTTCAAATAAGATTTCTCTTCCGCAGCCAAGCCTCAATGCTTGATTTACAATCCAGGGATCTTAACTTGATTCTAATATTTTTGGCGTCAGTGGAGCAGAGGGAAAAGAGCAATTTGGAAGCTTCTGGTGCCTGTGAACTGAATTCGTATGTGAAGAAATGGGGATTTTTTTGTTGGGCTTTTTTTTTAATTTCTATACTTTTCACCCTTTTCTTTTTGACAGATACTTTTTAATACTTCACTAGTAATTCTACAGAGAGAGGAATGTTCTGTTATAAAACTCAGCTGCAACTTCCAGTTGGGTTTGTTGAGGACTGTTCTCCACTTACTACAAGGCAGGACTCTTCTTCCTCTCCACCCCAACCAAACTGTGCTCAGCAGCAGAATCAGGAAATAAGTAAGAAGCAATGCTTTACAAATCTGCAGATCTTTCAAGCAGATATACAAGCAGACACCATGAAATGTCCTCAAATGATCAAACAAGAAACAAAAATGGTTAATTGAACCAACTACCAGAATTTCATCTTAGATGAGGCATTCTCTTTTCCATTTTTTCATTTGATTAGTCTCAATTTGCAAGAACTTCAGATCAGAAAAACCATTCAGAGAACTTAAAATTTAATAAGAAGAGTGACTATCAAACACTTTTAATATCCTTTTGAGGTATGTTCAGAAAACATTGTTATTCTATGTTATGGAACTGGAATATTTTCCATCATTTTTCTTTCAGAAGGTATTACAGTTTTTTGGCATATATCTGGCGTAGTCTGCATCGTGTTTTTGGTACTCTGCCATTTTATGGTGTATTTTGTGGCTGGATGTATTACACTCAACATTAGTTGTTTAAAATGGAATCTGCTCAAGGAAATATTAGCCACGATTCTTTCAAAAAACCATTTACTTCCTGCTGTGTTTCCTGGTGATCAGCAAAGCAAACATGAAATTAAGATAAACCTAGACTTACACACTAGTGCCACAGTTAATTAGGTGGCAGGGAACCCTGCATGTATCTTATTGAACCTTGATAAGGCTTGCTGATGTCTCTTCCAGCTTCTCCAGCATACACTGCTCTGGGACCTCACTGGCACTAGTAGTTTCACTGTATTCTGTGTGTTTTCAGAATTGCTGTTTTCCTCCCATGTCAACTACATGCTACAATGTTATCCTCTTATCATACTGTGCTATTTTGACCAAAAGGATGTTCTACTATTTGGGACTACTGCCCACAACAGCATGCACAGCACAATGCATCCAACAGTTTTGCAAATTGCTTAGCCATTATTTTATGGACATGTTTAAGCCAAACAGAGATTAAAACTAAAGGAGGTGGTGGTTGAAAGAAAGCAGGAAGTGGGAGCCAAATACCACTTCTGAACACCCACTAGTGGAAGAGAGCCAAAGGACCAAGGGAATACTGGTTGCAAGGCATTCACACCTCGTATCTTAAGAAGTGCTGACTGAACAACTGATTGCCTTCTGCAATACTCTCCCAAGACCCCTGGCACGTAAGACTACCATAAAGCCTGCCTGAAATCTGCAGCTGTATGCTGTCCTATCACTGTATTCCCCTTCATGCTCAGTTACTCAACCAGTACTAGCTGAAGCATAGTTTTGTCTAAGACTAGGCTGGAGGACTCCATACAGTGATGCTCACATGACCTGAACTATTCACTATTCCTCAGATTTCTTTGCACACAGAAGTTAGGGCCCAGAAAATAGGACCTAAACCAACATCCTCTGTGGATGAAGCAATGACTAGGTACTAAAGGCAGAGGAAAGCTTCTTCAATGTTGTAAGAGTGTGTACTGCACAGAGAACCAACACTCAGTAGCCTGCAGCTGTTAATCCTTACTCTCCCTTTGCCTGTGCAGTAACTTCATCAAAGTGAAGAATTAATTACAAAGAATTAATGATAAAATGATTAAATGATTTTTTTCCTATTCTGTGGGAAGAGCTGTGCAACATGGCTGAAACAAAAAAAAACTCAGCTTTAACTGCAAATAAGAAAATAAATCCAAAGTAACTTTCAGGTAAGAACAGCAGAAGAGAGATGTTGATTGTTTAATAGACTGATAGCAGAACCTGGAGACAGCCAAGGTGAGTGAAGAGAATTATTTGGGATCTAATCAGCAAGACAGATGTAACCTTTGGAGTGTAATGTTTATGCCAACCTTGTAGGAAATTTGAGGTTGTCCTTTTTTTTTTTTAAAACACTTGATTAAAAATGTTACTTACAGAATGTTATGTTTGAAATTATCTGTAATTTTGTTTCATGCTTTTGCTGTCATGCAAGTATTTTCTTTGAACATGATACCAATCGCCCTAGCATATTTGTTACATATAGAATTAAAATAAACAAAGAAAGGTAAAGTAATTTTCCAAAGAAAACAGTACAAATGCTTTTCAAATCAGCTGCTGTTTTCAAATATAAGACAAGAAAGGACATTAAAAGAGAAAAAAAATCCCTTGTAGGCAAAGCTTTATCTCGTATTTCCTACAGAAGTAGCAGACTCTCTAGATACTAAAGCTACCTTTTACTTTAAAGGCAAACAAATTATTTTAAATGTAACTGAACTGTAAATACTTATTAGGCCTCTTTTCTATTTGGTTTTCTGAATATGAATGCTCCAAAAGCAGTATTTCCTCTTAAATTTTCAGCTTCAAGCCAGTGAACCTAACCAAAAATTAAATGTGATAATTGCAGGAACATTTAGAATTTTCCTTTAAAACCTTCCATCTCTGCCTTCAACAACTGGCATTTTGCCTGATTTCAAACCACAGTGCCTGGGCCAGGCTGAATATAAGACCCACCTTAAGCTCAGGGAACATCAACTAGCCTTGGCCTGTCCACGTTGCGTCAGGCAAAGCTGACAGTAAGCCTGCCTTGGCTTAAGTTTAAATTTCTAAGAGGAAAAAGCAGGAGACCAGAAAAAGCACAAAAGAAATCTCCCAGCCACATTAGCAATGACATTTTGACAAAGAGCCAACCAACTTCAACCTATTGGCCTGACCATCAATGAAAAACTTAAAAAGTTTGTATGAAAAAGAAAACCATGCATTTTGACTTACGTTTCTTGGTCAGCTTATCAGCCAGTGTAACTTGGTGTATAAAGCATCCCACATGTCCTCAGCTTGTCACCCTGTTCCAGCTTTATGGATGCTGCTATGCTAAATAAAACTGGTCTTTCTTCACCCAACCTATCCTACAGCTATTACTGCCCACCGAGATCACCTGGATGGATATCTTTTCCCAGATTCAGACACTATTGGCATATTATTAGAGAAAATGAATAAAGCCTTGCAATATTATTCACATGCACACAAAGAGCAGTCTGTGGTATTTCATACTGTCACACAGTAGACACTGGGATGGATTGAAATACCTCTGTGGCTTGTTAGCTCTATGTCTGAGCTCTCATTATTCAACACCAATGAGCTGCTGAAGTTCTGCAGCTGAACAAAGTACACAAGCACAGCCATGCTAATCGATGACCTTCTCAGAAGAAATGAGACTCCTTCCATAAGAATTTGCACCACCAGGCCTTCCTCCACATTAGCTGATGGCTAAAAGACATACATGGTCATTCACTGGTGTTTGGCGAACATGTGGTCCTTCACTGAGCCATGGTAACTCAGCAGCACATGTTTGAACCTTAGATACTACCAGGCATTGCTTGTCATCAGCAGTACCTGATTTGGTCCTCAGATATCTTACCAGATACTGAAGTCGCTGGCGCTCAGTCTCTGGAGTGAATTCTGAAGACATAGGAATGACTTCGCCATTTCGTATTATTATAGCCCTGTAATAGTAATAAAACATCATCAGTACAGAAAGAAAAAGTAGAAAATACCCTGAAAACCACAAGGTACAGTCACACTCTCATTCTCTTCAGAGTCACAGTAAAATAAAGCCATTTATTTTCTACTGAAGCTGTTGTCAGCAGAACAGGATAATAATTCTTGCCCCGCATCCTTTAGGCTGGATAACAAAGTAAATTTGTATATGCCAAGTTCATTTCAAAGCTCACAAAAACATCCAAGCAGAAAAGGCAAGAGTTATTTCAGTTGATGTCTACAGGGTATCCTTATTAAGTGAAATGCAGACACCCAGAGGAGATGCTGCAGAATCACTGATCGTAGAACAACTCTTTGCAGGTTTTAATCCCAGTTGTGGCTGACACTGACTACTGGCTTCAAATGACTCATGCAAGCACTTTCCAATTATTGATTGGTCATATGTCATGTCAGAACATTTCTACTCCAGCAGCAAATGGAAATGGCAAAGTAAATCCTGTTTAACACAAATTTAACTAGTTACCTGCTGAAAGACCACAGGTAATGGAATGATTATAGATCAGCCAGGAGATTTCACATACACTTCTGCAAACAGCAGAGAGAAAATTCCCTCAAACATCTGCCTCTTGCCTCTTAACAATATGCTATGCTGCACGCAAAATATGGTCTGATTCTTCCCTGGTGTAATGCTACTGGCTGAAACACAGTCACAGGAGGTAAGATGTTACCCAGTATTCCTACTGTACTCTGCAGTCATGTATTCACTCACAGAATTGCATTATTTTATCTTTCCATTATCTACACAGCTCTGTACGTATAGTAATGCCTGGTGCTTCCAAAGAGCTGGATGAACTATGTATCACCCCAAAGATCTTATTGCCTATTTTGGAGTTGTTTCTCAACCATCAGCAGATTAATTCAATGTTTGGATAGTAGCAGTGTACCAGTTCTCCTCTTGAATTTGCACAGAATTTGGTGTTGTTAAACCACGCAACTGTCACTTGGATGCTATATGTTCAGCTTCTATATGTTTTAGTCTCCTCTCTGTGATCCTTTCATCCTGTTGATCCAATATTTATATGCTAGCTTACTTGTTTTGGTAATTTGCTGGCATTGCTTCTATGCCAAGTATTCTGATGGTATACTGCAATGCAACCAACAAATACAGTAGGCACACAAAGACTGAAAGCTTAACCTTTAAATTCAAAATACAGGCATCTTGAGAAAACCAGCCAGGGTACAAAAGAGCTTTGTAAAAGTAATGGCACTGTATAACTTTCCATGTCTTCTGGATATGATATTAGACTAAAATTGTCTCTGAATGATCATCTACTACTGCTAGTATGCAAAAGGAAGGAGCATTATCAAAGAGAAAAGGAACTGTTCACAATTCTGAGAGTCACATGGCAAAGAATAGACAGCTACAGGATGGTGTTACAACAGGAGAGGTGGGAAAAGGCTCCAGTGATGAAGGGAAACCAGCTCTGCTTTGACAGGTAAAAAAACTGTACTGCTCCAGGACTTCTAGCACTCCCTTGCAAACAATCCTGTGTAGAAATTAGAGGTAGCAAGAGTGCAACCTTCATACTGAACACTCCCACTGGCTCTCCACTGCTACAATTAAAAACAATATTGTGTGCTTGAAATGAGACAGACATGGCAGTTGTAATTCATTTCTTAAGAGAAATTTGTGCAGATTTTTTGATATAATTTTTCACCTTTATGGATCTGAATACATTAGAGGCTTGCAAAAATGACAGCCCAATTGAAAGTAATAAACATTTGCTGAAAATTTTTCTTTAAATGCAATAAGAACTCTACTACCTCTTTTCTGCAATAACACCTTTGCTTTTATTTTTGCAATTCTCTGATTCTGTAATTCCTAAGGTATTCAGCTTTGAATCAGACTCATTGACTCAAAGACAGTGGATAGCTTTTGTAACTTTTTTGTATGTAATTTGACTCACTCGAGTAGGCCTCCATTTAAGGGGACTGTGGATTTAGTACAGAGTAAGTACTATGGCAACAGTCTAGACTAGACTGATCAAAAGGGCTGATCAGACACTAACCAAATTTTACACATTAGTTTAAGTGAGCCATAAGGGATCTACTGATCTTTGCTTGTCTGAAAGAGCTAATATAAAAACCACACATTAATAAAACTGCTAGCGCGTTAGGCTAATTTTCTAATTATGCTTTGCTTCCCCTTTAATCACCATTTCACAGAAAATCCATATTTTAAAGACCACTCAGACCAGACTGGGGTACACCTTTTCCTTTGTGCACACTGACATGCTTCCTATATACATTGATAGCTATCATTCTCACTTCCATGGGTAGAATTGGGCCCTGAGGGACTCACATCATACAAAAAGCAATTCAGAGGCGAGTGGGTCAACCTTTCATGGCTCAACTTATTTTCACTAGAAATTGCAGCCACCTGGGACGAAAAGCACAACCCAGTACAAAAAAAAAAAAAATCTCCTGGGAAAGAATTAAAGCAATGCTGTTGATACCTGATAAAACACAGCCTTAGTTTTATGGTTTTCATTAATGTTCGCAGCAGTTGGAATTTATTCAGCTTGAAAGTTACAGTTGCTTGTAAGAGTCAAACGACTTGATCCGAGGAATTAGACTGCTCCAGATCTGAGTAACGGGAGGGATGCAGACACTCACGTACAGGTCACTGGTCTGTCAACTGTGGTGGGCTCATTATCCCTTACCACGCTCTTTACCTTTCTGCACCAGCTGCTTAGCTGTTTCTGACAGCCCAAGTGACAAAAATGGACACATTCAGATGGCCATCTCACTGCAGAGGCTGGGTGCGAAAGCCTGGCCTGGGAGCCACCCTGCTCAGTGGGGTTTTCCCCTGTGATTGAAGAGGTGTTGCAGCAGGCCCTAATTGGGTTTGGAGACTGAACTGCCCTTTCCGTGACCTCACAGTGACAGAGCTGCCAAGTACCGACTGAAGGCTTTTCCCACTGAGCAACCTCCAGAGCCCTGAATTCAATAGCCCAAAGTCAATAACTGCTCACAGGGAGGGAGTGTGGCTGACGCAGCAGCCGCAAACAGCCCAGCAACAGCTTTTAGAGACCCACTCTATATGGTCCTGCAGGACAATTAATTTTGACTTTATGCTTCCTAATGGGCTTAAGCAGCAACGCAGCGTTACGTGAGCATTACTGTTTCTGCCACCCATAAAAGATGCATGTACACAATGAAATAGTGCTCTGAAAGCATTTAGCTCCCTGTGCATTGTGGAAATATGAATGTATTATTTTATAGTAGAATACAGCTGTCCTATTAAACTGTCAGAACTAGCTACATAGGAAGCAAGAACTCGAAAAGATGCAGTGCCCAGAGAGCATCTGATTCTGCCATGTTTAACAGTGACATTTTAATTTCAGTCACACACATTATAGCAGAGCCATAGGGTGAGCCTGCCAAAGGCAGATGGATGATTCATGTTTGCAGGGAACAAGTGTGTCAACACTAACCAAATATTCTCTGATGACAAGGTTGCTTCAGACCCATACCAGTCATTAATTTATATCACCAATGAAGCAACGATTAAAAAAAACCAACAAAACCAGAAGTTTTTTTGGCAGGATAGGAAATCAGGAGTCACAGATCTGCAGCCCTCAGTGCATTGCCCTCCACACTTGGTGGCTCTGATGCCCTCTCCACACAGTGTCATCCACAGTGAGCAAACAAAGAGGAGAAACTACTCTTACATCTTGAGGCCACAGAGGCCATTAAGTCACTTATTTTCATCCCTTCTAAAAATAAACTATAGATTTCCCCAAGTCCTCTCTCCTCTTTTGAACCCAGCTACCTAACTCCCCATCTGCACAAACTACAGGATCATACTTGTGCTTGTGTTTCACAGATACATGCTTGGCACAGCCAAGAAAGTATGTTCTCTAATTTAGAGCTAGTAAATATTCACAGAAAACAGGAATATACTGGGGAAAAAAAAAAGTCCCCAAAACACAGCTTAAGTAGCCTAAAACAGAAGAAACAAAAATCTGATTTTGTATCTCTCCTCTGGCCACTTCAGAGTTTTTTTCTGATCCAGAGCTGTGTCCTGAACAACTAAATGTGGAGCAAGTCATGTGCCAGCACCTCAGTGCATAAGGTGGGACAGCAAAACCTGCAGCAAGCTACGTCCACTCAGTCATATGCAAGTGAAATGAAACACCAGGAGCTTAAAAGGCTGCATGTAAATCTACAGAAACTATATATTTATCTTGTGGATGAACAGAACTGCATGGTCCATGATGATCAGCCAAATCATCTTTCGAGTATTTTAGCATTCACACAGAACCATAAGTATATGATTATTTTCTATAGTCAGATTCAATACTTTAAAGCAGTATTTGGTGATTTAGAATATATTTCCTTTTAAAACACGCGGTGAATGAAGCAACAAAAGGGTAAAAAACTGCTACTGTGTTGTGCTGCTACTCTCACACTCACGATGTAGGAACAACACTGGCTTAAGGAAAATATCCATATACCAATTGCTTTTGCATTTTTAATACGGTGAAAACAGCCACCCCTCACCTCTCCTTGAATCAAGCAGGGGTTTTTTGTTGCTTCTTTTTTTTTTCTTTGTTGTTTTTTCTCTTTTGTGGCAAACACAATCAGCTGAGAATTGCACAGTATCCTTTCTGAGTTTCTTATGAGAAATAAGAGAGGGAAAATCATCCATTTTAAAGGAAGCTATTGTTGGTTACTCTCATTTAATCTTATAGAGAAAGAAACACTTTAGTGAACAAGGTCAAAAGTGTAATTTCACTGCTGTCATGGGTCCATTGGGATTCTGGTGTTCAAAACAAAGAGGCATCTCCCACTGTTAGGAGTATTCAGGGGACACCCTGATTCCATTACACACTTTTTCAGCCAAAAATGACTTGAAATGCAACATTAAACTGCACATTTCTACAACAGAGGACAAAAATCTGGTAAAGGTGACAAAGAGAGACCACTTGGAAAACTGTTTTTGACAGCATATATCAATTCCAAGCCACAGGGAGGATGTATCCATTTTGTCAAAAGGTGTTAAGCATTGTGGATGCGGTACAGATGAAGCAGAAGTGTCTGGCCTGTCTGAAGATGTATTAGAAATGTGTCAATGGAAAAGAAAGAGGGATTAAAGTGACAGAAAGAATAAGGCAGGGTTTTATTACATTCAAAGGGGAACCAAGCAGTAGATTTTAATTAGGTGTGTCACAAAATAGCTGAGAAAAAGAAAAAAGTAAATCCTAGAACTATGGAATCAGTCTAGATGGGTACTTGTTTATTATGGTAACTAAATGTATACATTTAAAGAAGCCAAGGAAGTGCAATGCTAATATCTGGTAAGCTTCAAACCAGTTCTGTTTATTTACCTTTTCTTAATTGTTAAGTGAAAGTGATTATAAAAAGATTAAAAAATGTTCACCTCTCTGAAGTTCTGGAACTTAGAGCATTACAATTGCTGACAACTAATCTATTCAGCTCTGGCACCTTGGTTTCACTTATTACAAACTGAATTACACTCCCTTAGTCCCACACAGACTCATTTCTCAATATTTCTTTAGAAACAAGGTGAACAAACACCTCACTGCACTGGTAATAGTGATGGAACTACAGTACAAAGCCTTTAAATGATGTCCTTAATTTTATGAACTAAGGCTGAGGACAGTGAAACAAACCATTATATAACATTTATCTGGTATTAAAACAGGTCCCAGAGATGGCAGTTCACCATAAAACTCAGAAGTGAAAGCAGCAACCCACAGCAACACCAATGGAAAAAAAAAAACTAGCTACCTCCTACCTGTAGTACCCAAGAGAGGTTTCAAATATGCCCTAACTCCTACTCAGCATCACTACCAAGAAGGAAACAAGCAACAAACCAGTAAGAGGTTTAGAGCCAATGAAAATTGCCTCTGTCCTCATTTTCCATCTACTGCCACTCAACAGTCCTACCTTGTGGTTTCTTCACATTTCTCAGTGCAAACCTCAGGCTGTCCACAGAAATACTGTGACAGGATAGAGACACTGGATGATTTTTTCTTTCAGCTGAAAAAAGCCAAAGTTAAGCACTCTCCCTCCCTGTGGCTTTTCCTGTAACAATGTAGCCTCACCGTGTATGTTGTGGTTCAAGCAGGCTGCTGGGATGCATTCATTCTTCCCTTGGAAGAACTTCAGCTCCCTCAAGCCAATAAAAGGTGCAAGAACTTGCCTTGGTGAAGTATGGCACAAAGGTAGGGTTAGGGTAATCTCCTACAGAAGCATGCTTTGGTATTTCCCCAGCACTAATGGCATGCACTGGTTATCTGTATGCAATTCTTCTGTTTAATCAGGAAAGTAACTTTTGCTATTGAATCAGTGTTGACTTTATATACCTATACACTTCTAGTATCGTCTACTCTGGTTCCAGTAGCACTAAACCAAATCCCCATGAACTAAACTAAAATGCTCTGTAATTAACTGTGTGTACTTTCCTGTTGTTTTACATCTGAACTCACTGATCTTTCAGAGAGGACTTCACAGCTGGCTGCTAGCAAGCTATTACAAGCCAGTTTATAGTGGCACTGCTAGCACATGAAAACTGTCTGCCATCAGTTTCAGTATCCTTAGGATGGGGATTTGTTGTCCTCGTGGGATTCATTTTGCCTATGATGATTTCAGTATATTCTTCATTTGAACACAGCTCAGTCCAAGGCTGCAATGATGATACACTACCATATTTCTGGATCATGGCTGAACAACATGCCACCAATTACGCAGGCCATGCCAGGGAAATGAACAAAGAAGAGCAGTCACGTCTCTGTGGTCAGCTCTGAGCCTCAGGACTGGTATCTGTGGAATCAAAGTCTTTTTCCCTGCTGTCCAGGATATCACATTCATCTCCAGGACAAGTTACTATGGCAACTAAACCTGGGCTTAGTAGATGAAGGCATTGCTGTGCAAGTCAGTGTTTATTTTGCCAGTAATATGGCTAGGATATGGCTAACCACATAAGATGAAAGAAGCATGGATTTTTCTTCCCCCTGCTCTTCACTGTCTTACCATTGAGGAAGTCAGAATGACTTTTGGCACCTAAAGCATCACATCTACTTTGATCTCAGCCTTTCTGTTTAATTCAGCGGCAGTTGCAGGATATTGGAACAAGCTGGACTGAGAAGTAAAAGCAGACTGAAAGTCACACTCTCTGCTCACTCTGCATCAGTGAATTTTTACTCAAGTACTGCTTCATTCACCCATGCAGAAGTGACAAGGGAAGCCCTCACTAAAAGCCCCAGGAGCAGGGCTCAAGCTGCACTGTGTAGCTGCTGCTGGGACTGAACAGCCTGGGCTGCCTGGCAAGGTCACAGAATGCAGGGGATGAGAAAACGTTTCCAACACAGTAGACCATAGCAGAACTGAAACATTCACCAAGCAAGCCTGGGATGCTCCCCCAGCCCTGCTCCCATAGTACAGATGGGAGCTGGAGGTCCAACATGCCCAGCCTGCTTGGTGTGCCTTGGCTCTGGCCCTGTAACACCAGAATGAAGAAGCTGTAGGTGTCAACGTGGTCAGCTACAAAGGCACAGATTAAAAGGATGGTTTTGAGTTTAATGCATTGCGCTGGGAGATGTGGATTCTGGTGTATTTGCTTACACCACAAGTTGCCTTTATTAGAGGTCACAGGCTCTTTATGTATCAGTAAATTACTGTTATAAGAGTGATTAAAATTACATCCTGGCACCCTTCACCCATCTTGGCTCAGTTGCTACAAGCTCTACAGGCTACACATGCAACATAAATGCAAAGATGTTCTTCCAGTGGGAATTCTTCCTTGATCAGTGCTTGTATTCACCAATAAAAACAGACAGCAGGGGAATTTTCACTTGCAGTGGTAGTAAACAGCTTGTTTGGGTTTTGTTGGGTTTGGTTGGGTTTTTTTTAGGGTTGAAAACCTAGGAGAATTAAAGTGAACAGAATTCATCACCTGAAAACTAGTATCAATGAACTGTGGATTTCCAGTTTACTGATGTAACTTGAATAGTCAAAATTCCTCTCCTTCCTCAGTCTGGAATATAGGGACTTCATGGATAGATGATGTCTGTGTGGTTAGGACTAAAGACTTACTGAATGGACCACTCACTGAAAATGTTTACAATGGCTTTGACACCTGCTAGGTTGCCATAGACATTGCTAAGGCATATGCCCTCCTAAGAAAAACAAGAGTTTGGAGAAGATGCAGGGCATTTGTTTTGTCTTCAAAAGCCTATGAACACATACTGCCAAATTAATAATTTCTGCCAAGTCAGGGCTGGATACAATGTGCCAGTACCCTGGAACTTATCATCTATCGGATTGCTAGAACATGCTTTTCCTCATCACTACACTTTGAGAGCAACAACTTATTTCTTTTCTCCACACCTCAAAGTGTTTCCTGAAGTGCTTCCAAAAGCTTTACCCAGCACAAAATCCTGCAATATAGGAGGTTGCTGCTATGCCTATGAAACCTGTGCTCTTGCTTCTCCCTGGAAGGAGGCCAGAGAGGAGAAGGGGAGCAGAAGTGAGTTCTGCAGGCCTGCAAGTCAGGCTTCTAAGGAATAGAAGCAGGGGAAACTGAGATGGGACTTAGATACATCTCCTGAGCGTGACTAAGATGCCATGCTATTTTCCAACATTTTTGGCTAGGCAGGATCAGACTTCTCCAGCTACCAAAATGCAGTCAGTGAAAGAATGTGTGTGGGAGAGTCACTTTATCTTGAATTCAGTCTCTCCTCATTACACAGGCTCTGAGCCGACCAAGGCTTAGGTTATATATTGCCCTGAAATGACCAAACAGTCATTATTTTCAAGTGATTCCATGAAAGAATTAGTAATAATCTAAAAAGGGAATGTGCACACAGATTGGCCAAAATACAATCTGTAAGTATTGCTCTCACCTCTTGGGAGGCATCTTTTGAGTATTTTGAGGAATCAGGACTTCAGAGGACAAAAAGGCATCACTACAGATTACATGGTCCCAGGGTGAAAAGACCTTGTATGTGTGGTTCAGATACTTGCAGCTCTTTTTTGTCTCATCTTTATGAAGAGACAGAAAAAAGAATGCTTTCGCAAATACTGCAACTGGAGAAGCTTGGTAACTGAATTAGTCTTTCCTCTAGAGATCTCTAAGTACTAAGTATGAGGCACAGTTGTTTATGCAGACACAGATGTAAGGAGACAGAGAGGACTTAGGCAGACCACTCAAGGAAAACAGGGGAAATATGCACCATTTAGATTAGGAGATGGGTAGTTAAGAAAACTAAAGTTTCTTAAAAATATTGTAAGCTAAACACTAAAGCAAACTAGCTGTACAATAGTAATACACTAGGACACTTATTGGTTTCCATCCTTACACAGTCATAGTGCTTCTGGCAAAAATCATCCTGTTAGACTGCCTTGAGGAAGAGGTCAGATACCATGAACCACAGAAATGGGTCAGAATCATAAATTCTGACTTCTCAGAAATTCCATTTAAGCTACAGTGCCAGTCAGCAGATATGTGACTGTTTCCATGCCTCTCTCATTACTTCATAAAAGCAGATTAATCCCCCAAATTTGACTTCCTACAGTGAGAACAATGTATGAGGGAAGCAGCTGACAAGCACCACGACACAGAAGAAGTATAAATGTCATGAGATTCAACACAAGCAGCAAATCGAGAAAGAACTGAAACAGTAAGCAAAGTAGGATTCAATTTTCATTTCACTATTTTATTACACTGAGAAAAGCTGGTGTTAGAAACACACTCTCCCACATCTGGGCACCTCAAGCACCAATGAAGTTGCTTAACCTGCACCCACATGGAAATGCCACAAAACCATTCACTCAACAAGCTCCTTTCATTTAACAGTCCCAAATGCCTTAACATCCATTTGACACTTGCAAAAAAAATAAAAATATTCTGGACCTGAAAATATATGTTCAAGCAGAGAGTGAATATGTCCTGAAAACATAAGCACAGGGTTGCAAAAGCAAAGCGGCAAAAAGATCATAAAAAATCTGATGAAGCAAAGCAAAAAATCCAGTGACCCTGCAAGCCTGTGAAGCCTCTGAAACATCAGGCTATTTGCTTTGATCCCTTGTTCTGCCAATAAATCATAAAAGCCCAAGAACCCATTTGCAGATTTAGTGAGTGTCCCAGGGTCCATGAAAAGTCAAATCAACTTGCGGTGTTCTGTTTCTTGTATAATGATAAAAGCACAGCTACTCTACATGGCTCCAAGCACAGCACAAAATGGCAGTGTCTGCAGCCTCTGAGCAGCTCCTTAGCCAGACAATATGAAAGCCACAAGAACACTCGTGCTAAAGACAGTTAATATGATCATATTGCATAAAGTCACTGTAGTGATATTGGGCAATTGTTATGTTGCATGAGGCTATACAAGAACTGGACAGTAATCACTAAAAACATTAACTCCCTGTTTTACTACTGCTTCATCACTAGCTATAAACCAACATCCTAATAAAGAGCATAAAACTTAAAAAGAACTGAGATTAACAAGGCATGTTATGGCAGTTTAGAAGTAAAAGTCACTTTAGCAGTATACAATTGAACAATACTATTTAAAAGAATGAGCAGAGAAGATTTACTATTCCGTATTGAAAAAAAAACCCAGCTATTATAAGAGCCTGGCCTAGTTACCACAGTGTATATGTCAAACTGGTAAGCAAAGCACAGTGTCTCAATGCTCACCAGAAAAGCACTATATGTTGGATAGCTGACCCTATCAGTCTCTAATTAGATACCTTTGCATGGGCAAAAAAACACTGTGAGGAAGAAAGAGAAACTTTACAAAAAGCTTTGGCCAATATTCAGACATGAATTTTGACTGTACAAGAAGTATATTTATGGCAGACTACAAGAATGACCAGACAAGGCGTTAGAGAATGAAAGTGGCTTCCTCCAAGTTGTTTTTATCAGGCTCTGAATACATCACCTCATTTTTAGTAGGGTTCTGGTATCATGTGCAGTTAACGTGTAATTATTACAGAACTGTGATTGCATCGTTAGCAGAAGTTTAATTATATCATTGACATTAGTGATGCCATAACACCAAGCTCAATAGTAGTTCACTACAAAACCTACAATTAGCACAATTTTTCCTCCTTTTTACACCAACCAAAAATGTTCATCTTGGAGAAACCTAATAGTCCATACAGAAGTGAGCTAGGGCTGAACCTGAAAGGATTGCTGGCTGGTAATTTAGTAATATGGTAATTAAAGTCCTTTCATGATGTAATTACATGTCAACTACAAAAGGACAGCTGCTATACAACACTGCCAGGGTACGTGGCATGAAATGATTAGATTTGAGAAGCTTTGGTGGTTAAACTGAATACCATGGACATACGTCTGAGGTATAGCTGGCACTGCATAGCACATTATTATTCAAGTCTCATACTTGGCGTTTCCTTAGTCGCATTGTAAGTGTAACAGTTTGTTGCATGTACCTTGGTCTTGCAAAGGCAGAAGCTGTTCAAAACCCACCTTTACAAGCTTCTGCTGTTTTGAAGTTGCCTGGAATTACAAGACCTAACCTTCTTCTGGGCAGAGGCAGAATAAATGAGGTTTGCATGAACCCCAAATGTTTGTTTCCCATCCCTGCAGCGTAAAACCTCTTCTCTCAGATTCTAGTCTGTGGGAAATGTAGCTTGATTTATTTGTTGGATTTTTCCATGGGGGGAGTAGAGAGGGGAGAATGAGGACAGAGAAGAGGCACAAATGAGTTAGTGAACTCGAAGAAACTAAAGCTTGACTGAGGGACTGAGGGTTTCAGCATCTAGTTCCAACAGCAACAAGCACAAGTCCCTGTTTGGGTGAAAAAACAAACCCTGCCCTCCTTCTCAAGAGTAGACAAACATTTTTTTAAAGTAGTTCCCTTATTGTATTTCTCATCACTCTCATTTGCATTTGTACAAACTGTGAAGCTGACCATGCAAGGCATGAGACGGCAAAAAGGAACATATTTTTCCAGCTAACACAAATAAAACTTCTTGGCTACGTGACTGGGCTCTTAAAACATAGGAATGTAGTGTGCACCCTGGCAGTAGGCAGACAACCTCAGAGCTGCTTTTCCAGTCCTGAAATGTCCTTTTAGTGATGAGAGGCAACTCAGATGTTTTGCAGTAGTTTTGCATGGTCAATTTTACACAGCACACTTCCTAAGAGACAAAAAAAGCAATTTAGCCAGCCCAATGGAAGTGACCCAACTGTACTTCAACTACAATAGCACAGGAAAACATGATTATTTCTCAAATAATGGAAAAAGAGTTAAAATTTAGTGCAACTAGTGGTTCTAAGGACTAGACAGGTGGTCTACTCAAACTTCTGTGAGGGCTCATTAGACATTTGATGTGAAAAAGATTCAAGCATGTCGCTTGACATTGTGAAGAGAAATTGGGTAAGCAATTCGCAATATAAACAGAAATTTCAGCATATTAACAACAATCACCAACAAGAAAAGAATATCAACTTTATGTGCAAAAGATTTATCTGGCTTCCTACGCATTTTAAAGTGCCAAGAGGCAATAAAAATATTAGGTTTAAAGTGCAAAGCATTTTGCAGTTGACTGCTCTCTGTAAATACATTGTGCACGCACAGTACAAACAAGAACAGTGCAAGCACAAACCTGAAACACAAATGTGTAACTCCAGCAATCTTCACCTAAAGACAACAAGGTTCAGTATCTTTGCAAACTTCAGTTTCTCAGCTGCTAACTAAAACAACACAACAGCCATCTGTATCACGCATGAAACTAGTCTCCCTGGCCAGTTTCTGCAGAGCGCTACCAAAAGAAACATGTGAAGGGCTAAAGTCTTGCAAGAACAGCCTCATTACAGTATCACAGTATGTCAGTACGTCAGGGGTTGGAAGGGACCTAGAAAGATCATCTAGTCCAACCCCCCAGCCAGAGCAGGATCACCTAGACGAGGTCACACAGGAATGTGTCCAGTCAGCTCTTGAATGTCTCCAGAGAAGGAGACTCCACAGCCTCCTGGGCAGCCTGTTCAGTGCTCCGTCACCCTCACTGTAAACAAGTTCTTCCTCATGTTAATACTGAACCTCCTGTGATCCAACTTGCTCCCATTCCCTCTTGTCCTAACATTGGATGACATTGAGAAGAGCCTGGCTCTCTCCTCCTGACATTCATCCTTAACATATTTAACATATTAACATGTTAAAGATATTAACATATCATTATCTCTCTCTGATGGTGGGATGGGCAGAGAGAGAGAGGAAAAGAATACATGTGAGAGATTTCTCATATGCTCCTAGCTTCAGTCAAATCAGAAGACAAAGCTTCTCTACAACTCTTCATGCATTCAACTTCTAAATATAACAAAGCAACAACTCAAATGACAGCATTCAGTTCTGAGAAATGTAAAGTACATGAACTAGAATAGGACGCAGTAAAAATCCTTACCTGTGACAGCCCCTCTCTCTCCCCTCCTCCCTGTTGCAGGAGTAGCAGTCATTTGCTTACACATTATTATCTTAAATTATATCAAAATGTGAAAGCCAGGAGGCCTTTCAGGACTAAGGCTGAAGACATGAGCCACAGGACTTCCTAATGGACCAGTCCAGCCCTACCTGCTGTTCCAGATGCACTTTGTCAGTGTTTAACACACAATTCTACCACACACCCATATCTTCTGTTTCACTGGCTGTTCAGCAGCTTGCCACTTCTATGCAACCATCAAGCCATTCAGAAACTGCTACAGGGCCAGAAATGTCATCAACCTCCTTGAGTGCAACCACCACCCAACAAGATACTCAAGCCTATCACTGCCATTTTCATTAATTTCTGTGAGAATCATTAAGAGTCCAGCCAAGAAACAGAATCCTCTTGAGAGACTGCTTGCAACTAAGGAAATTGATAACATCAGATCTGAGGAGTCTGGGGTGAAGGAATAGTTGGGAGAGACAACACACTTACTTACCTGCTATCACCAGCATTTGCCACATAAAGCTTCCCCAATAAATAAACCACCACAAGGGCTGTGCAGCCACCAGAAATATTATACATGGTCCTCTCTCGTTCTATTTGCAAATCCTGTGAGAAAAGAGAACAAGATTTATAAAGATAGCATGAAGATTCCCCTAAAAAGTCCAGAGTCCTTCTTAAATTGCATATTCCACTGGATTTCTTTACTGTTGCAGCTACGGCCACATTGTCAGGGAGAAGAACAGGAGGCTGGGTACCACCTAGTACTTATGATACAAAGAAGTTTGGGAAAAATCAGGACAGGAGATTGGGAAAAATCAGGCACCAAGGAACAAATGGCAATTCTGAGGGATGCAAGGGAATTTGCTACCAGAAAAACACAATGAAGGTAAAGATAAATGTAGCTTAACAATAGGTATCTGGTGGTATAATTGAGTGCTTTATATAGATAGCAAAAAATTAATGAGCTCTCCAAAAGGGACACTAGGATTGAGGAGCATATACCTTTACAAACAGCAGCGAGGCACACTTATGCACACTTATACCCTTCAGAAACACAGGGAATGAGTGGATGCTAAACTTAAGGCAGCAGGAAGAGGGAAGTTCAGTAGAATGCTATTTACTTAAAAAATAGTAAGCATTCAAAGACTTCTCAGGATGAACCACAGTATTTAACCCTGTGTCTCATGTCACTGCTTTTATGAGGTCCTGAAAAGACTTAATTTTTATGCATGTGGACAGGCCCAAATTTACAGAGGTACATACCTAGTACTTCCTGTGTTTAGCTTCAGATTCTGAGTGTAAGAAATATTATATACAGATGAAGAACACAAATCATCTATGTCACCAACAATCAATCAAGCCCAGGAATGAAAACGTACATAAATATACATATATATACACACACACACACAGATATAAAGTCCCAAGAAAGTTTGTAGAACATAAGAGACACAAATAAACTATTTTCCAGTATTCCATACATTTTAAACAGAAATTGAAGTATATAAGTATATTAAGTGGATTAATTCTGCTGCCTCTTAGTTTAGTTTGGGGTAATAACACACCATTTTACAAATTACCACCCTCCTCTGTGTCCAGAAACAAATCCAATTTTAAACTGGTCTTTCCTGGTAATACTGGATTCAAACAGTGAACATCATTTAACATTGCTATTGCAAGCACTGGCAGATCTTTTCAGCTAAACCCTGCCTACTTGTATGTGGTTTTTATTATGAATATATTTGTTTGCCTCTGTGTGTACACACACACAGAGCTATACTTCAGCCATTTTTATATTTGCACTGAGCAACAAACAGCTCAAATTGTCCTTGCCTTCGGGTATGGGATTTAAAGCTTTATTTTAGAGCTAAATTTATCTGGGGAAAAGCACCACAACAAATGAAACCATGACAGCTGCAATTTGATTGAAAATCTGCAGAGCTGGAGAAGGCCAGAGACTGCCTTGAGTTTCTGACAAATTTCAGGAGAGGGAGGTGACCTGGGGCAGGGATGCTCAGCAGTGCTCAGCCACTGTCCCAGCAGGCTGGGCAGAGGTGTCTGTCACAAATAACATGACTCCTTGCTGGCCATTTGTGCCATGAATACAGCAAGATAAATGCAGTGCTGTCTGACAAGGCCATCCTCTGCTGCACATGGGAACTGCACTCTGCTGCAGAGAAACTTGGGCTTTACTGCTGGCTTTTATCCCATGCTGTCATTAGCTTGTGGTTTTCCTTTCTCTTTTCTTTCCTTTTTCTTTTTTTGAGGGGGGGAGGTGTGTGTGTGGTGGGGAGGACCAGGAGAAAAACACCTCCAAGGTAAAAACCAAATCACACAGAAGCTTCGGTCACAGACATGGGCCTGTTATAAATGCCTCTTTATCTAATCTTGCTATAGAGAAGCTGATTTTCCTCCCCACGGTTTCTATATATTTTTAAATTAAGCTGAAAAGAACAGTTCAAAGGAAGTAGATGTTTCTAACCATCAAAATAATTTAAACTTAAAAATGCTACAGTGGATTTTCCAGACACTGCCAGGAATTTTAAAAGACCTTCATCTCTGCAGTTCAGAGAATCCTCTGAGACCTTCAAACAATGTACAATTCCTCACCTGGTTTCAGCTCTGTCATATGTACACTTTGCAAGTGCTGGAATGCCTAAATTAAAATTTATTTCTTTCAATAAGCAGAATTCAGAAGAATCTATTATAGGAGAGAAGAAGGATAATCCTTAGGGCCTTATTTTCAGCGTTTTCTTGACTTAAACCAGACCCGTGTGCTGGATTTTTTCAAGTCATTGCTGCTCATGGGCTATTCCATCTAGTTGTTGTTCAGAAGCTGAATTCACAACCATGACTAGATGATCTCTAAGGTCCTTTCCAACCTGGGCCATTCTATGATTCTATGATGACTTGCCAGAGTATGTTCAGTGCAGTGTTTAATTTGATATTACATACTTGTTTTGACATTTCCTTCTCTGGGAGGAGGGGGAATCTTTTCTACAGCTAAACAAGATTTGAGGGGGAAGAAGAAAAAAAACCCAAAATAAAATAAAGCCCACCCAATGGCCCTAACTCATTCTGAGGTAGAGACACTGGCTTTTAACGAAATACTTTGTAACCGTGTTGCTGGGAAAGCAGAGCAGCACAAACAGGGGCAGAAACCCCAAAACACCTCTGCAGTCTTTATGGGTACAAAGGGACTCATTCCAGACAAAGTTTGATCATGTACAAAGCTTTCCTCATTTTCCACCTGGAAAAAGAAAATTCAGAGCAAACCCCTCTCTTCCCCCCCCCGCCCCTTCTCTTTTCTGCAGGTTGCAGCTCATGTCCACATAGCCATCTGTGTGCAAGGGCAGAGCTGAGCAATGCTCTAGGCAGAAGATACAAAGGGCAATGTGTGCCACTCACTCAGACCCTGACAGAAAAAAAACCCAAAGGGTTTCTATAACCTCTGTTCTAAAAGCTATCGCTTTATGTCAAGGATGCAGCTAATTCAGCCTGTGCTCTGCCCATCTTTTCAGGACACGTTAGTGCTGCAGGTAGGAGCAGGGTACCCACCAGGGTGGGTCTGCAGGTCCTTGAGGGTCTGGGAGGGCAATTGTCCCTGAGGTTATGGGAGGTCCCCTGGGGCTTCAGGGTGTCTTAGTCACCCTGGTCCTCCTTCCCTGGGTGAGGGAGTGTAGGGAGGATGGAGCAAAGCCTGCAGAAGACACGACGAAGTGCCACTGGATAGGTTTGCAGAGCAGGTGACAAGAGAAAAGCGTCACTTTCCGCAACGAGGCAGAAGCAGCCCGAGGACACAGCCTCAGCCCTGGGGCATCCCCACCCCCGCCCCCTGACTGCTTCGGTCTCGCCAGGACCTGCCTCGTTGAAGGCTCAGACCTGGCCCTCCCAGAGCAAAATCACGCTAATGAACAAATCTCTTCCGAAAAAAGGAGGAAGATTACGTCACGAGGCCGTTACCCACCCGCTCTGCCGGAGGCTCCCGGACCCCTGATGGCGGCTTGCTCGTGCCACCTCGTGGAGACCCTGCGAAGGGGCCCAGGCCCCGCACCGAACCCAGCCCAGCCCTGCCCAGGCGGACGCGGGCCGGCGACTCCCGGGATCCTGCGGAGCCACAGCTTTTCCTTCCGCCTGTCGCAGCCCCACGCGTGTTGGGGCCCTGGACACTGACAGCGGCAGCCCCAGCCTGGCGGGCTCCTGTGCGCAGTCCGCCGAAGCACAGCCGGCGCAGGCACTGCAGAGGAGACAGCGGGAAAGCAGCGCGATGGCGGCACAAGAAGTGAATGCCAGTTACACCTGATGCTGTGTTAGAAATCCAGGGCCTTGAAACAGAACGAGGTGCATTCAAATCGCAATATCCACATTAGTACAAGTTAGCATACAGCCACAACAACTAAAATAACTATTCTTCATCTATATCTGTCCTCTAGTATCTCAATCTTGCTATGAGAGAAAGCAGCCTGGCTCCCTATACACACGGTATGAGCTGTTTAAATCTATTTATTTATTTATAATAATGTTTCAGAAGGCATAAAGACAAATTTAACTCCTCAATCTGCTTTACCTCTGTCAAAAAGCCATTAAAACGCCTGTAACAGTTTCAACCCTTCTCATTTCTGCTGGCTATTTAATCAGAGGAAGCTTTTCAAAAGGAAAACTGTACAACAGATATTGCTCTCAAGATTGTTCTAATTAAAATGGCACCAGTCCTGCTAAAGAACCTGTCCAGATTTCATCTGAGTAAAAAAAAAAAACACAATAAAGAAGAAAATCATGATACAAATCATGATACGTGTACAAACTTATACTTTCCAATAAATCACACTGAAATATCACAATCTGTACACAAGGTTAAATGAAAGGAAGGGATTATAGTTTGGTGTTTCTAACCAGTACAGAAAGCACTGGGAAACACCCCTCCTGGATCCCTAGAACTGACTCTATAAATCAATGCACATCTTAAAACTCAAGAGATGAAAATTAGAGGATTTGAGTTATGATACCTTCAAAACCTGAGCTTATTTATTTCCTTTTAACTAGAATAATTGTGATCACTGACAACTTCTGATACTGAGCATTTTTTTTGACAGGTGACTAAACTATCAGAGAACACAACACAGGAACTTGCTAATCCCAGTTTCAACACAATCAGAGTGTATCATCTAAAAGTACTTTAGTAATAGCTCAATAGTTAAATTTCTAAGTTAGGTACTGATTTGGTCTGTGTCAGCTTTCCACAGTGTTTTACTGCATGTAGCTCTCAGACAACCACTATCCAATAAGGGAAAAAGAATTTTAAATAGCCTATTGAAGGGATAAATTGCATTTTCTTTGAGACTCGAGACCAAAACAAGGAGACCTTAACTAGAATTCAAAAGGCAGTTGGGGGAAAAAAGTAATGGTGTGCTAAATGCTCCCAGGAGAAGGGAACAAACCATCATTAGAAAAACCTGCAAAGTTGGGCTGTTTAAAATAAAAATAAAAAAATCTATCTACTCAGCAATTTCATCAGGTTCAGAAGGTTCCTTTGCAGTGATGAGTTTCAGGAAACAATACCAAGAAGTCTGCTTACATGTCCAGAAAACATAAGCTTTCACTATGCGCAGGTAAAATGATACAATCTGCTGGCCAAATCCTTGTACATTCTGCATATCTCAACTGCACTGACCTAACTCTAATCCATGTTGTTCCACTACAAAACAGGGCTGAATAAACAAGTGCTGTGGAAGAGGCCCAACATCTTCGCCAAAGACTACAAGGAGTATAAAGTGGCAGGATGTTAAGACAGGGGTAGGAGGAAGGATCAATCATTGCAAACATAGATGAGGCTCAGGAGTGTTGATCTTATGAACCACTCTCTTACATGGACAAAAGAAAATACTCTTTTTGCTTAAACCAATTATAAGCACGAGAGTCCCCAAAGAGCTTGAAGTAGATGTAAGTATCTACTGCTTTTCTTAATCTGATCATTTTTTCTAAGAATTCCTTTTAACATAAAACTTGATGCTGAAATTACATTGCATTTGATAAAAACAGAGCCATTTATATAGCAAAGAGTGGCAATGAACCTCTGATAAAAAAGCAAAAGGGAGAATTAACGTATCTGATCTGTAGCATATGAACAAAGACACAGGGAGGAAAATAAAATATTCTCTGGACTTCAGTTTAGAAAAAGGGAGGACAGATTACTATGACCAAACACTGTATCTGTAGCGAGTTATCCAGAGGTCCTGCATCTATCCATAAAAGTCCTCCTTAAGCAAGCAGTCAGGTGCCTGGACATGGGCTGAGATAGTCTTCTGTGTGAGCACTTACCAAACAGAGAACTGTGTGATCGTAAAGTAGAACAGGGCAGTAACAGCCCTGCTCACTCAAACATCTTCAGGAAGACACCAACAGGTAATGCACATGCTGCTCCCATAATAACAGTAGCATACTTGACATGGCCATTCTTTAGCACTCTTACCATTGCTTTCCAGTACCATGAAACTCAACTTCTCATCTCTCCTGCACTTGGAGCCAGTTTCAACAGGAGAGAGAGAACCATGTCACGGACTCAGAGTCTGGAGCTCTTCTGGCCTGAAAATTGCCCCAACTGAAGCATGAAATTGAGTGCCCCTCTCTTAAGCCTACTCTGAACCCACTAGGGTGCAGTGGATGGGCAGTGTCATCTTTTCTCTCCTCTCTTGACAAAGAAAGGAGCAAGTTAGCCCTCTCTTTCTGAAAAGGGCACGCTTAACTGACAGGAGGTTTTCATGCATCCTCCTCTTTCTTGTCAGCTAGGAGACACTGAGCCCACCAGCTACAGTGCATAAATCTGCTCACATGCCCCATGCTGAATGATGGCTAAGACACAGCTAGCTGTGGATCCTGCTCTTGGATCTATCCACCTAAAAGTCAAAACCCAGTTGGTGGGTCTGTTTGTCTGCACTTCCTTGGGGAGAAAGGACAATCCAACAAGATAACTGCTATTCAGAATTCAAAGTGAAGCACTACTTTGTTACAACAACTGTAGTCTCTAATTAGAGGTATGTACTAAACAAAATTCATATATATCAGGAAAAACAATGAATGAATACTTTTTTCAGAAAACCAATAAAACCTCTAGGAAACACCCATTAGTTCAAAAACCTTCTGCTCAAGTAAGAGTTTCTTCTAAAAACAACAACAAAAATTAAACAGAAAGAAGTAAAAGGATAGGATCAAATCTCCCAAGAGCTAATCTGCATGTAGCCACTGGCAGGCCAAGCCTCTGCTTTGCCTGACAGGAATTATTTTTAATAACATGAAGTGGTAAAAGGGGAAGATGCAGAGAAGCTCTATCAATTACAAAAGAGAAAAAGCAGCCTTCTATAGGGAAACTGATAGATATTCTGTTTCCATAGGGTCATGATTTTGTCCCAGTTGTTCAAGCTGCACACAAGTCTAGTAGGTGGTAGGAATACACTTCATACTCCACCCACCCCCAACTTCAGTTAAGAGCCGTACACACTCTACAGTCACTACTGTGCTTTATGAGCCACTCCAACACTCATGTGCACTACAGGTCATCAGATCAAGGATGCTGCCTCTCACCTATGTCCCTGATACAGCCTTTTATCATCTGTTTATGTAGTTGTGGGCAACACGAACAAGATATGCTGGTGGTGCAAGGAATGCTGAAAACCTTTGCTGCTGCTCCAGTAGGGCAATGAGGCTTTGTAAAGGGCATGCCCATATACACAGCCTTATGGTAACAGCCAATGCTGAAATCTGCCACTGTGAGACATTACTAAATCTTATCTTAAGAGAGGATGGAAAAAAAAATAAAAGAGACAAAGAGCACCAAGAGTCAAGTAATCAACAAATGTGGCTGTTCTGCTGCCTGGGATTTAAAACGGAGTTCCTGTCTCCCAGAGATGTACCAGGTAAGCCGTTGAGGCTCTTAAATAATTCTGTCCACACTCAGATGGTTTTTAAGTAGTGCAAGAAAAAAGAAGTGCAAAAATAGCTAAATGTTTGTCTTCTACAGACCATGTTCTCATTAATGTATGCAACAAGGACTTCAGAGCCCAGAGATATACATACCATTTCCCTGAATGCACTTTCTATGGCCCCAATAACCAGGCACTCATGTGGGATCTTCTTCTCAGTGAAGAAGCGTGTTGGAGGGGTGCTGGGGGAGCCTGGAGCCCCCACACCACCGCGCAGGGAAGCTGCCCGTGTCAGTGTCCTGCTGTTGGTGGCTGGGTTGTCAGGCTCCTCTCCCAGGCAGGTGGGGGGGAGGACAGCTGTGTTCCTCAAGATGTCCACGATCTCCTGCAGCTGCTCCACAATATGGTGCTGCAGCAGTTTGGAAGCGACCACAGCTGCCCCTGACCCAGCGTGTCCATCGAACAGGGACCAGTAGTAGAGGTTGATCCCATCTGTGTCCTGGAGAGGCAGAAGGGAAATAAAGGGAAGGAAGAGAGATAGTCACTGTTACACAGCCACGAGTGAGGTGATGGAGCAGCTTGTGGCACAGGGGCAGCAGGTAAAACACAGGTAAGTTTCCTAGACATAACTTTCTTTCTGAAATGGAGAAATATCCACTGTGTTAGTACAGCTCTGGCAGGAAGGAGAGATACTTATTTTTGACACACCCCCACATCACTTTTTTTTCTTTTCCTTAACCCCCTTAAAAAAAAAACCCAAAACAAAAGAGGCTCAATTTGCAAACTTTCTTACCTTATAGCCATCACAGGTTGTACCAACCAAGCACAGCTGCCAAGTATGAGACTAAGTTAATACCCTAATGGCTGTGTAGATCAGACAAAAAGCCTTAGTAAAATCACATCTGATACTTCCGTGGCAGACCTTTTTTTTTTTTCCATTAAGCATGAGACAAAGGATCTCAGTTTGACAGCTAGTAACAAGATGTGATCCTCGCTTCCATGACTAGTAGATAAGGTTCATCCATGCTGGCAGATGAGACAGCTCAGGCTTTCCTCACCCGTGTCAGCCCAGGAAGCAGCACAGTGCAGAAGGTCCTTGAGGATGGTAGACACAAGTGGGATCAGCTGCACTCCACCTGTCCTAGCCTACATGTTCACTGCCTAGTTCCTCCCAGGCTTCTGAGATGTTTCCTCTGCAGTACTGGAGTTAAATACCTTCTGATCAGAAGAGCTATGCAAGTGCTTTGGTATAGTTCTCATAATAGTAGCATAATAGTATACTTTTAGGTCTTACATCTTAGCTCAACTCCTAGCAAGCTGTTCAGCACAACTGCTCTTTTACAGGCAGAGTATCTGGAAAAAGTAATTCTTTTAGACCTCATGATTAAAATTAAGGTGTATGTGATAATGTATAATTTTTCAGCAGTTATTGATCAATGATGTAATTTTCAAATATTTCTCCCTTTCTGCTCCACTCAGTCTCTTCTGACAAGTCAGCTCCACTATTGTTCTGATTTGAGCAGAAACCATGTTTTTATGCTGGGGTACCAGATAGGGCCCATTAACCTAGGGCTGGAGGCAGACTAAGTTCTCAGCAGCACAAGCTCTGACCTGCCCAAAAAACACCAAGGAACCATACTCTAGATAGCCTCAACTTACCCAGTCTGGTAAAATCACCAAAAAACCTCTTGTGAAACTTGACCCCTGAAGGCATGCCTGGCAGTTGTGCTAGCTTGCTCTGGCCTCTGAATCCCTCCAAGTTCACACAACAGTTGGCTGTAAAACTCTGCTTAAACCATTTTTAATGGATAACAGGATTACTGACTAAAAAACAGTCTGTAAAAATAGACTGCTGTTCATGCAAAATGGAAAGTATTTTGTCAACAGAAACAAGTATCCCAAAGTGAAAGTAGTTCAACTGAAAACTGAGACCATTTATTCAAAATGGCAACATTGTGCCTCCTGGGAGTTGTAGATCAAACTGCTTCTCCTATTCTTTTCATAGAGTTTGGCTCCCTGTCCAAAATCCACCTCACAATGCACCATGGAAAATGCTTCCACAGGTTATGTCACCATGTCATTCAAAAGCTGCTACTCTTTTGGAGATGCACTGCCTTTGAGGGAAAAAGCATAAAGGCATTACACCTCTGATTGAAATGGAAATATTTTACCTTCCACCTACAGAAAGAAGATATTTTGTCATTGCTCTCCTCCCAATCCCAAACTGTAAGAGAAATTCACAGTTAAGAACAAGTTTAACCCCTCCACACACACTGATTTTCTCAAGTTTTCCAAAGCAAGCCCCCACTAAAGTCTGTATTACAGCTTTTCAGAAGACAAGGGTAACAGTTATTAACACAACTCACTGTCACTAGTGTGAGAACAACACTGAATATGTCCTAGACTGAACAAGCCTCACATCAACTTGGTAGTCAAATCAGGTGCCATCACAGAAGAGGAAGCTTTAAAACAAACCAGAACAATGGTCCACTGACAGAAAGTGAAATTGAAATGTTACCATCTATTTCCTCTAAGCCAATGAGCAGTACAAATTAGGACAGAGGAGCTCACACTGGCCTGAGCTGTATTGTCAGGCTGTCACTGACATGAGCACGGCATGGCGACATGAGCTGTGCCGATTCCTCTGGAGTTTACTGGTCTAGCCCTTTTTGGACTAGTAATTCTTGAATCAGTTCAACTAAGTTCAGCCATCTATACTGCACACCTCCAAGACAGTTCACTAAATTGCCCTTATAATCAGCAGAGAGAGAAAAAAACAACAACCAACCCAGAACTTTCAGACTATGCTCATGTCATTCCAAAGTAGATTTATTTCTCCCTCCCAAGGGCAGAACTACCCTAGATAACTGAGAGGTCTCTATTATAAGCATATACAGTCAAGGAAATGACTACTACAATGCTGCTCTTATACACATGTTCTGTGTGAGATGCTCTAGGGCCTTAACTTCAGTTGGGATCTGCAAGCATTACTGTAACCTAAATATTAGTCTCCAAAAAATTCTATGTATTCCTGTGAAGCTTCATTTACTTTTGAACTTGTAAAGAGAGTGTAACCATGAATAATCTATTAGGTGTCTAGAAAGGGATGAGGGAACAAATTAATTTCCCCTACCCTGAGAATAAAAACAGCTCCTTTGTTTGAAAGAAACGAATTCTCCAAAACCATACCAATTAGAAGAGAATTAAATATATGGTGCAAATAAAGCAGCTGCTCAGAGAATGAGAAAGGGCTGGCAGTCAGGGCACACAGATGACACAAAAAGCACAAAAAGGTCCTGACTTTTCTTCCCACAGCTGAAATGACCTCCATAGCCACCAAGTGATTACGTATTTTACTGTGCATATGCATGGCTGTTCTCTCACATTTGGGAGCTTGAACTTCTTCCCAGAAGTACTGACAGTCTGCAGACTCTCAAAAAACAAGACATCTATTTTTACTAGCTCTGGTGGTATTCTGTCACAAGCAGTCATTCAAAAATCAGTCTCCTTTTGTTCTTTTAACTGGACAGAGCCCTCAAGTGGGAGCATGATCAGTCACCACAGTGATTATTTTAGATTTTCTTTCACAAGATTCAGATTTAACAACATTATGAATAGCTACCAGATACATGAGGAGTAAACAGATCCTTCACTGCACTGACCTTACAATTCATTTCCAGAATGTACTAGGAAATTTAATAAGCTTCAGGCTCCTCAACTGCTGACCCAGCTTTCAGGAAGGTTCAGCAGTCTCCTGGGTTTTGTAATTGAAAAATATAATTAAGACATGCAAAGTTTTGGGTCAAGCAATGGATGAGAAATCATGAAAGAAAATGCATGTACATATATGTATATACACACATAATTTGAGTTCTGTTACAGAAAAAAAAAGGCAGCCTTGGCAATATCTAAGGATCAATTTGGGACAAGATTTTCAGGTGAGCTAGACAATGGTCCTACATTGCAAACCTTCAGAAGATTTTTATGAAGCTAATTCCAAACAGACAAATAAATCATGTTGCCACTGAAGATTTATTCTGAAAACCACAATCCTATTATTGTTCCAAGCATGAACTACACTCACAAAATGCATTAGAATGCATCTTTAGTTCTCATAAAATCTGAAGTGGGTGGGCAGTTGCCACCCTTCCCTCAGAGAAAACCCTCCTCAAGTTACTGGTGATATGTTCAGCTACCTGTGCTAGGCAACCAGCCTTGTATCACAGACAAGAAATGCTCTGTCCCATCTTTGTGGCAAAGAAAACAGCAGAATTAATAATTATGCATCCTCATATTATAATGACAATTAATAATCCATCACATTAAGTCCTGCAACCTGACTGTCACTACGACAATATCCTGGCATAGGATTCCCATTTCACTCACTGATAGTCTTCAGTATTCATCATCAAGGCATCCTGTGTTTAAAGGCACTTACGTTAGTATTAGTGAAAAAGCTGCACAATTTAAAGTGAATGCTCCTGAATTGGGACAGAGGGCAAATATGATTAATCAAGCAGCAGTGGAGTGAGGTGAGGGGAAGGGGAGAGATATAGTTTAGAGTTGAATTTGCAGTCTTTCTTTCACTACTCTGCTCAGTTTATCACTCGCTCTTTAAAGAAGAAAACTTGAATTTATGTTATTTAACAGCTTTCCTTGGATTTTTGTGCATATCAGGGCTAAACAAATGTTCGCTTCTCCACCTCCTCATTTCTGGCCCACCAGCTCCTCCTTTCCACTCCCAGAAGTTCTGCAGAGTCTATACACAGAATAAAGGCCATGACAGCAGCACCCAATGTATGGATCAGGGCTGCACTGATGGGGTCAACATTAAACAACAAGCATCAACACAACCTCAGATGCAGCTGCCATTTAAGGTTCACAGACTTCCCAGAAAACAGAGTAAAACAAAGATGGCACGTGGCCTTCTCAAAGATTCTGTGGAAAAAAAAAAACAACAAAAATCTGAGGATGATGAAATGGACTCTGCTAAATCAAGTGATGGTTTAGGTTCCAGTTTCTGTTTCCCTTGAAAACTAAAAAAGAACAGAAGAAATCTCTCTTTTTGTTGAAAAAATACTCAGTAAACTGCTTTCTTCATCCCTTCTTCCTTCAGCATTTTTACAAACTGCTTCACTACTCAGAGAATTTCAGATTGTGTGTTACTGTAGGATTTCCCTATGAGGCATTTACAGTATTCAGCCTCTATCTTTCTTACTAAATACTTGCTGGGGTGATTTTATAGCGTTCAATGGGGTGTCTTAAGCCTGTATTTCTATATCCTATTGATGCAGAGTAAGTTGTACCCTTACCACATTTAACATCAAACCCATACACTCCTTAAAAATATTTGCTAAGAATGCTATGTGAGAGAAAAACACAGCATTATATATCTCAGTATAAAAATATGAAAACAAAAAATACGACATATAGAAACATGTACATCTTTCTTTTACATTTTAGATATATTCAACCAGCAAAATATGTACCAAGGGGAAAAAAAAAAATCTTACTAATTGCTAGTGTAAGACTGCCCTCTAGTAGAGAATTTTCTCCAGCAATATGCTGCCTGTTTGGGGAAAATATATTAGAAATTTTATTCACAAGCTGTGGTCTAATAACATGGTAGAATAGGTTTTACAACAGCTAAATAATGATTGCTACAGCACTGATTCAAGTGGCATGTAGAAAACAGAAGTAAATCTGTAGATAAGAAAAGAACATATAAAGAACATGGTAACAAGCAGCATGAAAACAGTATACTTTATTACAAGGATCAGCTGGCTCCTCACTTCAGACATTATGCTAATTTCTGGTCAAAATATGTCAGAAATAGAAGAAAGAACCAAGCATTTGAAATAAAAATGTTTTTCTCAAGAAGCTTGAAAGGCTGTTAATTCCAAAATCAAGAAGAAAGATACAGAATCCAAAGTAGAAAATACATTGAGGAGAGGAAGAGAAATAAAAAAATTCTGTTAGATATTTTGCATAACAGAAGGTAACTGAACATTTAGGGAGGCTGACAATCATTAAGTCTAAAATGGATAAAAAGAACAACTTTCAAAAAATATGCAGTTACTTTATAGACCTAGCTATACACTAAAATGTCTTAGATGCAAGGAGCATGTTTCAAAGCAGTGTCGTAGAGCTAAGAAAAATATAGTTAAATGTTCTGTATTTAAGCAGAAACAATCACTAAGAGGTAACTGAAAACACATGAACATTCAGTAAACATCTTTTAGTGTCATATTGCCACATCCTTTTCTATTTATTTTGTATTTCTCCACTGACAAGATGCAGAAGTCTGCTTACCGAATTGTCTTTCAGCTGGAGACCTTCTCCATTGGGCAGCGAGGACCTCCGTTTTGTTGAAGAGTTCTTATTTGGTGTAGAATTAATGCCTCCAGCTTTCTTCTTGACAAAGAGGACTTCACAGCTGGCTTGATCTTCATTGTGCGTGCTCTTCCCTGCATTTATTACCCTAAGACAAAACAAAAACCAGAAGGGACATGTCTAAGATAGAAAAGGACAAGAAGCCTCCATCTGTACCTCATATGTGATACAAGATGTACAGAACCATAGCTTAGAAATATTGCAAATACCAACTGAATTAAAATACCTGACTTTCTTACACACATACACACACACATGCATACTTGGTCGTTTCCATACACCTACACATGTACATACACACATGCATACTTGGCTGTTTCTATACACCTACACGTGGCTTATCAAGCATTATTCAGAGAACTATGAGAATAAGAACCAGTGGTATCATGAGCATATTTTACCCTTAGGCATACCATGCTTTTCTTTAAAGGGACTACTTGATGGTCAAGGCTGATAACACTTATGTCTCCTAGCTGAAACATGAGATCTCCAGTTGCTTTTTTACTTGTCAGCCTCTCTGCTACAGTGAATAATGAATCTGTTGGCTAAGGGTGTGCATTCTGCCAAGTTCCAAGTCTTGCACAAACAAAATAGCTGCTATAAATCTAAAAAGCTGTTACTGCTAAAGGCACAGAAAAATATACAACTGGTATTAGGGTATTTATTATAAATCCTGTGACAGAAATCCAAAGGAAAGGCTTTGTCTTACATTCCAGTATGCAAGTCAAGCTTGCTTGTGTCACAGCAACATAGAGAGATGCATACTAAATACAACCCTCGAGCACTGCAGGAAAACATAAAGCTCAAAAACCACTCTAAACCTTCACACTTCTGTCCCATCTGCAGCACAGAGAGCAGATTTGCCCCAAGAGCCGCAGGCATGCAGAACCCAGCACTAAGAGCTCAGTACAAGCTTCAGACAGCCAAGGGTAATTACAGGTCCCACTACCACCATTTTAAAATCCTAATCAGAAATGTGAATTATTCAAGATATTGTGGTTACTATCATCCATCTCAGAACAGCCAGTTCAAACATGTTTTCTACTTTCTACATAATAGCCTTGTCGCAAACTGACTAATTTTGCATCAGTTGACAATGTGCTCAGTATGACACGTGCTTTTGACAGCTCACACAGGGAAAGCCTGTGCTAGCCAGAACCATGTCTTGTTCCACCCAAGCAAAGACATTGCCACTTCGATGCAGTCTGACATCTGCAGGCACAATACCACCAGTTGTTTACAAGTATTTCTTGCAAATAAACACCAACTGTGGATAAAATTATTTTGTTAATAATTAATTAATACTCAGTATAGCTGATCAGTCTCCTCACTGATGCTGCTAGCTGTTTGCAACTTCACTTAAAAAAAACAACACCAGAAGACAAAATAGAGACATGACTCCTTGCAGAAGTCACTACCGTGCTTACAACTTATTGTTCCTTATGAAAATCACTCAAATATTGGAGCTGCTCTGGCTTCTATCCTTAATGGTGGACTTCAAGACTTGAATGGCACGACATGTTCTGATGTTCAGTGGCTTGTTAAGCTATGCACAACATGGTATCATTTTATAAACTTCTTGCCAAGAAAATCTGTCAAGGCACTGAATAGATTAGAAAGGCTATGAGAACAAAGTGACCTAACAGAATAGCTTGGCAGTCAGCTACCGTGAAAAGCCTGGAGTTGAACCTGTGTACCACACATCTTACTAGAAGAGAATATGGTCAAAAAGAACCTAGCAGAACTGAATACTGAGAAGACATGAGGGTTGGGGTGTCAATATATGCTCCTTCCCAGATTTTCACTTTATCTCCCAAAAAATCCAGATTTTCCCTCTCCAACAGATAAGTAAGTTTATTTTGGATATCCTTCTGAGGACTTGAACTAATCATTATGTTAAAACAGTGCTTATGAGTGCTAACTGATAACTCAGAGTCTAGACACACAAAGCTTCCCTTCTCCTGACACTGCCATTCTTCTACTCTCACATCCCATCTTACAGGCAAACATTGGAAAAGGGCTGCAGTGAAGCCCTGATATTTTTAATTTCAAAGCTTGACCTATGTGTTGGTGCCTGATGCCTAGCACAGAAGCTGGTAGCACCTTCGACTTAGCTTCAAACATCTCTCTGCTGCCTTCTGAAATCCTTTTCTCTCTGCAGCTTCTTAAATTCCTGCTTGTGCAATTTTTCCAACCAGCTTTCCCAACACTGATTTCACTATCGTCTTTCCTCCTTGCTCTTCCATACTGTAACTTATCAGGACAAAACTCACATTTAAGCTGCTTATACAAATAAAGCAGAACTAACAAGGTATTCATATCTCCAAAAGGTAACTCTTAATTAGATCTCTGAAAATTTAGCGTCTCCCTCCTTCTTCCACTGAAGAAGTGCCTCAGCTTCCTAAGATTTTCATTACCCCTTCGTATCTCTTTCTCTGTTTGTCTAGAAAAATAAGTTATCCTCCAATAAAGTGAATAAAATTAAGAGATAAAGCACTATCTTTGCACACAATTAAAAAAAACCCCTCCAATCATACAGTTGTCTTCATTTCCATTTTATCACAGATGCAAATAATAAAAAATGTAGAGAAAAAGGAATAAACAAAATTGAGTCCTACATAATTATCTAGCTTTTAATCAGAGACATGTTTCCAAGGAAATTCTTGGTTTTGTTTTCTCTCCCTAATTCCTCAAGGAACTGTTTGATTAGACCTTATAATCACACAGAATCACAGAATCACCAAGGCTGGAAAAGACCCCCAGGATCATCAAGTCCAGCCTATGACCCAATACACCACAACATCTAAACCATGCCACTCTGTGCCACATCCAATCTTTTCTTAAAACACCTCCAGGGATGGCAACTCCACCACCTCCTTGGGCAGCCTATTCCAGAGCCCAATCACCCTCTGTGTGAGGGAGTGCTTCCTAATGTCCAGTCTACCCCTCCCCTGCTGCAGCTTCAAGCCATGGCCCCTTGTCCTGTCACTAGCTGCCGTGGAGAAGAGCCCAACCCCTACCTGACTACAATGATCAACTCCTTTCTATCCCTTCCATTTTTTTGCCCATTACCCATTTATCTCCTACCCAATCTTTCATGATGTTCAATCCAGATAATGTATCCAGTTTGGGTTAGAAGCTCCTCTTTTCACAGTATTAGGTGCCTCTATTATATCAAACACACATTGCTCAATAATAGTTAAATAATCCTGAGGTTTAGTTCACGGTTTAGCAGTGCTAGAAAAACACATCCTGCTCGTTTGGTTTGGCTGACTATTAGCATTCTGCTGGTATCTCACAAGACCCCAAATCCCATCTAAGTGAATGGAAATGTAGGTCACACTGTGTTTCTATTCTTCATTCAACAAGTGAAACTCAAACTCCTGTGTTGAGGTCACTGATTACAAAATCCCAAGTTTATCTTAAAAGAACCAAAACATATCAGATGAGCAAATACAAAAAGGGTTTTGATAACAGTTTCCTTACCAAAGAAAAGCAGTCCTAACAAAAACTCAGCAAAAGAGCTCAAGTCCTTTGAAGCGTTTCTAGTCAGCTCTCTATTTTTCACATCAATATTCATCCATTAGCTGAAGTGAAGGAGAGTTGCTTGCAAGATGTCTTTATATATGAAACTGCTCTCACTTGATCTACAAAAACTTCAAGTTGTTAACCTCCAGGCATATGGAAAAGTTCTTCCCCTTCTCCTTAAGGCTTAGGAAGAAGGAGGTAGACAAAAGCAGATATATCCATAGCCAGTTTGTGGTTTATTTCAATTTCCCTTTAAGGCTGTGGCTTCAGAGTAGCAGTAAGCACCTGTAGTTGTTTTGACACTGAATAAATCAATTCATCAGGCAGCACAGAGCCCTTCTCTCCTGCTGCCAGCCTAGCAGGCTCCAGCTGCTCACCAGAGCTACAACCAGCTGTGGTACACATGTGCTACCTCACAGCCCTGAGTATGACACCAGCTTGCATCCATCCAACTAATAACACAGAAGTAACCCAGATGAACAAAAAAACCTAACAACAAACAGACAATATGTTCCTAAAGTTATGCTTTTTAATTTCAACAGTCTCAGAATGATGATTACACCATAAAAAAATCCCTTTATACAAATATTGCTTATTGCTGGCTTTTCTTCTCTCTCCTCCACCTCTTTTTGTTTTTTCCTTTTCTCCACCGAATGGATTAGCATGTGAGTGGATGCCACTGCCTTTTTCTGTGACATCCCATTTATAGTCTTAGATTTCCAGGTAGGTGGCTGTTTCTCCTCCTTCACGCAACACAAGATTTATTTCTGCACTAAGAAGTGACCTGAAAGATGTTTCCTCCTAGCTGTTCACCTCCTCCTACAGATGAAAGGCAGCTTTTCAAGCAGACTAAACACTTTCATTCATTCCTTACTCTGACTGTGATACTGCTCACATCAAAACTGAAATATGCACTAGTACTGTCCACTGCAGGTAGAAACTGAAGCCATCCCTGAATCTGTTCTCTAAATCCATGGGATTGAATAAAACCTTCATTTTCTTAACCAAGGAAGAACTGAATATTTAGCCATATGGATTAATCTCGCAATGCTCCCTCCAGTGTGAAAATATGGGTTCTTATATCAGCAATCCCACTGGTATACTGGACCAAGTTTACTTTAGGAGCCAGCTATAAGGTACTACACCTGCCAAACTGATAAGGACTAAATATGGGATTAAAAGAGGCAAGGCCCACAAGTAGAATAGAATTTATGCTGGAAATTGAAAATACATTAAAGAAGTAAAAAATAATGCAAGAAAAAATGTCTAAAAGTTTCTGTCACAAGTTCAGTGTCAATGAACATAAACTAGTAACACCACTTGTCTTTGGACTGAAGTCAGTGACGTCTTGGAAGGGAAGTCCACTCTGACATCATTTGCATGTGCTTCCCAAAATGCTGTTGTGGGGCAGATCATCCAGCTATGCTTTCCAAAAAAACCACTACAAGGAAAAAGATAGTTGTAGGTCACAGTAGTGGAGCAAGCTCTGTGATCACTACACAAGGATGAGCAGCTCTTTTTGCTAAACTAGCATAGTACACAAGAAAAGCAAGAGACAGTATGCCCAGAGCAGCTGCTGAGCCAAAACAGTGGTACACAAATGTGGTTAAGCATGATCTCATTTCAGGCCTGAGCAACTTCAGCCACAGCTGGCAAAATTAATTGTCAAGTTCTCCTTCCTCAGTCCTTCTGTACTGGCTATCAGCATGGGGTGAGAAGAGGTTGCAAAAGCAAAGATGAACTTGATGCTGTAAGAGAACCACTATTTCTTTCCCACAAAGCACAGTGAAATTGCAGAGAATGCCTGGTCAGACTGGTCATCATCTGATTTAAAGCAAATTTGTCTGGCTGTTTAAAGCTTGCTGGAAAAACTAAACAAGAGACCTGAAAGATAATGAGGATAAATGACTTGGTGGTGACCAGCATCCCTCTAGTCCCATTTCCACTGTATTACACCTCCTCCTCCTTAATAGGTAAATTTTGAAATCCTGCTGATCTGGGAAAAATGGGTATGAACTTATTTTCATGGTATACAGGAAGAAGTTGCCTTGAAAGCTCTTCAAATAATGCTTCTTATATAAAGAGGGCATATTCAGTTTGGTGAAGTCAGTCTTCAGATGAGTATATCTGCACCAAACATTGAGATTTTTATTCATCACTAGATTTTTCTAGATATTCATTGCTGATAAAGCAAAGAATGCTTACTGGCAACCAAATGCCCTATTTGAATTTAAAATATCTTAGTTTTATTGTAGATTCCTCAATGAGTGTTTGCACATGGCAAGGTTCCATGAAGTNTTTGGCTAGTATGACAAGTTTAGACCTTCAAACTGAAGCAGGAAGTATTAAAAACAAAATAGGTTTGAAAAGAAAAGGAAACTTTTTACAGGAATATACTTCTTCACGGTTCATTAGCCTCTGAGTAGTCCTTTGACTTCACTTTACAGACTAGGACTGACAACTCTTGAAACTGAGGCACTTGGATCAATCTTAAGAAAATACACTTTGCATATCATGACAGTGCCTTGTCTTTATTTTGTTCCCAGCCATTTTATCACGAGTGACTCTGCCTTCACCTTGAAGGGTGATCCTGAAAGTTCACTGATGAGCAATACTTGGCTTTTGACTGCACATTAAGAAACACATCTATGGAGAGTGGTTTTGAGCTGGTTTTAGATGAGAAACATCTTTGGATCCATCCTAAAGCTCACTTACAAGACAAGAACCCAAGTTCTACTGTTTCCTTCCCTCTAATGGAGAGGAAAAGTAGCTTTTTCCATGCCTTGTTCCCACGAGCTATACAAGTCCTTCTGCACATGAGGCTGAGGGTATTCTTGAACACATGCATCCTTCATAAGAAGGACACACAAATGTGAGAGAAGAAAGAATGGTTGCATAGGAGGTTTGGTTGTCCCCACACAGCTGTGTGACAGAAATACACAGATCAAAGTAGTTAAAAAGATCAAAGGGCAGGGACAGCAGCCTGCCCCAATCTCTACAGAAAGGGACATCCAGGCTTCAGAAATATTCACCTTGCCTACAAGCTCAGTACTGCTAGTACTCCTACAAAACACCAAATACTCCTCCTCCTACTACTACACAAGAAACCCAACCAAATGCCCTATTTGAATTTAAAATATCTTAGTTTTATTGTAAATTCCTCAATGAGTGTTTGCACATGGCAAGGTTCCATGAAGAAAACAAAGTCACTTTTTCTCCCCCAATTTCCTTCCCAAAGTTCTACTTTTGAAAGTACATTAAAAAAACCTTTCTTCCTTAGAACAATGCCAGTGAGATGCAAATAAAAGCTCTCCTTATGCTTACAATGAAGCAAGTTATGTGTTTAAAGTACTTCAGTATATCCCACACTGTCAGGCTATGATGTTGCAGACCACAGGCTGAGCTCTCTCAGGGTTAAGAGAAATCAAGATAATGGCTTATGCAAAACTGGTCCAAGCTTTCAGAAAAAAAAAAAAGTCTCTCATATTTAGCATGTATGAAAGTTAAGTGCATGAGTTTGGCAGTTATGGTACTAATCCCTTTTATACAGCTGTCAACTTAAATTAGCTCCAAGCTAATCTTTGCAAGTGTGACAGAGAACATACACATTTCTACAGATAAGCACTAATGCCTTATTCACAGCATCCTTCTACTGCAGCAGGTATTGTGAAGACCCTATAACCTGAAAGAAGTCAATCTGCTAATTTATTCTTAAAAAGTCATTATAGCAAACTGTCTATGTATGAAAGCACACATATGCAAATCAAGGGGAAGAAAAAAGGGAAAAAAGAAAACATCACATACAGCTTTATTACCAAAATCCACAAGTAGAAAATTAAATTAAAGCTACTCATATTTTGTTAATTTTTAAGACTCGCTTAAAGAAAACCAACACCTGCTGCTGGAGTTTTATATCCACCACTTTTCCTCTGGGAGAACATTAAATAGAAGATCTGCAGGAAGGAGCCACATGCAAAAAACACTACAATGACTCTCTGCCATACAAACATGCCTCAAAACCCAATCTTTTACTTCTGTTATTAAAATTACTTACCTAGACCTCATCCTTGAAGCTGTTACAGTGTAAGTTAAATGCAAGCCAGTGAAATATCAGCAATTGTAAGCCTGAAAAAATAAAAGGTTGCAGAAAAATGGCAGCTAGTTTAATCTTGATAAATCTTGCTCCATCAAAACTGAGCACTGGGTAGGTACTGGAGCTGAACCTCAGGGTAAACCGTCTCAACAGGCTCCTGCTGCCCTTGCAGGAGGAACAGGATGAAGAAATGTGCCTCTATCCAGGAGCAGAAGAGGCACAGTAAGGTTAAAGAACAGTCTGAGGAGATGCAATACCAGAGAATCGCCAAATGGCTGAGCTTGGAAGGGAATTCCATTAGGAATCTCACTTCTTTCAACATCAAGAGCAAAAGCACCATTGGCTCATACCAAACCTCAATCCAAGTCTTCACCTGCAAATGCATCCAGGCACACTAGAAAATCTACAGACTGGCAAATAATTAGCATAAACATAGTAAGCAGGACCAACATCAAGTATTTTTAAGAGCTGTAACTACAGAAAGTTCATTCTGTCCAAAGAGGCCAACAAGGAGACAGAACACCCCAACACAAACAGACCTAATCAGCACTGATGGGATGGATCCTGTGCAGCATGATCAAAAGCACTCATAATCCCAGAGAGGTCTCAACAAGAACAAAAGGCAACACCCGTAGCGACTACTACAACTTCTACATAACCTTCCTCATTCCTCTCAGACCACTGGGAAATTAAAATAGTGTCATGATCTGGAAAAATATGTATTAGGAAATAATAAAGTATTAGTGTGACCCTCCTCCTGCTACACCAAGGAACAACTTCTTTTCAGAAATTATAATTACAGTTGCACAAGCATGAAATATGTACTAAGGCAGTGACTGAAACTGGAAGTTGAATTTATTATCCCCTTGACAAGACTGTAAATAAATATACAACAAAGTTGTATGCAGACTGAAAAGAAAACCCTGCAGAATTCAACAGTTGAACAATTTGGAAAATCAGCAAGAGAGCCAACTTCTCAGGCAAAGGATGAAAGGTGAATTTTCACAAGTATCCCCTCTCTTGGCCTTCTCAGGGTAAGCAACCACAACCTTTACTTGCCAGTGTGTCCAACACGGACATCTGTGCAGTGAAAGTATTTTTTTAAACCCAAATCAATATATTGCCAAAACAAGACTGAAGAGACAATATGAAAGCAGAAACAGCAGATGATAGGGAGCAGAGGTCCCGCTTAAACTAGTATTTCAGAAAAAAAAAGTTATGAAGTTGCATCTTATGAGTCTAGGAAACTGCAATGAAAAAGAGACGGTGCGCCACAGTTTAGTGCTATGTAACTGGGGACATCAAATACTGATCTGTCTCTTCCATGGGAAAATCCACTCAGGTTTGCTTTCAGCTTAAAGAAGTTGAGCCCAGAGCACCTTCACCTTGGCACTTACAGTGGCTCTGCATCAAGAAGCCAAATGCTTTTAATCTTCTTAGGTGTCTACATGTGTCTAAGTCACCTACATGTGACTGCTGCTGCAAGTATGGTACCCAGGGGTGAGACCTAGTCAGACGTCTACAGTGCAGACAGCTAAGTCTGAGCTAATTACCCAGACTATTTCTAAGCAAAGAGAAAGAGGACATTTGGGGGCATGATGCATCTGACCTATTTTAGTTGTTTACATTAGCATGAAATGTGTGTTCCTCTTCATGGACAATCAAGTTATGCCTAGACACTTACACAGCAGGTTGTCAGCATGTGGTCTGATGATTCCCATCTTAGCTGCCTGAGTTTATAGGGGTGGTGGGGGCAAAAAAAACCCCAAACCACCAGCAAACCACAACCCCACAAAAAAGCCCATGAAATTCTCTTTCAACAGCTTTTCTTCCTATTTGAAATGCATTTTCCTCAAAATGCATCTTTGGTATAAAAGTGCCTTGGTATGACTAATAATGCCACCCAGTGCAGAGAACCAAGGTTGAAGAGGAAGCAGAAGAAACAGAATCAAATGTTGCAAAAATTATTTTTGAAATAAAGGCCAAGGACAGATTACCAGGTGTCTGAAATTAGGCATTATAGCTCCTGGTGTGACAAGAGAGTTTAGCATGGTGCAGCAGTTTAAATGCATCTAAAACAGCTGGTGGGATTCTCATACACAAAAGGAGATAATTGTCAACCTTATTCACAGCAATTAAATCTCTATAGGCTAAAATAGGATCTATTGTTCCCCCAAATACTGGGATTGGAGCCAGAAGTAACTTCAGTAGAGCAGAAAGTTGGCAGTTTGGAAAGGGATTGGCTGAAAACTGTATCATTCTCTAGCACAACAGGGAACAAACTCAACCCACAACCAGAGACCAACAACAAGTTCTGAGATTTTTACAGAAAAAGAATTCCTCCTCTTCCAAAAGTACCAGGGAGCTGTCAGAGATCAGTATTGAAACAGATGTCAACACAGACCCATCTCAGTGTGTGCTCTGCACAAACGGAAGTGTTCCAGTAATTTCTTCTGCTGACTGAAAAGAGGAAAGCTAGATATTATTATTGCTGGTTTTCGACATTTGCACACTACCCAGATATGTTCCTTTGGAGTCATCCGAGCACATTATATTTAGATAGGCACAAGAAAGCTGGATAACTGTTATTAAGAGATCAACACTACCACTAAAGAAACAATCATTAATCTGCTCTCAATTCAAAATTATCAACAAGTGGTAGCAGATCATTTACGAAGGACAAAATACCTCCAGGGCAGGATTGAGAGATGGCTGATATACTGGGAAAAACCATCAAGAGGTGCCATCAGGATCTTCAAATGGTGCACAGGCTATCCTGCATTAGCCAACACATCCCAAGGAGATCAGTGTTCACGCTAGCTGTGGTGGAGGCAGTAAAGGTAGCACACAAGAAATCTGTTTCCACGGTAGTTGGAAAAAAACCATATAACCCTCCAACCCATCTCGAAACATGCCTACTTCCTGACTGAAAACCTGCAAAATCCAGAGTGAGCGTGGGCCAGAATGCAGGGCTGCTCCAAACCAGTGGCAGCAATCTTGACTGTGCAAGCCTGCTCTCGGGTTACACCTGTACTACTGTGTGTAACTGCCTCTTTTCCAACACGAGGGCCAGGGGACACAGGCTACTCTTTTCATCTCCCAGAACTGAGTATCTGCATCCAAGCTGCCGAGTGTTGTCCAGACTGCTCCTGGGTACCATCTGGAAAACTGCCAGACAGTACAGGTGACAGCTGTGCTGGGGACACTCTAAGAAACAACATACACAAATACAGGACAAGCACTGAGGCCAACATTTGCTTCAGTAGTATTTCCTAGTTAAAAAGCTGTCCTGGCAGACAGAACAGGACATGCAATGATGGGCAGCTTACCCCAACCTGCAGACTTGGGAATTCCTGCACACCCCTGTAAGGTCTCCAGTGCTAGGCAGTGTCAGATGGGATGTTCAACTATGCCTTTCTAGTTAAGAAGTTCTCAGGAACCTCAGAGAAACAAAACCAAATCCTTTTTTCCTACACACTTTCTGTTGAAAAGAAAAATAAAACCCCTTCTTATTTCCCTGTATGATCCATCTGCAATATACTTCTGCAATGAAAGATGAGTACAGACAGCTGGTGTTATGTATCACAAACATCATAATTTAAAGTCATTCACCTTCAAAAGATCTTTCTCCAAATGTGTTGTATTATTCATTGAAAAGGCTTCTGTTGCACTCAGGGAAAAGCAAAGCTAACCATTCTTCTGCAGCAAGAATGATGCAGTTTTGTAGTGCAGAAAAGCCCATCTAGTTTTTGAACTAGCTAACCAGAATGCTGGTTAACAACAGGTCTCAGTGACTTAAGAAGAATGGTGAACTGGCAAGTGCCAGCTCTTTGTGGAGACAACAGCACAGCATCAGCATCGCAGTGTCATGGTGATGGCAGGGTGAGAGTTGTTCCTTTCTGAGCACCACCCTTTTGGATTGCAAAGACAGTAGCAGCAATGCTTGAAGCACCTTTTGATCTTGGCCAGCTCTAAGTTCTGGTTGTTGCCAACCTGGTATTCTTCTGGCAGCTGCTTGGCTTTACACAGTCATGCTCCCAGTGCTGCACCCAAGCTGCCTCCTTGGGGACACACAGTGCTAAGACACCCATGCAATCTGTGATCTAGCCTAAAGGATTCTCCAAGTCTATTGCTAAATTAAATCTGATGAAGCCTAACTGCCTCACATTTTCCAGTCCTCTGGCAAGTTCTTTAGGGTTCAGGCAGAGACCTCCTGAGCTCTCTTCACCATTAGATAGAAGTGCAGTGTTATGCCAAGTTTGGGTTTTCTTTTTTTTCTTTTTTCTTCAAATTTAATCTGTCTCAGTTTCCTCTGCTACTGCCAGGCCCCTTGGTTAAAGGGGATATGGTGTGGTGAGGCCACATCCCTTCCCCTTAGCCTCAGGATGGCAATAAGCTTTCTGACCCAATTCTTCAATCTTCTCTAGCTAGTTCTCATCCCACCACCAAAACCAACTTGTTTCTCTTTTCTCATTACCAGAAACTTCCTGTTCCTGCATCACCTTCCTTGAAGGGAAGCTGAAGGAGGTATTTCCTATTTTCAGCCAACATTGTCCAAAAATACTGCCACTAAAAGAAAGAAGTAAAACCTAGAATGACATAACATCCAATGGGGTTTGCATATACAGCAAACAAAACTTGGAAGCACCTAGAGATCAAGACAACAAAAAAAAAAGAATATTTTAAGCACAAGGGACAACTGCTTAATTAAAAAAACCCCACTCTTTAAACAATACTGCATGTATATATAAAGAATGAGTTGTATCTTACGTACATCTTAACTGTAGCTTTCATACAAACACACACACAAACAAAAGCATCTTCAAAATTACTAGTGAATCTTCCATCTTTGCTTTGGAATTCTCACTTCTGTAGGTTGAGATCATGATATTAATACAATTTTCCTTCCCTTTACCCATCATCTTGCCTTTAAGCTTAGAATACTCACCTTTTCCCATCAGAGCGTGTGTGTGTGCATCAGGGGTCGGGGAAATATTTCAACTAAGAAAAAGGAGATCCTTTACTCCACAGACTCAAACATCCACAAAGTGTGATCCTAACACCTACTGAGTGAGTTTAAACGGGGTTTTGGGAACCAGTGAAATGACCATACTTTCTTACCTCCATCTTCTTTGGTGAGATATATATACACACACACCTCCTCCATGTATGTTTTAAACAGGTATCAACTTAACTGGTTAGGACAGATATTATTTCCACATAAAGATTAAGAAATCCAATCTCTTAATACTCAGAGTGTTGAAATAAATGCCCCACAGAACACGGGAGTAATCAGCAGAGCAATCAGAAAAGAAAGTTCTAAAACACAGAGGAGTTCTCCTCTACTGGGAAGAAAAAAAAGGCAACAAGCAAAAAATTTCCCATTCCTCTGAAACATTAATTATATCGGTAACAAAATTCAATCTTACAAACAAGATTTTGAGAAAAAATACACCCTTCTGTGGCTGATGACTGGTCAGTAGTTGCACCAGGGGCACAGGAGTGTCCTGCTGCATTACTTGCCCCTGACACACCTTCCTTCTACAATACATATGTTAAAAATTCTGTGGCTCCATGGTGTCAAACAAGGGAAAGAAAGGCACCTGAGAGAAGGTGCGTTAACTGAGACTTTCCCCAGAGCAGCGTTATGCACTCAGGGATGAGTAGAATCCTATTTGGGTCTGTGGAGAAACAAGGTGGCAGCAGACAATGGAAGTGAGTATGTCTTTCTCCCTTACCCGCTAGGGAATGGTGGTGCCAAGGGGAAAAAGAAAGGATGCCAACCTTCAGTCTGACAGCCCCATGGTCCTTATAATCTGCTTCATACATCAGCTGGAACAACAGCAGCATCTTCAGAACTGCCACAGCACAGCTCTACTGTCCCTGATGTCTCAGGGCTCCGAGGTAGCATTTTGGAGGAGACAGCATGGAGCAGGTGTAGTCTACTATTCTACTAATAGTAGAATATTTTACAAAGGAATGTTACCCTCCTGCCGTAGTCCTGGAACCAAATATCTCCAGGTAAATGCTGAAAGAATTGCCTGCTTCCTGCTCTATGGTCTTCTAGCATGCATGATAGTTGGTCCAATCTCAGTTAATCATATTTTATCCTTGAGCCTAGATAAATACAGCTCCCACTTACGTGACTTGTTCCCTTCTTGTTGAAGTTATTTTGGCTCGCACTTCTTGCCTTTTACAAAAAAAGAAACTTTTCCAGGAGGTTGGATGCTGAATGAAAATTGCCTGTCTTTTTTGGTTTCCCAAGCTGTATTTATGCTTAAGAAAGCATGTTTTTTCAATTATGGCAAAAAAATAAAGTACTAAAATTGCTTAATCCTCTTATTTCCACATGCATGAAACTTTGCATAGTCTTCTGTATTTACTGCAGTTTTTAAACCATAACTACCCATTGAATATAAACTGAATTTCTGCATAAAGACATTAATGGGAGGCTGAAGGATGAAGCAACAAGCATCCCATCTTTCCCATTTATATACACATGCAAAATCTTCACTGCACCCTAGTTTCTTACCTCTACAACAACAGTGCTATCTCCCTCACCCCTGATTTACCTCCTGCCTATCAGCACAAATTGAACTACATGGAAGGAAAAAAATAGATCTATATGCCTAATTGAAACTACCAAACATTCCAGTAGGTATTGGCATCACTGTATTTTTTTTTTTTTTGCATTTTCTTTATCAGATAACACATCTTCGGTATCATGTTCTATGAAGCATAGCAACTAATATCCTCTTAGGATCTTGCATATTTTGAATATGACCCAAACATCTAGTAGCCATTTTCTCTAGAGATAAAACTTACTGTCCAATTAACTTTTTGAATAGCTTCAATAACTACTGCAAAGAACAGTACAATGATAATTGTATCCATTGGACTTCTGTGCTTTTGGCATCTTTATCTGCCTATGACTCCACAGTGGCCTTCAACTAGGTTTTAAATACCAAAATAAAAAATTTAAACAAGAACACTTTTACAGCTAATTCTCAACAGTACATTGACTTCCAAAAATATCTTTGATTAAGGTAATACTGATGATTTTTACTTTATATTAACAGAGAAATCCATTGCTTGGACATGGGAACAATACTCCCCAAACTGTTTAATCACCTCAGGCTTCATCCTTTACAAATTGCCTTCAAAACACAAGGAAGGTTATCTTTTGCAACGAAGGCAGTATCACTATTAACAGCACAAGAACACAGTGACACAAGGATCATGCTTAGCTTATTCACTTTAAGAATAATTTCATACATCATCACCTCTCTGTAGGCATTTACAAGAGTCAATGACATATAATACATACAGCCAAATTAATATTCAGTTTGTGAGGTTGTTTTGCATAGCTTACTTAGATACAGCCCACAAGCTGAACACTCCTCAACCAAATCTGGTTTGTATCTCCAAAACCACTTAGACTCTACTAAGCTTATCTACCTGAAGAATTCCTCTTTGAACAATAAGGAGGCCACAATTTCTTTCAATGTATTTTATGATGCCTGTTTAATCAGACAGAACTACTTCTGTCATCATCTGAGGAAAGAGACTTTCAATCTTGTCTACTCAAGTGAAGTGGTGAGCATGCTTTCAAGCACTATCACTTTGGTCACAAATTAATGGAAACAAGCAACACCTCAGAGATACATACAGAGCTTGAGTCATCTCTGTATTGTGCTTATTCCTCACCTTTCAGGCAGTCTGATACTCACAGTTCCTCATGTCTTCAAAAGCAAGTAAAAAAGCTGCACAGAAGCCTGAAATGTCCTAATGGGCTAAAACCACTTCTTTCTAGCCCTGGCAGATTACAAGAATAACAACGTTTCCAAGCCTTTGAGAGCAAAACAAAAATAATAATAAGACACTACAAACTGTCATGGGCAATTACATAAATGGACAAATGCACAAAACCTTATATAAACAAAAACAGAAGTAAAATATTTCCCTTTTATTGTAGTCTATTTGTATCTACTTCTCAGCAATAAAAGCCTACAATATATTCAGTCTTTTGACTGATGCAGCTTGCAGTGACATAGGCAGGACTGCTGCTCATTAGAATGTATGAATTTGAGTTCAGACTATATCCCAACTATCTGTCACATATAAAATCAGACCACAGCTTCATTAATATTTGCAGCTGAGAGAAGGTGGTGAACACCAGAGGACACAGCTTGCAAGCAGAGCCGACACCAAGACTGTCACGGTGAGATTCCTGCAGAAGCTCACATCACAGTTCAGACTCAGACCCCATCAGCTTTGCTCATGCACTACTAATGAGCTCTACTGATAGAACACATATCTGCAGAGGTTTCCAATAGTAAGCAATGGCTCAGTGGTAACATGCATGGTAACAAAACCTTCCCAGTCAGAACATGCAGCAGAATATATGCAATACCATTTTACTACAGTAAAATCAGCCTCTAAACAGAGCTTTCTGACATAAAGCTAGCACAGTAAGGAGGAGAAAGCATGAGGAACACTAGCTTGGGGAAAGGAAAGTGACAGACTAATAGATCCAATAATGCATTAAGTAGAAGAAGAAAAAGTTTAAAAAAGGGTTTGCTTTTTTTTTTCTCCAGGTTTTACAGGTCTCCTGAAGTTGAAAGTAAGTTTTAGATCGGAGTCATCTATCAGTATCCCAAACCATTACGAAATACAGTCTTTCAAAGTATTTAGTCACAGTTTTAGAGTACAAGTTTAAACAAGTATCTTGGGAATTAGCACAGGCTGCAAATTTGCAGTTAACAATGGTATTTTTTGGTTACTTTTGAAATGCATAGTATTAATAAGAAAATAAGTCATTTCTCACATCTCTCAGGGGAGACAGAATGGTAAAAATGCACATTCTTTTCAGACTAACAACCTTCTTCATCTACATGAAGGTCATCCACCATAGGTGGAGAGGCAGAAAAATACTTCCCTATTCTAAATCCCACTGCCCTGCCTCTCCTCCCCTCCTACCTGGAGTTTCCCTCGTCTATGGTGAGACATGCAGACAGGTAGTTTTGTCAAATACACTCTTTAAGGAACCTCTCTCTCAAGGCTGATGATCTCCACTGACTTCTATTCCTTGGAGGTTCGTCGGCAAAGCCAAGTTCGGAAAAAGAGCTAGAGGGCAACGAGGGTTTTGCTCCTCAGTGAATCAGGCACCCAGCCAACAGTAGTTGCAGCCTTTGGTGTCACATTTTCTTGTTGTCCCCAAGTAAAGCAAGTGCACACTGAGGCCACTGACATGGTGTTGAGACTCAGCCCGCAGCATTTTCCCAAATACCAAACACAGAGGTTGTTGCTTTCAAGATCAGGGAAATCGATTCCACAGGTCAGCATCAGAGGATGATTCTGAGGATGAAGCTGCTGAGAACTGTGAGGTAAACATTCAACAGTGTCAACAGCAGTGACAGAAAAAGCCAAGAACAGGGGGACATAGGATACTTGTATTATAAATTTAGGCCTTCTTCCTACATAGCACCCAAGAATAATGTTTTGTGTTTCTTTGTATACAGCTGCTTAGCCATTTACAAAAAGATTTCTCCCAACTATCATTCAAATAATTACAAATACAACATTAAATATACCTGGCATGTTCAAATCATCCCATTTTGTAGGGACGGTTCATTACCCCAAAAAGGACCAACTCTAGGTAAAGGGCTTAACAGAATGAACTGACAACCTCCAAAGGGTCCCTAATCCCCAAATTCGACTTATTACTGCAAGAAACTGGAAGACCAACTTTTCCTGGGTGCAGTTCCACATTCGTGAGACATGAACTGAATTAACTGCTTCCCCTCATCCCTCCAAACAGAGTTCAGAATCTGCTCCCCGGGGAGGTGGTTTACACAGCACTTTTCCTCACCTCCCTCACCCTCCTCACCTCTGGCCTTCTGTTGTAGTGGTTAAGCCAAGGGAAGAAGGATTATAGCAAACTTTTTCAGTATCTAGCTCTATCTGCATACCTAGGAAAACTTCAAATGCAGCAGAAACCAATATTAGCACTATTTTTAAAAAAGGAAAAGCTGGCTCCCACTCAGCATCTCATTTATTAGGAGATCACAGATGTTCTTAACACATACTGGCAAAGCTGAATAAAATCAGCAAAATGCATATGTATTTGCAATCAGGACTGCACTGAAAAAAGCAACACTATTTTTTTTAATGTCATATCAGTCAAGTCCACAAAGGTTTACCAATCACAACCTGCAATCATACTGAACATACTGGTTGCCTTAGGCAACTGCCTTTTTTGCCTCAGCAGAAGAGATAACCCAGGTATTGAATCAGATAAACTGTAATTTTTGATCAATAAAAGCCCCTATGTCAGGCTTTTGTCATCCCATCAAATCAAGAAATAACTATGCTGAACCAAAGGCTCAGAGTTCAGCTCAAGCAATAAGCCCTTGCAGAGCCAGTCTTGCAAACCTGTCTCATCAGCCAAGCAAACAGGCACCAGCCCCTGGGTGTCTTTATCACCTTCGCTCTGGGGGTTTACTGCTCCTGCTGAATCTCTACAACCCACCTCCAGCCCTCTGGCTGCTCACTCACAGCCAAACCAACCTCCTCCAGTGACCCATGCCAACACAGTCAAACTGCAGACATCACACTATCCTGATGACTGTTATAGAAGAGTTAATCTGGTGGACAGCACAGGCAGGCAGCTCAAAGCAGTCTATCTTAAAACTACATTAGCCAGATATGCCAATTTTTCTGGGGGGAGGGGATGCCCAAAAGCTTTTCACTCACTCACTAAAGCATGAAGCAGCACAATGCAAGCACAATGCTAGGTCAGATTCAGAAAGCTGCTCCTGTTCTCAGCTCCCTCCTACACTGGCTGTGAGGCTTTGAGAAAGCTGCTTCCACTCGCAGTAAATTTCCAATTTATAATCTTGGCAAAAATGGGCAAAAACTGTATCAGCAGGCCCTAGACAAGCCAGCCATGAGGACAGTCCCACTCCCAGTGAGGATTCTTAAAATCTTTAAAGTAAAATGTCAGCAAATCAAATATAAAAGTCTCCTTTCCATCACCTAGAAATTTATGCTAGGTTAACGTAACAGATTGCCATTTTGTTGTCTTTGTCTTTTTTGACAGTAATGTTTGTAAGTACCACAGAAGAGGCACTTAAGGAAGAAATGGTTTAGAACTGTTGTTCTTCCTTGAAGTTCTGCCATAATGTGGTTTTAAGAGGTGACTTCCATGTATTGTCTCAACAGTTATTTCTCTAGAGTTGCGCTCAGTCGCAGAAAGCACCTGTGTTGCTCTGGTGAGATCTCATGATGTGAGAAGGTGAACTAGGCTATTAACAATGTTAACTCAGTGTCTGATCAAAGACTCCAAGAGCAGAAAGAAGTATGAAGAAAGAAAAACTAAAGATGATACAAAAGAAAAGGATGTTCTAGATTTGGGTTGGGTTATTTTTTTTTTTTAAGCTGTAACTTAAGGCTCAGATTTGTTGCAACATTGTCCCAAATGCTATTCCATCTCCCACTTCACAGGCCACGAAAAATGGAGAGCATGCTAGCACCTCAGCTGCTCTGGCTCATATCTAGATCAGATGGCTCAAGAAGGTAAATTTAAATAAAGGTGTTTAAGTTTAAATCAAAGCAACAAGGCACAGGAACTCTTTCCAGTTTGCCAGCAGTGCTTTGGGGGTTTGTTCAAGTCAACAGACTTGTCCCAGCTTTGCAGGCAGGTTTTACATCTTGCACTAAGCTGCAGGGTGCCCTGACCATAAAGCATGTACCTGGTTAGCTTTCTGCCAGCTGCACTCTGCATGTGATCTCTGTGTACCTTGATGTGGTTTCTCCACTCATGAAAACACAGGTTGAAGGTTTGAGCTCTGCAGCAGCACAGGGCAAACATCAGACACAGTTATAAGACAGCTGTCTTGTCTTGTACAAGATTTCTCGTGTGCAATTGGTTAATCAACTCTCAAGATATTTCAAGAGAAAACTCTTCAACTCCCATAGGAGAAAAGTTTGAGAGAGAAGATATTGGTGTGGTTAGAATGTCTTTTTAGATTCCTGGCACTCCCTTTAAGCAGCAGCTTCTTTCAGAGGGTACTTTTCAGCTTTTAGAAAGGGTGATTGAGGAGAGGTGACATGGCAAGTGGCTCTGACATGTTGCAAGCTAAGGAATCTGAACAATTCCACAGAGTAAACTTGCATCTGTTTTCTGAGGTCTTTCTTCAGCAGAGCCTGAGGAATAGTCTCTCCCTAAAAGGCCATACTGATGCTTAAAAAATCCATAATACTACATCCAAGTGCCATGGAAAGTCCAGAGTTGAAAGACATGAGACATCTCCAGCATCTGTTACCCACTGAGTAACAGACCAATAACCACTCCCAAACCAGTCAGTATTTCTGCAAAAAATACTGTTAAACTTAATTTGAACTTAATTCTGTTAAACTTAATTTGAAACTCACTGGCTACTTTCAATCAAGTAAGGAGATGTACGCAGAGAATTCACACAGACCTTGTTTCTATAGAAAACTCAGTAAATAATTGATCAGAACAACGACAAAGATTAAATAAAAGACAAGAGTAGTTAGTACAGACCAGAGTATAGAGCTCAACAGGAATGGTAAGCTGGTTTCTTTGTGGTGGCTTTGAGGGGGGAGTTGTTTGCTTGTTTCTAAGAACTAGGGGAAACAATGTGGTTTTTTACCCAGTAGATAACTACAGAAGGAAGAATAATCTAAAGCTGCACTGTAACTTCTGTGCAGCATAACAGAGATAATATCCAAAACACCAGGTTTCAATGCTTTGCTTTCAGCTTCCTTTGAAGCTTAAAAAGGTTTTAATCAGAAATCTGATGTCCACACACAGCTAGACACAAGCAGGACTACAAAGGATTCAGCATGATGCAATTTGTTGAAATTCCTGGTACTCATTTGCATACCTCCTTGTTGACTATATACTCCTAACAAGTACAAACTCTATCTTGTACTGCAAATAAAGAAAGTAGAAATATTGCCCAACTAAAAATATAACTCATTAAAGAGTGTACTCTTTAGTCGTACACTTTTTTCACACTATCACCTTAAAAAATAAATATACTCTTAACAGGATCTGAGATGATCCTCTTCTTTTCAAAATTAACACTGCACATGGCAGGAAAGGGGGGAGGGTTACTTAATATTAACACTCAGCTCTGCAGTAAGATATTATATATATAATGCTCATGCAGAAAACAGCTACAGGCACATCAAGCTGAATTTAATATATTATTTTTCTTTATATCTATTATACTCTTTTATATTCTATACTGCTAAAACATAACATGTGATGATAACCATTAAATGCACAATGTTCCTTGTAAGCATCTGAGGTTCAGAATGGGAGATGTGCTAGGGGTTGGACTAGATGATCTTTCTAGGTCCCTTCCAACCCCTGACATACTGTGATACTCAATAGAAACTTTAATCAAAAGAGCCTAAGAACATGGGGGGAAATGCCTTCATAATTTCCCACTATGAGATACCAGGCCAGTGTCTACTGAAAGAAATAAGGATGGGAAAGTCAGGACATTCCTCATGTTTTAAGCAGGAAGGTGAAAACCACCCAGAGCAGCTGTTCTGATCAGCTCTAGCAATTGCCTTCAGAAGGACATGTTACCTGGAAGAAAGATACAGGTCACAGCAGGAAGATGTAGCTTTAGGGACTCTCTGGGACATGTCAGCCTAGCTGTGGGGCTCATCAGCATCTTAACTAGCTTGTGATGGTGGCTAGAGTACCTAAGAAAGAATCTTATGGCAAAATAAAAAATAATCAAAAACCCTAAACCTTTACTAAGAACCAGTCTGACCTCAGCACATCTGGTACACAACAAAGCATCCCACTGCAAAGGACATGAATGATTCTCGTGGTGCTCAAGTCCTAGTTGAGTACAAAAGTTCTCAGAGGGTAAGAACATGCTCTTTTACTAAACTGGATTAAATGGGGTCACTGCAGGAATCTGGGTGCAGAAGGGGTTTGTCTGACAAGCCTTGGGCAGGTCACTTCCTTAGTACTCAGCAGTTTACTCTAACCACGTCTAAACCTCAAAAGTCTTCAAGGAATTCTGCAATGAACATGAAGTTGACATATGAATCATCAAAACAGGGTAGGAGTAAGCTTTATAATTCACCTACAGCCTGACTTGAACTGACAAAGATGCCATTTTATTTTGCTGACCATAGCAAGCTGTGCTGTATTTTTCACCAAGATCTACACCAGTTTTACCATGAATAGCTTTACATTTCTAATGAGTTGTTGCTACAGCCCAGACATGATGGTTAGTTTAGAAAAAAATTAAAAGGCAAGATTTTTATTTTGAGATAACATTTGTAGCAAGAAATCATCCCAGACCCTACCCAGAAACATGAATGCACATTGCCATATACTGATGAGACAGATGCAGATGTGTCTTTTTCTAGTCATATTTAATCTTGTTTAAAATTACTCACTGAGATGAATGGCACAGCAATCACAACAGCTGAAAAACTCAAGGAATGATTTCACACCCTTTCTCCAAGAAGTTTTTTTTACTGATGAGTTGGATCAATGTTTGTCTTGAGCACCGAGTTCCTTTCTGGGGTACAGAAAACAGTCACTTACACTTTTCCTCTCCATAACAGCTAAAACATTTTCTAGGAAGAACTTAACAGATACTGGCACCAAACATTCAAGTACTTTGTGTTGACTGGCTGAACACAGCATACTGTTTAATCTGCCACAAGAGGGGAAGAAATCCAAATTATTCTATTATTGGGGTCCACAGCACATGCCTGGCAAAGAGCAAGCATGTTAACACTCACATAACACACTGACTGCATGTGAGCAGTGGTTGGTTAGCGACAGCAGATTCACACTGCAGCTGTGCCAGGGAACATCTCTTCTCTACCACTCTACTAGAAGATTCCCTCACTGCTAATCAAAATCCTCCTCTGATGCTTGTACCTTGATGTGGTGGAAGGCTTGTCCCAGTGACATTGTAAGCTATTTTCATCTGAAATTTTAAGACCTGGAGTTAAAGCAATACATGTTAGATAAAAGACAAAGATCAAAAACCCCAAGAAATTCATCAGTCATCAAAATAGAAAGCTGAGAGTTGAGCATATGCCATTTCTTAAATAAAACACAACAAAACCAAACCAAAGCAATACAGTGATCATTTAAAGCAAGCCACAGGACAAAGATAAAAGCAGTTTTTAAGATTTTCACAGTATGTAGTGGTGTGGGAATAAACTAGGCTGGTATCCAGTGCCAAGTAATATCACTGAGACAATCAAAGTTCCTGACTGCCACAAATTCCCATGGAGGTACCATCATAAAGATGTGATTTAATTCTTACCAAAGGCCTGGTCTGCAGAGACCCATGAGCAATACCAAAGAACCTGAGAAAGGGCTGATGATCCCACATTAATTGGGTGCAAACAAAGAAAATATTAATCAGAGAAGGCACAAGAAACCTGAAGAACAGATAAAATCCAGGGGGTTTTAGGAGAAGTCTAATTCTCAGTCTAATTCCTCTACATGGGTGATTTTCTTAAGCTCTGACTGAAAAACCTTTTATCCAAGTAAGTGTACAATCTTGTTTTCAGTCTACCTTATTTCTTGGCCTGACTGCTGCATTCAATAGAATTACTAATACAGAAGTTACGTATAGTAATGAACACAAACTCTTTGCAGGAATAAGATTTAAAACTATGGAACAATCATAAAGCAAAAGGTCTCTTTTAAGGCAAGGTTTTGTTCAGCTAGTAACAGAATTTACTATAATGCTTCAGCCACATATATCTGAAAACTGTCCTGTAAAAACACGATGCTTCAAATCATTAAGACACTGCAAATTGGAGAATATAAGCTAGAATTATTTTCACTTGCCAGCTGAGAAGTGTTTGCTATTTATACTGTGCTGTAATTTTTATGCATACTCTCTATCTTAAAATCATATAAATATATTTGATACTGGCATAAAAGGGGAAAAAAGTTTCAGCAAACTCATCTAACAATGCCAATGAGATCATATTAAAACAAATAACCCTCTGTCAGACAGAAAAGAAAAGAAAAATCAGCACTGTTGGATCAGGTCATAATGGAGTAATTTGATGAGAACCTAAAACCCCAGGACTTCTGAAGGCAACACATAATCATCCACCTGCCAAATGTCCAGAACAGCACTCTCCCAGGCAACAATTCACAGCATCAAGCTGACAGTGTTGAAATATGAAGTTGTCCCGGACACTATGTTTGTTTTTACCTCATCTACGGTGAAGAAAACATGAGACAAAACTATCTCTGTGATCCAAACTTTAAACACAATCCTTTTCTACCCTGAGCTTTTGGGAACTCATTGAAACTATGCCCAGATCCAGAAGGGTGCCAGTTTAATTTACAAATGTTCCTTCACCTTCCTCCTCCCTCCATCCTGTAGTTAAATCCAACAAAGCAAACACAGCTGGGGCTGGAGAGAAACAGAGCCATCAAGTGACACAAAACCATCTGACTGGTAGCCCAGCAGCCGTCTTTCACCACATCCAAACTCAGACCCTGCCTGGTGGGACTGGCAGCAGATACCTGCAGAGGAGCATGAGAAACAACATGGAGCCTTTGAAAAAGTCATCTCAGAGGACTTCTCTAGAAAGCAAGAAGATTGAGTTCAAGAGATGGTGGGAATTTACCTATTAATTTGTCATAGCAGAAGAGTCTTTTCCAACCTAAATGAATCTATAATTCTATAAGGCCAGTGATGATGAAGACATATATGCCCATTCAGATTGCATATGCAGAAAAGTAAAGGGGACTTTACAATTCTGTAGGATTACAGTCCTAATGAATGAAACAGTCCTCTAAACCCCAAGCTTTTCACAAAAGTCACCTCTGATGACTTTTGAAAAGTTGTGAACTACTTTATGAGACTTCTTAGTGATTCTTAGGTTGTCATTTCTGCTTTGTCTTAACTGCAGAGTTGTCTCATTATACTGTTTTCACTTAAAGGATTTGAAGCTACTGAAGCAAACATTTAAGAGGTAATCGATCTGTGCTGCTTATCATCACCCAACTACTATCTCTCAGAACTTGAATTTTTCTCCTCTCTCTATGTTCAAGGAGCGAGGAAAATTCAAGACAAAGCCTTCTGACTGTAAATGTAGGTTTGTTAAAATCGTTAAGAGAAAAATCCTAACAATTACAGACATTTTACTCAGAGAATGTCAGAGCCTTAATCTAAAGCTACAGACAAGCAAAAAATTCAAGCCATTCTTTGCTGGTATTAAGTAACCATGTAAGAAATTAGGAAGAAATATAATTCCAGAAGAATTGAATATTGGATTATACAACAGATGTTACTGCTTGATTAATACCTTACGGATACCAGTGAATGTAAAACATTCAGTAGAGAATGACATATCCTGGCAGTTCATCTCCAGTGCTCATGTCCAAGAGATACAGCATCATTAGCCTTGCAGCTGGCTCCCCTTCTCCCCCTTGTCTCATACTGTGGGGAATTTGGGTTTCATAGTCCCAGGGTCATTCCTGGACAAACATTAGAGGACTAGAAATCAACATGAGTTTATACCACCAAAGCCCCTTCTAATAGGACAGCTATCTCAAAGCCATCAGGCTAAGGAGCTTAAACTAAAAGCATTTTTTCCCGAAAAATTATCATTTTACAAAGCTTTAGAATTCAAACATTTCATTTCTCCACTCTCATATTGTATCTAGGATGATATAAAGCATTTTTCAACCTGTAAACACGCATCTGATGATGAAGGTGTCCCAGGTTTATGCAGTGTTAAGAGTGAGGACCACACTTCCTAACACCAATTCTTAGAAGTCATCAAATACCAGGAAATGTGTTCCTCTGCAAAGTCCCATAAGATTCTGCTGCTGCTTAAACCTGCAAATTCTTCCCATGTGAATTATTGCCTTATGATTTGCCTTAAAAATCAAAAGCCTAGAAGGCATTTAGGCTGTTAAAAATTAATGAATAGAGGCCTTTTAGCTCTTACTTCAAACTAACGTATCAAGAGGTCCTCTGTGAAGAGCTTCATTAATTTGAGCAGAATTGATGGAAGTTGCCCACGCAGCCTCTCCTTGCCAATTATAAGTGCACCACAGTAATGGTACAAACACCTTCTCCCTTCCACATGATGCAGAAATAATGCTTTCATCCATGACACTCTGAGCTCAGACAGAGAAGCACCCAGATTTCTGTACCTGCTTGCAGGTATATCCTTGTTATTGAAGAAAAAAGCCTCTTCTTCCCAAACCCCCAAAACACACACACATTAGGTACACTTGCACGTAAATGTTTCAGTATTAAGCCATGAATAAGGACCTGAACAGAGAACGTTATCTTTCATATTATTCAAATAATGAAGTTAGGCAACATATTCCAAGAAATAAATTATGTATAAGCATAAATACTTAGGAGAAGCATTCACAGGCTAAAAGCAGATCACTGTACAAGCAGGAGGGAGAAAAAAAAAACACAAAATAAAAAGAATCAGTGCACACACAGCCTGCTATACGTGTCCTCCAAACCAGCTAAACAATATACACAGCTATCCTAATAAAACAAACTTTGTGTATCATTTCTCCCCCTCCATGTTTCTGTCCCTCCCAGCAACACCCACACAGTAAGTACATATAGCAAAGCAAAAAATTTTCAGGGCTGTTTTCACCTGTAAAGGCAGCAGGCAAAAACAGAGGTAAAAATAAAGTAATAAGCCAAATTCATCTAGAGCAGCATTCCTTCTTTCCTTCCAAGCCATGAACCTCAGTGTTAGGTTTTAGGAGCTCTTCTACATCTGTTGAGGAAGAAGAAAAAAAAAGTAGCTGTGAGCTCCCTGAGCCAGTCTATAAGCTATGCCTGGGAATATGTGCCACCACTGAGACAACTGCCCCTCCATCCCAAGCATGGGCCTGGGAGTAATGCAAATGCAGAGCTGCCACAAGCTTCCATCACTATGATTACTTCTTCCTGCTGGAATACATTCCCATCCTGAACCCATAAAATTGGTTGAAAAATGTCCTTTGTAAATATACCAACTTCAGTATAACAATTCTTGATTGGGCCACAGGAGAACACTAGAGCAGCCAAGAGCTGATACTGCAGCACTTTACCTATCGCCATCAGCATTCCTGCAAAGAGGCACACAACAAGAACTGACTCCTGGTGTAAAAATACCAAATCCTACAGATTCTTAGCTGCAGGGGGACATGACCAGTGAGGCAGCCAAGAGTATCATGCATATAAGGTTCCACTGATACATGGAACTTACTCTTTCAAGTTCGAACTACACAGAGTGGATCTGTTTGTCCTCTCCATGCCCAGCCAAACCGCTGAATCAACTTTTTTTATTCACTCGCTGGAGTGAGTCCAGTCACAAGATGTTAGTTCAGCCAACTGGGCTCTTAAATACAGACTCAAGAAGATATGTCTCGAGGGCTGACATGATCTGGATCTATCACTAAGCCTCTTAACTCCCTTTGCCAGCTCAGGAAGTCTGCAGCTGGCTTTAAGCAGAAGCTCATGGCAAACAGAGGAGACAACCTTCATGCTTTGCACAGGATGGTTTCTGCATTGGTGAAGAGCTGTCCTGGAGGGCATCTGCAAATTTCCAAATGAAAATGAATACTAGGGAAAGAAGATATTTTTTTAAGCTGTCAGCTGTCTGTTCCAAAACCAATGGTGTTAGGCTGAAAAAAGAGCTATGAAGCTGAGCTGAATATTTAAGTGAGTACCATTGCTAGTAATCCATCTAAAGCAGACAGCAACAATAAAGACTACTAGATGCGAGATAGTCACCAAAAGCACTAAAACTCAAATAAGCAGCAGCATCAAACTTCGGATTCCTGCAGAAATGCAGGCCAGTGACCCCAGATAGTGGTGGCCTATGTTTCAGCCTGTCTGGTCCCAGCTCAGCATATTACACTAGCCAGGGACACTTTGAACAAGACTTTCTGATTCCTCTGATGCATCCTTCACCATGCAGTTAAACAGGCTCAAGTCAATGAAAGATAGAAGAACAACTCATTTGTATTAAAAATAACTGCCACAGTATTAAAAAATGAACTGCCAATGCCAACCCATAAAAATACTATCATTGGTAGTTATGCAGGTTAAAATAAATCTTTACCTTTGTCCCACTGTTTTGGCCTAGTACCTACCTATTAACACCAGAGTGTTGGGGCAGTGTAAGAGCCACATCCAGGGTATATCCTACAGAGTCATTTAAGCAAGGTCAGTGAGTAACAACTAGATACTACAGCCATTCCCC
>VWZO01010233.1:353162-380663 GCA_013396975.1 Bucco capensis
CCCCCCGAGATCTGTTCTCTATACCTCACAACAAACGAGAGGAGGAGAAGAGTAATGTCATTAGTGAAACTGGTAGGTAGCTGGCAGGGATGCAACTTTGTAGAATTAAGCAAAATATCCAGTAATCAGGTGAAACACAGAATACAAAAGCTGGGTTACTATGTATTTACTCAGCCAGCCAGCTATGACAAAAAAAGGCAATTTATTCAAGAGATTCCAAAACGCACTACATACTAAGATGAAAATGTATTTAACAGGGTATCTCTTCTGCACAGAAACACCATCCTATGAAGATTGTCCCTAGGACTCACCAAGAGGCAAAGATGATGTCCCAAAAACCAACAAACCCAGAGAAGATTAACATCTTTCCTCTACAATATTGCCTAAACATCTGGAAAACAGAGTCCCTATAAGGTCTTACACTCAAGATTCTCCCCAAAGCACGAGTTCCTGGGTTTTGACTCCCAGCAATGCTACAATCTCAAACTGAAACACTGGATCAAAGTTTTTCCAGCAAAGGGACAGTACCCATAAGCTAGCAACTGCTCTCTAGCTAAAATAATAATAATAAAAAAAAACCCCAAGAAACAAACCCACAGTATGTATGCCAGAGCCCATGTTTGAAGTGTTGTATCACTGTACTTGTGGCTTTTAGGAAAAACAAAATCTTCACTTAGCTCTTTTCTCTTTGGGTTTACAGATGATGATTCTATGATTCAAACTGCATGTTCCTTTCACGTAGGATTTCACTAGCTATGGCTGTACTACACAATTTCTCACTGAACCAGATAATTAGGTTACATTTTTAGCTGACTACATAAATTGACCTTCAGATGCAACGAGTGCGTGTGCAGACTGACATTCGGGATGCGCACAGGGAGTCTTGGCTGCTTCCACTGAAAAAAGTGGCAAAGCTTCTTTTTACTCAACAACTGAAAAACCTTTTTTATAGGCAAAAGAGCACAGAAACTCTAGTTAAAGAATAACAAACTATCAACGCTAGTTAAATATATTTAAGGAAACAGAAGCAAGTTCAGTGTAAACTGCTGGTGAATGGCAATTGATGATGGACCCTGGGACAAGTGCCTGACTGTTGGAGAGAATTGCATCTGTATAGTTAATGCAATCAGGAGTTATTAGCCCTGGAAGTCATCAGATAGACCCGAGTTCAGGTTCATTTTCATAACCAGTTTGTTTCATGAGAATAAAGGTTTGCTATAATTCTTTGTCTCAGACTTATTCCTACTTGAAATTAACAGCATTTCAAAGAAACAACGATGCCTTTCAAATTCTTCAGTTGGAGAACAGACAGAAATGACCTTTTTGGAGGAACTGAACTCTCAGATAGAGACTTAACCTTGACTATGAGGCTATTCAAGTTTAAACAAGGATTTTTTTCTTTTAAATAGTTTTTACAGATATTTGCAAGTCAAGTAATCTAATAGGAGCCTCTCCATAAAAAGCAGTCTCTGCTCAAGGATTTACTTTCTGTGGCATACTGTAAGTCTATTCCTTCTTCTATGGATCAGTTGATCTTTTGAGTTTTAGTAACAGCCAGAGAAGTGTTCAGGTCATTTCACTGAAGCATTTATTAGACTTAGACAAGAAACAATTCATTCACAGCTTGATGAATGTTTCTTTGTGGCCTATATTCTTCTTAACAAGAATTTGAAAAGGTTATTTTCAGTATGTTGAATGAGTAAAGACATCTGTTCTTAAACACCTTCTAAAATCAGACCAAGATCAAGTGACTGTAAGTACCATATAAATCTGAAATTCCCATCCCAGGTCTCTGCAATAACAAACCGGTAAATCCTGTTGGGTTCTGGACTTCTGAAGTATGAGAGATACTTCCCCCTCCACCTTAATGACAGGCCAGCATAAACTTTTGAGTCCCTCCACTACATTCATCAATTTATTTGCCACCACTACCCTAGTCATCTAGGTATGGTATCACAGCAGTTGTTCTGACCTCAAAACTCTCAGGTTTTATTGGGATTTCAATGCAAGAATAAGGCATTAGGAGGATATAGCCTTTCTATCTAAACTCATAAGTGGGCAAATCTCTAAGTATGGCAAGCTCAGCAGCTTTTGTAGTGGTGTGTAGCCATCTTCTTGAAAAGACCTGGTGAGTCACACCAAGGTACTGCCCAAGAGCACTCTTTGGTATGGCCCAAACCTCTGAGTTAGTCCTAACAACCGTGGCATTCAGCTTGGAGCCCATGCCATGGCATCAATCCACTCACCAGCATGAACCGCTTACAGCAAGAGCCTTGTGCCTGCAAGGTATCACTGCTGACTTGGTTGTGCCAGTCAGCAGGATGCCTTCCCAGTTCTGTACATAATCTTCAAAGTTATTTTAACACATATCACATGGCTTCTCATTCTTTCCCTGTTCTGCCTCCACTTGCTTCCTGTTCTTCTCTCCACAGCTCTTTAATGACGGCAAACCGAGTCTCCTCCTCCACCCAGTCTGCCTTGCAGGCTCACAATAGCATTAACAGACTTAAGTTTTTAGCATCTCAGTCTGATCATTTCTAATTTTGCTCCTATAGCTCTGCATCACACTGCTCCCCTGTGCCTTTCTGCCTCTGCTATCTCATCACACCTCTGTTGCCAGGCAAACTGCTTAACTTGCGCATTGCAACTTGAAGGACAACCCCTCCACTCTCAAAAGCAAAGTGGGATAAACAGATGCAATGTCTTTGCAGCAAAACCTCTTCTTTCAGCTGGTGCAGCACAAGGTCCTGCAGAGGAACCCTTAAGGGACAAACCAGTTAATTTGCTATTAAAAGTAATAGATTGCAATGGCTCCAAAACGTATTTTTTCAGCACAGACTGGACAGTGATTTGTAAATCAAACCAGCAAGCACTGGCTATCAACCCAGCTTGTGGATCATCCCCATGTAACTATTTGCTACACTTGATGACACCTTTCTGTCACCCACCACCACTGCTCATGGCCATCACATTCCCTCCCACAGCCATCATTCAAGCCTCAAATATTAACGACCAAAGCAAAGCTTCCACAAGCCACTTCATTTACCATCTCTATCTACAGCTACTCAGTTTTCTTTTTATTACTTATTTCTTTCTTATTATCTTTCTTTTTGTTATATCTACATATATTATAAGTCATTAGTAACTATTCTAGGAGAAATATGGCCCCTTTCTTGCAGGAAACTCTTTTCCCCTCTCCTCCAGTTCAGTTTTCTACAGTGTCCCATAGCCCTGGTCAGAGCTCCTACTCCAGCTGAATGGGTGACACGAACCACATTTTGGGCTAGATAAGGCTCAGTCATGGATTCTGCAGCATCATTTCAAAATACATTTCTGATCTGACACAAAATACCAGGTGAGCCAGACATGCAGTGGAAAGAGAATACTTCCCACTGTGAGTTTGCTTTTAAAATCTAGCCTCCAACCCTAAAGTTTACCAGATGGTTATTGGTGCTGGCTCCCAGGGGCTAACACAGCCTCCATGGGCATGTGGGGACCATGCAGGCAGTCATCACAGCCACACAATCCAGGGAGCCCAGGCAGAGGCTCAGACCCTTCAGACCACACTTTTCATCATCTCCTCTGACTTCCATCGAGCCTGCTATGCTCCCCACTACAACCACAATGCTAATCTCACCTATGAAACTTTTACTTGTCTCTGGCACCAGCCATTAAGATTTTAGGCATGTTTTCTGGTTTGCCTCTTATGAGAAGCTTTTCCTCTCACCACTTCTCTGAGCATAGCCAGGGCACAACGCTTGGGCTGGCCAGGGCCTTCCATCTTTTCCAACCCTCAAGAGAAACCCTCACATTCACATCAGAGCAGTGTTTACTCCACCAGTAAGGACAAAGCACTGAGAGGGAAAACCCTAGAACACAACAACGCCCCAACACATACACTTACATTACCTGGAGGGTTTCCAGTCTCCAGTCCCCAATGGCCACGAGTTAGTCTTCAGCCACCAAGAGCTACAAGGGTGCCATCTGACACCCAAGTCCTCCTAAATACCTCCAGCACCACCTTCCTTACACCATCATTTCTAAGTCATGACTCAAAAGACTCTTTCTACCACTTTTACTAAAACAAGAGATTCAAGGACAAAATAAAATGGGTGAGCTTCTGACTTTCTAAAGACAAATGCAATTAGTCCTGCAGCAACACAGCACACCCATGTTCACACACCAAATGGCACAGTGTGCTACCAGACTGTAATTTAGCATGCATAGCAGACTTATTTTAAGCCCACACTGGAAGATACAGTACCTCACGAACAGGAAAGGTCCCTGAAGAACAAGAGCAGCCTCACATGAGCCAAGCCAGTGACACCAGACAGAGTATCATTTATGGAACAATTAACATTACGCTCCTGCATAGGTTTGAGACTTTAATATTAGGCTACATACATCCTCTTCCAAATTCACAATTGAACACTCACTTCAGAACAGCAATCCATTAGAAGAAAAAATAAAGCCATGAACACTGAGGATTAATGTACAGATGCTACCACATGTGCAAAACACTTTTACTCCTGAGCTGATTTTTCAGGTAATACAGGTATAAAATACTTATTCCCAGGTTTCCCCATCTTAGTAAAACCTTCGCTTGCATGGATCAAAGTGATAAATATATATCTAGACAAATATTTTTTCCTATTTGAAAGTCAAACTACCTTTACATCAAACTAATGATATACACATAGAAGAGATTCATTTCAGAACCTCCCCTTCCAATTCCTATATAATTCCAAAGAATCACTTTCTCAAACAGCTTAATCCAAAGGGAGGCCACTTAACTGACTTAATCACGAGCAGAAATAAACCTTAAAGTAACAACTCATATGAACAATTGGTATTTCTTCTGGATTACAAGCTGAAATAACTCAGTATTTTATTAGAAAAAAAGGCTAGCCCCGAAAAAGTCATGTCCTAGCTCTTTTATGTGGAGGCAAAGAAAAACAAGACAATATGGAAAAGCCCAGTAACACCTTTGTCTTGGATTGTGCACCAATTCAGTTCCACTGGTGTAAGTGAATTTTTAAGAGGCAATGTTAGACTTCTAGCTTGTCTGAAATGTAGAGATGCCATGAATGTTCAATCCTGCTGGTGGAGATCGGATGTAACCTAATGTCCCTCCTGTCCAGACTTTGAAAGAAGGCTGGCAGCATTAAATTTTTAAATCCTTGCTAGTATGTTCTATTAGATGATGGATGTCATCAAATTTAGTAAATGTGGATACAATGACTAGCACAGACAGTATGGACTTTATTGCATATTTTGTTAGTTTGTTTTTTTAAATCTAAAGCTGTTGGGTGCCACATCATCTCACAAGAAATAAGTACTACAATTAAAAAGAAAAAACATCCTTAACAAAACTGTTTAGGCTTTTAGTTAGGTGATGCCTGAGTGTAGAAATAAATGCTCCAAACAGCACTTTTGGAATATAAAGTAGTGTAACAAAAGTAATTAAAAGCAATTATCACTAACTTCTCACTTCTGTGGGTTTTGGTTTGGGGGTGGTTTTCTTTATTTGTTTTTGTTTCTCATTTTTCTAACTTCTTTAAGTTGTTTTGTTGTTTGGGTGGTTTTTTTTTAATCAGGAACAGAAGGGAGGCAGCAATTTCTACATTTTCTTAACACCATAAAACAAACTGGTACACAAAATGGGTACCCTTTCCTGCTTATCTTGTAGCATATAAAGCATCTTTTCACTTAGAATCACTAAAGTCCTACAATCAATATTTTTAAATGCACAGCCTAGCAAGTTATAAAAAGAATTCCATTAAGAATAGACCATACTTCAATACAATGCTAAAAAAGCTTATTTCTGATACATTTTATTTCTGCTCTGTGGTATCAGCTGGCCCTTGCTTCAACACATCAATACTGAACTAGGAACCAGGGCACTGATGCTCCTATGAAGGTCAATAAATTGATTCATTGTTTCCTCTGCATTTCACAGGACTGGAATGATAGCAGCAAAACTAATGAAACTTGGTTTCTCACATCCTTATGCCCCTGGAAGCACAGTAATGCTATACTGGTCTCTGTCCCAGCTATCACCACAGCCCCTTCATGCTTCTCTTATGAAAGAACATTTAATCTTCCAAGATTATTTCCAGCTCCTTCTGCACATCCTTCCTTGCAGGGGAAGAGTCAGCATGTGCTGACTCACTGCCCAATATGCCCATCCTGACAATTAAGCCTGGCCAAAGAAAACAGATAAATCAAGATATTTTCAAGAAGTCTGTGAGAAGTCAACTGAAGAGTCTTGCTCCTTGGATAAGTTTGGCTGAAACTTTCCTCTACAAAACTCCAAGCCACAGATTGACCCTTGAAAGATAGGATAGCCAAGTGCATAAGTGTCCTTCAAATCACTGGGCTTCCTCTTGCCTATAAAGTTATATAGGGTTTTTTTGTTCTGTGAAATCAGTTTCATTTTAATAAAGATTTTGAAACAGGCAAAGGATACTACACTCAGATCTTTGCATCCAATTATAGTTCTTCCAGCCCAGTTACCTAGAGTAAGACAACGGGAAGAAAGACCAGTGATAAAAATGCTATTCTTTACAATGACAGCACAAAAGTAAGACTAAACAGAGCATCGGAGTTTAAAGGTCAGCCCTGCCTAGAGCCAGCTGTCCTGAAAGGTTTCTCTCTGCCCTCAGCACTTGTGAGGTCTCCGTATCTTCATCTGTCATACCTTGATGTAAACTTGTTCTAAAACATGTGCGTATCTCTACGGATAAACACACATACACAGGTATTCCCACAAAGGAATATTTTGTGTATCTAGAAATATATAGTTATATTTACACACATATATATATTTAGAGATAGAAAAAAAGACAGATCCCTACACATTGTTTCTCACAGGATCATTGCTTTCTTTAAACATGAAATTTTACAGGCTTTTCTTTTTACTGCTCATGTTGCCAAATGATATATACAACTAAAATAAGGAGCAAGAAATTCAATTAATACAGTCACCTCACAATTAAGTATTTATGTAGATACTGTAGAAAGCTGGTAGATCTTTTATAACTCCTTGGGGGCTGAATAAAATTAAATCAAAGAGAGAAGGAAATGTGGTGACGCAAATGCTCGCCTTCGATTCATCAGAATTAATCAAAATACAAGTCAGTGTTCTTCTAGCAGTCAAAGCAGTGCCAGGGTAAATGAGAAGATATAGTAAATAATCCAGCAGAAATATAAATGCTCCAAGTATAGGCATCCTCTTAATAAAATGTTTGGGGTTTATTTTTCTGGTTTGGTTTGTTCTTTTCCAAGACTGTAAACTGCCAAAGATGCTTTTGCAGAATCCTTTTGGGTATTTTGCAGACAAGCTGTGAGAAACCACCTTCAAGAACTACATCTCAACCTTGGTAGTCTGAAACAGTGGGCTCCTGCTCCTCTGAAGCTGGAAGGGTGACACTTTGCAAGTGGTAACACTGTCACCATATCACTCCCTAGCTGCTTCTCTAGGGCTATTCCACAACTCAGGCTTTTATAACTCTGTCACCAGGTGCAAGGTGACACAGCATTTGAGTGTTGAGTTACCGCTCAACTACTTAGCTACCTGCTTAATTACAACCCCATCTGAGATAATCTTTTCTAAATGGATTAAAATGCAGAGCATGTCCATAGCCAGTTTATTATACAGGTATTCTAAAAAAAGTATAGTTACAAAAAGCTCTGAAGCCAGCTGTTATTTATCTAGTCAGACCTCTAATTGACCACAGATCCTTACCTGTGATTGAAATGTCTCAGGATCAACATCAGTCATTTCTGTTTGTACAAACATTTGGTGTCACATTTCAGATTAGGACCTCAAGACAGGAGCTTCACCTGTTCCCCTGACAAAGCCTTGAATTACCACTCCATAGAAGACTTGTGCTTCATTTCTCATTTGCATTACCAGTTTTAGCTTCCAAGCTTCAGTTCTTTTTTGTTGTGGGTTTTTTTCACACTAGATAAAACAGGTCCTTCACAACGCATTTTTTTCCCCAGAAATATTTTCATAACTCTAATCAGCTCATTTCTCAACCTTTTTTTTTTTTGTCAACTAGATAGCACATTACAGCAGACTTGGATGTAATCTTTCTCCAACTTGGGAACAACTTCCACAGCCCTCCTCTTCACCATGCAGCTCTTCCAACATCCGTCAAAGGATGCTGACACCAGAACACTGCCCAGTACTCCTGCAATGTGATATACCAGAGCCTATTCACCCTACAGTTCTAGGGCATGTTATGTATGCAACAAGATATGCCCAGGCTGCCTGTAAAGCACAAGGTACTTTTTCATAGACATCTCAAATTAAAAGCAGGGCCCAAACTATCAAAACTCCAAAGCCTTCAGCTCTGCTTACTTATGCAGAGCAGTGATTCATCTCTAAAACCCTCTGCATAGTTTCTGCTTTTGTACTCTCCTCTTTCAGAGCACACTAGCTTGACAACCTCATGCCTCTGGAGAGCTGTAGTCTCCACTGGAAGTGCCTTGCTCTGTCCTGCACCACTCCCATTGGTAATGTCCTTCTAGCTTTCCTTTCTCATCCCAGGAAGCATGATGGCCACCTTGAATTTTGCCCAAGTGATAAAGAGTAGCTTGTGACTTCAAAATACAGTATCAAATAGTAAGCACTGTGTCTGTACTCTGCAACCTGGGAATTTCCAAATGTGAAAGAAACCTTGTAAACCAAGTCTGTGTTACTTTACTGGATTTCCCTTGCTAGCTGCAGTCTCTGCAGATTTATAAACCAATTTGGCAGCAATTCCAGTGACAGCATTGCTACAGAACAACTACCAAAGCAGGAAATACTCAATAATACAGAAATAATTCACTGTCATTACAGATATATTATCTTCTATGTGAAGACTGAGGTGTTTCTTTTAGTCTTTTCTTAATAAACCAGAACAGAAAAACAAGAAACCTTCACCCTAAACAAAAGAACTGCATGAAACTCTCCTCACAGTACTCCCCATTGCTGACAAATGCCACCAAGGAGTTGGGGAACTTCCAAAGCACCCTTTGGGAGCAGCTATCAGACTTATCCAGGCACTCAATCCTGGAAAAAGGACAATTCTACAAAGTGGATAGCTTGCCTGTGGGGAATGAAGAGATTCATGGGCCAAATTCAGCCCTGCAACAAAGCAGCAGCAATGATCCTGCATTAGAGACAGTGATGCTCTCAGAACACTGCAGGGTTTTTTGTTTATTTCTTAAAAGAGAACACTTGGTGCATTGCAACCTTCATATAAAATGATCACTCCACGCTCAATTATCACAACCACTTAAGGGTAATCTGTAGTTTATACAGCATTTTTAATTATTCAGTATAAGAAAGGCCCAAATTTGATCTAAGAAGTGACAGTCAGACAAAATCTCCTAAGAAACAAGACTTCTCAAACACTGAATCTTTATCAAAGCTTTCTGATCTGCAAGAAGAGCATGGAAATGAAAATACACCAAAGCTGAGTTTTACTAGGCCTAAATCATGGAGGCCATGCAAGATGATACAGCATTTGTCTGTAGCAAGAGAATCAGAATGTATCTCTGATTAGAATATGCATGTATGCCTATTTGCTCTAGATGCATGTATAATCAGTCCTAGTATAAATTAGAAAACATATGAAGGATTAAACATCATTTGCCTGTCCTCCTACACCTCCCATCCCTCTGCCAGATCCTGATAAAAACAGAAGGCAGAGTAGCAATAGTTGGAGACAGACTCTGAAATTGGAATAGAAGAGGGAAATATCCTTTTTTTTTTTCTAGCAGAAGCAGAACCTGTAAGAACCACATTAGTGTTCCACTCTCAACAAATGCCACTATGTCCTGAAACTGGGAAACTCTGATGGTTTTAACAAGATCTTAAAGATGCAGGATAAATAAGGATCATTAAAATCTGGAGATGTGACAAAAGCATTTGCCGTGGAAGTTACGGTATTATGCAAAAAAGTTTTTTAATATTGCTCAAGCATCCCACATATTATAACTATTTCTGGGTGACTGGGAGAGGTTCACCAAATCTCTAAGTGTAATCTTTTGCTAGCTTCACCATCTGGGAGTGCACAGACAACATTTAATCCTACTGGCTTTTTTCCAAGAGTCTTACTGTAAGTCTGTGGTATGCCTTTCTTTGTACACTCAAATAAGAGGGTTACTTTGTTTTTGATTGTGGCTTAAAATAGCCTACTATCAAAATAATGTTAGGGAGATCAGGTCTCCAGAGAGCAATAGCATCTTTTACAATACTAGCTGGCAGTACCTGACAGTATCAGTAAAGAGCTGAAACTTTGCCCAATGTTTTTACTGCAGGTGTGCACAGGCATCTTCAAAAATGAACCAATGCATAAAACACTGACCTAAATGCAGATAAATAATAAATGAACGAGTTGCTGGTAGAACATGGGGTATGTCATAAGACAAGAAGGGCACTAGCTGGTGAGATGATGGGAGAAAGGTCACACAGCAGGAATGACAGGGCAAAGTAATTACAAGCCAGGCCACAAAGCCATTATTACATATCTAGGGATGTCCCTACCATTATGCATATGTGTATCTCTACCATTATCCATTACACATATCCAGGAGAGTTACAGAAAGTTTTATTTCCCAGGTTTATCTTTGTAAAGCTTCTTGTTGTTGTTGTTTTGTACTGGATTTCGGGGTGGGGTGGTAAAATAATTCAGAAACATCAAGGCCAGGAAGATGATGGGAGGATATGAAAGACATTTCCTGCCAAAAACTGAGTGTTCAAGACCTTCACCAACTGTCTGTAGGAAAGCATCTGGGTGTAGAGTCACCCCCACAATTCCCACGGTGGCACTACTGCTCTGGATGAAGTCTACTGCATGCAAAGCATACATAAGTTTCAGGAATTCCTACAGCTCTGTTCTCCAAAGCATTGTGCTATTCTGGCACAGCTCGGTTTCAGTTGTTTGGGTTTTTTTTTCAGTTCATTGGAAGTTTGTTCCTTTCGAAGACTTTGGTAAAGCTGATGGCTATTCTGGAGGCTCAAGAACTGAGGGCAGAGAAGGAATGTGGGTGGAAGATAATTTTTTTTTCGTTATTTCAAGGTTTGGTCTTCCATTTCTGGCTGTAAAATATGCACTAATCTATCATAGTCACAGAATAGGATGGTAAAATGAATTATGAGAATTTATGGGATTAATGAGAATTTTTGTTCCAAACATTTTCAGAGAAATGGGCACAGCTTGTCCAGAGAAACAAGAGTGTTCTTCTCTCCCTAGAGTGCTACAGCAGCACCTGTGTTGCATCTGTCACTTTGCTGGTGTATTTCAGATGCCTGCTGGTTTTAAGGATGAGGGTTTCTCAGTGTGTGAGCTGGACCTCAGAAGTTTGGCAAGGTCTGAGGAATCAAATTGTGAAGACAACTTTCTTGCTCCCTGACAGTCCACAGGTCAAAAGGACAACAAAGTCATTCTGGACATCATGGACTGCATTTTCTCCTTCCTGGCAGAGGAAAAGAAGAATATTGACTCTCTTTAAACATAACTCTGCTGTTTCATGCTGATTTGCCACACAATTAATTAAAAGGATCAATGATCACAGAGAAACATATTCACAAAACATACCTGTCACACTACAAGATAATCCAGCCGAAAAGTAAAGTAATATTCCTTTTTTTAATCTCAAACAGTACTTAAGCGAAAAGTGACAGTACTCTTATATAGAAGTTTTCCTTTTCATTCAACTGGTGCAAACTAACAGCAGGGGATTTCAAGTGAGCAATTTGATGAGAAGGGCCAAAGTAATAAGCTAAAGAAAACAAAACACTTCCAATAACACAAATGCCTCCCAGTATGGCAGCCTGCTGAGCACACTCTGAATAAGGAAAACCTTTGTGTCAGAGAAAGGTCAGGGGTTTGTTTTCTTTAAAAACCTGTCTGAAATGGCTTTTCTCAAAACATCATCAAATAGGTCATTGCCAACACACACAGATGAAACCTATACTCTCAGCTGTGGTACATGTTCCTCAGCTGCTCACACATGAAGCCTCTGTTTGTATCAAGCCAACACCAGTAGTGGCCCCAGACATCAATGAGCTGTCAAATTGTTATGTTCAGATTTCTACATCAAATTCCTATTCAGAGCTGATCATGTGGAAATGTATTTTCTCTCAAGTACCTTGTCAGACTACTCTGCCATTTGGTGGCTACATTTCACTCTTCTGTAATAGGAATTGCACCCATGAAACATGGAGGATGAGATGGACAGAAGTCAGCTTTGTAGTCACATTATCCCTTCATACTGGAAGGAGATCTGAAGACATTTTACACACTGCATAGAGAGGCTGTGAGAAGTTGGTGCTTTGCATAGCAAAACCTTCCCATCAGCTGCTGATCACCAAAGACAGATCTAGTCCTCCCACTGCACGGCCATGCTACCACCACCTTCCTTGTCCACAAAAATTAACATTGCTGCTGTAAAATGAAAGCTTTTGTAGCTCTACATCTCCCATTGCTGCAGGGCAGCAGAGCATCAGGTGAAAAAGGAAAACAAGAAACAGGAAAACAGGAGGAACTTTCCTACAACCTATCTAAATCTGATCAAGTGTCCTGTGCAAAGTTTACACACAACTACCTGGAAGTGTATTTCTTACATCTCAGACATTTTTTCAGATCTTACACTATTTCCTAAAACAACTAGTTGGAACTCCTTCATCTTTACTTTTGAGACTCCAATCACCCTTCCTCCCATATCCCTATAGGTTTACTTTTTACATAGCTAAACTCATAGAGCTTGCCAAGTTTACTTTGTGATTTAGAACAGAGTTTGCTGAAGAATATTGTGTAAGCTTTTATCTGTAGATATGTGTAGTGCTTATTACACTGTTTCAGATATAAGAAAGTAATGGCTTGTGAAGATGTTCTAGCAGCAGCGTTCCCAAACAAGCTTGCTTTGTGCCTCCTATAGGAAAACCTCCATTTCTGTCTACACAATCATAAACATCCTTTTCATTTTGGTTAAGATAAGCTCTCCTGCAGAAAGTTATGATAGCTCTGTATATGGCTTACACCCCTCACTATGCTATGTGATGCTACTGCGAGCACCAGGTGCTTTTGTACTGCAAGTGTCGTCTTCTGCAAGATTTCCATAGCAGTCTCCATGGAAGGGTCTTCTCCCACACTTTGGTATTTCCTCTGTGCACTGGTTTTGGCTGGGTTTTGGCTAGTATGGGGCTATGTTTTGGATTTGTGTTGAGAACACTGTTGATAACTCAGGGGTGGTTTAGTTATTGCTGAGCAGTGTTTACACAGAGTCAAGGCCTTTTCTGCTTCTTGCACCACCCCATCAGCGAGTAGGCTGAAGGTGCATAAGAAGCTGGGAGGGGACACAGCTGGGACAGCTGACCCCAAGTGACCAAAGAGATATCTCAGACCACATGACATTGTGCTCAGCAATAAAAGCTGAGGGAAGAGGAAGGAAGGGAGGACATTTGGAGTTACAGGGTTCATTTTCCCAAGTAACTGTCACATATGATGGAGCCTTGCTGCCTTGCTGTGCTGGAAATGGCTGAACACTTGCCTGTCAATGGGAAGAAGCAAATGAGTTCCTTGTTTTGCTTTAAATGTGTGCATAGCTTTTGCTTTATCTACTAAACTGTATTTATCTTAACCTATGAGTAAAATCCACTTTTAGCCTTCCAATTCTCTCTTCCATCCCATCAGGGGGAAGTGAACAAGCGACTGAATGGGGCTTACTTTTTGGCTGGAGTTAAAACATGACACTCAGGATTATCATTCCAAATGATAACAACAAAAAACCACCTTTGTATGAATTTTCTCAGTTTGTGGCCTACTAACTGCACTGCTTTCTCCTGCAGGGGGGAGTCCAGGTATTCCAGGCAGACATGTGAGAAATACCAGGACAATTCACGAATGAACCCAACCATAACAGACTGATCCCCTTAATGCCCACTAGAGACCTCTCTCAAGCAGCAAAGCATGAGAGGTTCTCCTTTATTCTAAAGAAGGGAAAAAAAGAAAAGACAACTGGATTTTCATGACACCCATCTCTAACTTTAAACACTGTTAGAGTCAAGGTTTCAGGGCTTCCTGCAACGGAAGACCCTGACCTACAGTTGGTATGCCCTCATGCAAGTAATTCTGCTCATATACTCTAAGTTACATGGGGAAGCATTACCTTTTATCATTGTTTACAGCCTTTCATTTTCTGTCATAGGGATTTTCTATTCCTGTTAAATTTTCCCCCACAAGCACAAACACCTTTAGTGCCTTCAGTGTGCTCTCCCCTGGTTTTGTTGGCTTCATTTTTGTTCCCTCTCTTGCAACTCCTCTATGTGTCCTACTCACTTTTTTCTACAGTCTCTCTTCCTCTTTAGCACTGCCCATAATGAAGGGTGAACACAGTCTTCTCAATACTGTTTTAAATCTAGACTTTTACAGAGGTAATCTATTTTCCACTATCACATCCCACTTCCCTTGTATGCTAACACTTTCTTTGGCTTTTTGACTACACATTGAGCAACCACTTTGGCATGCTCTTTGAAAGGACACTGGAGAGGTTACGGTACTTTCAAAATGAATACTGATGTAACACTAGTCCAAATTATCCTTGTCAAACACCACTACATTTCTCCAAGATTAAATCCTTCTACTTACTCACCTAGTGTTTCCAAGTTCTCCAGAGAGTATGATACAATTTCAGAAAGAAGGACAAAAATTTCCCCTTCAATTATTTGATAGTGTGAGAAGGTTTGTGGTTTTGTTGTTGTTTTAAAAGCACTCTGTTATTTGATAGCCTAAGGAAGCACTCTGGCCTTAAAAGAAAGCTGTGAGGAGGCACAGCAGTTATACCACGTGCTAAAACATCAGGATTGTAAACAAGTGCAAGAGAGGCAGCATGCCTTACGCCATAATTAATCCAAGTAATAGTTTTTATTTGTAAACAAGGCAGTCCCACACCACCTCTCAAAACACTAGCTTGCCTAAGCCTATGCATTTATCGGATTACTATTTCAACATTTTATTGCTGCAGCATCCTCTCTCCAGCCCCTCCCACCTTTCTCAAGCATCTGAACTACTCTGACAGGACTGATACCTGAGGCTGACTTGACACAAGAAACCAAAGCATATAATAGACCTTTTCAGTGAATTTGCTCCCACCTTGCAGTCCTTCAGAGAGCTGAAGCAAAAAGCTGTGTTTCAGCTTAGGCCACATGGCCCTTCCAGCAGCACCCTCCCTTCCCTAGGACTCTTGGGGCAGCTGCCACTGGGACCTCCCTGCCCAGGGTCCTGATGCCACCACTGCCATGTTGGCACCACAGGAGGTGGAACATGATGGGAAGACAAAAGAAAGCCTCAATTCACACAATTTCTCTAAATTGCAGTGTCTCAGATTTGCTCCTCAAACAAAAAACCAACACATTGAGTCATTCACTGCAGAGAGGGTTCAGGCAGCATTTGACTTCAAGGCCAGGCATGCTTACTTCCAATTTCTCCAGCAAACAAATAAGATATGAACAAGGTATTTTTCTGCCTCCTCCCTTCTTTCCCCTAGAAACTGAAAACAGGCTGAGCCTGTGAGGGCAGCACTTCCTCCTCCTCAAACAGGGGCCGCAGGGAGCACTAAACCTTTGAACACAACTAATCTGCTATGAGAAAATGATGCAATTGAAAAACCTTGATCTCAGGTTGCACCTCGCCTTTCACACTAGAAGAAAATGCCCTTTGTCCCCAAAGCAGTATGTGGTTTGTGTTCATTCACAGGAGCAGGCCATGGTGTTTCATTCCTGTGGTGGAGCGTCCTGCCTCTGCCCCTCTCCAGCAGGCAACAGCATTCCCAACACTTCACACTAGTGCTTCTACAAAAATCAGTGTTTTCATTTCCTTAGCATCAAAGGTAAAACAAGTGCCTCAATTGAGAAAAAAAAGTCTTGAGATCATTCACTTCACGTAGAAGCTGTGGCTTTTATTAGAGACAGCCTTGTCTCTGGTCTGCATTACACCAAACACACCACAAGTTTCAGCAGCAGCAGCAACACATCAGCAGATAACAAGATCCCAATGTAAACCTTTGGGTTTACAAAGCCCTGGAAAGCAATTTGCCATGTAGGCAGAAGTTGTTCCTTGCCTGTGTTTATACATATACCTAGATATCTGAAAGGATCACGCTCATTTTGTGTTTCCATTTACCCACTCTGGGTTTCAGATATCTAAATTATGCTGTGCTACAAAAACTAGAAACTCACTGCTGGCTAAGAGTTTCTTTTCTCTTGCTTCCAGTGTTTTTTCAGTTACAGAGAAGCTGAGTACCACCATATTCATCATCCCCTCCATAAAACCACATCACAGAACTACGTTCCAATTTAGGAATTGGACATTTTCCTAAAACCAAGAAAGAATGGAATTACAGCTAATTACATTAGCTTATCACTTTTTTCCTTTCTAAAAGTGGGATTAAAGGCAGAAATAAGGAACTTCCCACATATCAGCTACATTCTTCCAGACTCAGCTTGCTAAACAGCTAATAGAATTATCATCCACAGACCCAGGATTTTCAGAGATTACTCTGAAGAGGTTGCTGAAGGAACCCACTGGGATCTCTGTCAATCCTGTCTTTACACTACTAGACACCTTAAAATCATATTGAGAATACACGAGAGGAAGTCCTAGCCTAAAGAAGTTATCATTGACATTTCGCAAGGGTTGTGGAGGCACTAACCTTAAAGTTTATTAAGAATAAAGAAATGAACTGAAAGCTCAGGACTGGAGATGTGATTAACAAGACAGGCAACAAGGTAAGGGAGAAGGTTAATCACCCTTCAAGTCTGATGTTGATGTATCTTTCTTTAATTTTTAAAAAGATCAATGTCCTTACCAATTCCTGCATTGTGGTCAAAAGCATATGTGACTGATTGAAGTTCTCACCTTCTAATGACACATGAAAATAGCTGAAAACAGTTTTTTGTTCAAAGGGCAGGAGAAAGACAGGAGAGAAAAAAGTTCTGTTCACATTCTGCAAAACGGAAATCACTTATTTCAGACCAACTACCCACAAAACTTTATGCTCTATGTGATGACAGAAGCAACAATATTCACTGAGGTTAGCATTATGATCAGTATTTTCCATTTCTAAATTCCTAACCAAATACCTGAATCTAAAGGCACACTCCATGCTCAGCAGCACCACACACAATGCAGGTTTCACTGTACAGCTCTTAAAATTTCTAAAGGATAAACATTGCAAGTTTAAACTAAGATCAAGTCATCAGAAAGAAAGGAGAAAAAAATCTCCACTTTTCATTTCCTTCTTCAGTCAACACACCTACAAATAATTTTAGCGAAGAGAAACAAAAACTAGTCCAAAGAAATCTAATTTATAGCTCAAAGTTTAACATTCACTTGTAAAACAAAGACCCTTAATACAGATTCTGAAGGAAAAGCACTTTCTCCAAAATGCTGTTTTAAAAAAAACACTTATAACTAGGAATTTAAGGAACATAGCTTTACTGCACAGGCTTCTACAAAGTATCATATACTGCTGAACAAACAAAAAAACCCAAGACTTGTACTCAGCCTGCCAAGGCACTTGCACAGACATGAAGCCAGTGGAATTAACAGTGGCAGGGTCAGGATCGGACATAGGAAGAGTCACTAAGCTCCCCTCACAGCCACCAAAACCAACAGAGGTGCAATATTTTGGACTCCCATGGATGAGTAGAGCTGCTCAGCTGCTTCAAGAGTTCAGCTGGCAAGGCAGCTCTTGACTTTGAAATGGATCATTCAATGCAACTCTGAACCCACTGAAAAGACCCCTGCTCTCAGTTACAACACTTGGGCCTGAAGCAATTTCAGGAGTGCTCTTCCCCATCAGAAAGTAAAGTAAGTTTTGCTTCCCAGTTTCAAGTCTCATAGCTTCTTGCTTTCTCCTCCTCATAGACAGGCAGCGCGGATTATGAATCAAAAAGAAAAAAGTACACAACCAACACAAAAAAGCAATAGAGAAAGGGAAAAGAAAAGAACAATAATAAAAAAACCCAGTGGCACTTACAGCAACTTTTTTCAGCACTAACTTCCCCTTCATTCAAACTGTTTCAAAACCCATGTGAAATCAAAGCAGCAATGCCTATAGTATTTTTCTAGCCTCCAAAGAGCTGTGTATTTAAATATCACACCTGAACAAAAGGACAAAATCGTTGCTCAGGTAGCTTGCCATGAAAAGGATCCTGTTTTACCCCAGGGTATGGGTAACAAGTGTTCCATGGCTGGGTAACCAGCTGAAACTGCTGATTTGGGAAGAACTGAAGGTTAAGAGCTCACAGCACATCTCTCCACATAGTGACTTGCTACATCTGAGTAACACAAAGATCTCTGAAGAACAGCAGGGTAACTTTTTTCTTTTTTCTCTCTTTGCAAGATTTCTCCACAAAATGGATGACTGTTTAAGTTGCAAGAGCTAGAGACTCATCCTCAGTCTCGCCTCCAACGTAAGACTCTACCAAGGACCAGATTGTTAGTTCTGGCTGATGGGTATTTTACTGCATTACAAACATGCTATGCATCATCTGTTTCTGAGGAGGTCTCTAACACATACCTAAAGATAGAGAAATCATACTTGGCCTAAATGAATCAATGTTGGGGAAAAAAATTAAAAAATGAAAAAGACCCACTGCAGAGCTTGGCCAGAGCTGGATATCTTTTGGAAGGAGTTTGTAGAGTTGAAATTACCCTAACAGGCCATAAAGAACAGAGGAACAAATCAGAGAAAGTCATAAGGGCTCAAGGGTAGAGTAGAGCAGAGGAAAGATCTCACCTCTCTTGGTACCTTAAAGTGATGGGGTAGATACACAGGACAGCACAAAGGGAACTTAGCTATGGGACTACATATGTGTTGCTCACATCCCCTCCTGCTCCAACCACCGCACTTGCCAATGTTGGCTGCCTCAGCTTGGGGTTATTTTTCTCATTTGCCCTCTTATACTCCAGCAATTAAATCACGTTGTGATCAAGAATCAGATATGTCCCTTAGACTGTCTTTACCCAAACACGGCTTCCCCCTGAAGAAATACTTGGTGTAGTATTTATTTAGAGAACACTGAACTCTTCAGACAAACATTTGCCTTAGGTATGGTATTGAGACGACAACTCATACCTGCCTCCAGCTATTTTATGAATCTTATCTGTTGAACAGCTCATGTAGCATCAACCATTTAGCACCCTGCAGCTCATAACTACAAGTAGAGTTGGCAGCATCTACTAGATGGCAAGCATGCTGCTGGATGGGAGAGCTGGGCAGGAGGCACTAGTAGTGAAGCTGGCCAAATGGCTGCAATGAACCTGCTGCCCACCTCCTGCATGCTTGAACCTCTGTAATCACCATGTAATTAAACTTGACCCTATGCCTTTCGGATTTGGAGGGTGGAGGTCTTGAAACAAAAAGAGATTTTTCTTACCAGCTTTGCTAACTGTTTTGCACTCTGGGCACTTGAAATCATGATACCTAATCTACAAGCAAGGAGACCACTCTAGATAATACTATTTATTGTAGCTGGTCATCCCAAATATATACTCCCCACCAGGTAAATTTAACTTGGCCAAATGGGAACCAAGTCTTACAAGTCACTTTCCTCCTTCTGTTTAATGAGGAGGAAGAAAAAAATCCTTATGCAGTTAAGAGACAACAAAATATACAATTAATACCAAGCTGCTGCTGCCCAGTAGGATGCCTTGCATTTCAGTGCAGTGGATTCAATCAGAATAGAAATCCAGAAGGGAGGGTATAAAGATCCAGGAGCCTCTTATCTCCCCCCACAAACAGTGCTCCAGCACACATGCAGCACACTCCATCCCCAGGCCACAGCCTGCTCTGCTCAAATCCACCCAAAGGCATCTCCCTCCACTTATTAATAGTGCTACCCTACTCCAAGCCTTACTTGAGATGCAGCTCAACACAGTGCTGACTTAACCAGTCCTGAAACCTACAGACCATATTTCTTCCTCATGTCATGCACTGATCCTACTGCAGGAATGACCTGTGCTTTGCAGCACTGCTTCCTTTCAAGGTCGAACTGAGCACGTTTCATTTGATCACATTCACAGGCTCAAAGCAGTTTACCCTAAGGGGCACAGCCCTGTCAGATTACTTTATAGCATGATGATAACTCCATGAAGCCATTCCCACTTGCTGGGAATTCCCAAGCAATGAAGCTGCATCTAAGACAAACAAACAAAGCTGGAGTGTTTGCAAGTAACATCTGCCAGCTGTCACCAGTGCCACGGCAGAAGGGGCCAACGGAAGGCTGCCTGGGAGGACACAGTCATCCTCTGGTTTCAGAAGCCGAGACCATGCTAAAGCAGGCCTTTCAGAAACACGAGATAGCACTAGCCTTAAGCCTCTGGGGGACTAGCAACACAAAACAGTTTAAAGGGATGAATTTTGTACTTGTCTCATGTGTGTGCAACACAGACTACATTAAAAATACCAGAACACATGATTTAGCTTTTTGGTGGTGGTGGCTTTGTTTTCCCCCTCCTTTTTACCCCCATTAATTCTAAGAAATCAAAGACCACATAGGAAAAGTCAAGCAGACAACAGCAGGAAAAACAACCGTGTCATCCAAGCACAGAACCTTAAACTCCAGATACATTCTCCACATTCATATCAAACCTCTTGCCAAAGCTTATCCTCACTGCCTTGGTTTCTTCACACACACCTTTTTCTCCACGGCTATTCTGAAACTATTTTTTGCAAGACACTTGGCAGATTAGAGAGGCATTACAAGTATTAGATGCTATAGTAGAAGCTCTTACATGAGGAGAAGGATTTCTGAAGCTCTTAAAATTATCATGTTTCCGTAGGCTGTTTTATATGAGCCCAGGCTTAAACAAGAATCTAGTAATGCCTATTAAAGTTAACATTACATTATGCATAGAAGAATAATTCATACAGGAAGAACGTTTAGTCACCTTTAGATACATGTATGGGATTTGAATTTTTAGCTCATTTATCAGGTCCTACTCAGTCTTATGTTCTGAACTACAGAAAGAATAACAGAATATAATTTTATCCAGACAGATAGAAATGTAAACAATTTTTTTAAAAGTTTAAAAAGGAAAGTAATTCATTATTTCTGTGTACTTAACCTGAGAAGACAGTCAAACAGAACAAGATAAAGAAAGGTATTCTTTTCCCCAAGTGTAACAGCCTCCTGAAATGTGTACCAGACAGAATACATACAAGAAATGTGTTTACCAACAGGCTATGAGTCATGCTCCCAGCTGATGGTTAGAAAGTCTAGCTCACTAGCAGAAATGAGAAGGTAACTTTTAATTCACAGGAGCATGACTGCTGTGTTATCTGCTGTTAATAGGAGACAATGGGGATTAGAATAAGTGATCAGTAGTTGCAAGCCCTATGCAACATCAACACACTCTTCCAACACCAGCATATTGTCTAACACAGGACGAGCGATTTCTGTGTTCTGGTTTACCTCATCTCACAGATGTGGGTAAGCTTTCACACCTGCTTCAGACTGTTATTACAACACTTAATGTTTGTATAAATAGTTTGGTCTAGACAGGACATGAAAGATACTTTAGGTGGAGAAATACTTCTGTGTTATCACAACTCACAAAATCAGAAATTTCTATGTTGATTGTACCAACCTAAAAGAAAGGCTGGAAATTATTTTAATGAAAAAACTGTCAATTCTCACATACATTCATGTCCTACAAGGTAACACAGCATGAGAAAATATGATGCAACATCATCAGCCTTACAAAGCAACCAGTAGAAACCAAAACAACCATAAGCTTCCCCCTCCTCTTTCATTTTGCACTTATTGCTGTAACTTGCTACTGTAATACTGCTGTAGAAGGACACAGTCATCACACTTCACCTCCAACTCTGCATTCATTATGGCTCAGCAGTCACCGCACCACAGAAGAAATGTAATTGCCACTGCAGGGCCTGCAGAGCAGAGAAACCACAGTACCTCTGAAATTTAACATTATGAAAAAAGAGCTAGGAGTTTGTGTCTCTTTAAACGAAAAGCACTGATGGGATAATAAATCGACTTCATAAGCCAAGAAACACACATGACAGAAGTCAACTTTCTGACTACCTATCATAACTTGAAACTGCAAAGATACTTGAACTGTCATTTAGAAATTAATAAAAATTAATAAAGGCAGGCAAAACTGTCCTTTGCATAAGGTCAGAGACAATATACAATTGAGACTTACCCATTTCCCTTACGTGTATTTACTTGTACCTTTTGATACTCTCCAAAGAGATGGCAGAAAGGTAAGAGTGAATATAGGAAAGCATGTGATACAGAAAGCAGCTAGCTATGGTCCCATCCAAAGGATTCACACAATTTAAAGAAGCTGAACTTTGGACTACCAGGAGTATACATTCATAATAGAAGGCAAATGACTAGTCTTGTTTTTCTACCACAGAATGCTACTCAGTTGCAGTTTCCATGCAATTCCACCAGCATGAACAGCAGGCTAGTCCTCTGTCATTTGCAAATTTAGCATCTATTTTGTCATGCCATATGCAGTCCAGGGAATTCAACCAAGAGAGGAAGGCTCTGCTCCACCCTGTTCATCCTCTACCTTCACAGGGGAAACAAGATAAAGCAAAAGAGCAAAAGGTGAAAAATAATTTGCTGGGCAGAGTTTGGATGCAGGTGAATATCATTGGAGTCACTGCACCTTACTTATCCCATTTATGTAACTGTCTCTACTTTGCAAGTGACTTTCAGAGTTTAACACAGGGGCTGAGGGCAGCTTACAGAAACTCTGCAGGGAAGAGGTCACAACGCATTCAAAACAGCACAGAATGGGGCTACAGAAGAAATTCCCCTCCCAGTAACAGAGCAATCCAAGCAGAAGCTCAGCTCGTGGCTTAGGGAAAGGTCTGGAAGAGCCCTGTGGCCTCGGGAGCACATCTGCCTGTAGAGAGGAGGGAGGGCAACGAGTAAATAGTGTCAGGCAGGATCTTCCCCACCCCCACCCCCATCTCATATAAATCACTTAACTTTCCAGAGAGCAGCAAATCTCCTTACTCTTCAGGATTAAAGGCAGCCTTAAAGGAATGTTTGTTAACAGACTACCCTCTCCCTCGGTCATTCCTGATGCACATAGTAGCCACATGGAGTAAAACTATGTTAAGGATATCCTCGATTAAAAAGCAAAAGTTTATTGCTAAGTAAAATGATACATATAAAGCGAATTAAAAACCTTACTGGATGTAGGACACAATTTTCCTTTTGCTTCTATGGAATTTGATGACCATTAGAGAAGTGTCAGTGATACAAGAGCATCTCTTCAAAACATCTACCAGCCTTTTACCATCCTGTAGTATGAGGGGAACGGAAAGTCAACGTCTCAGCTTTCCCATGCAAGAAAGAGACAGAACAGTTGTTTCAGAAAATTTTCAGGCTGCTCACCAATGAAGGAGATCCAAGTTCCTATGGGATTCCCACTGAAATTTCAGGAAGCAATGATATTTTATCCCCGCACCAAGTATGTGTTGAAGATTTCATCTGCCTGCCTACATGCTTTGCATAAAGATCATACTATTAAAAGAGGGGAGGCTAATAATAAAAAATAAGGGCTAATTTACATTTCACTGCATAATATCACAGAGATAAGTAGGTAATTTTAAAAATAAGTTTAAACATATGACACAGATGAGCAGTACCTCAAAAATACCCATTACAAAAAAAGTTCAGTACAAGAGAAACAAGGGAAGGAGGAGAAGTGCTTGTTCCAGTGGAGTGAGTCAGATGAACAGGTATCTACTACAGATATTAAGGAGAAGATATAGTCAACAGAGTTGACTACTACCTTACTAAGAAATGCCTATCCTCAGGAATCAATAAACCAAGAGAAAGTCCCCGAAAAAAACTACATATTTTGTGAACTCAGAGGGCTTTAGGCCTGCATGAGAACGAGGTCTAACTTCAAAATTACTTGTCCACCTTGGATGAAACACCAACTTGACATCAGGGCGCTCCAGCATCATCTGTAAGCTGACATGTTTTACAACTGAAGAACATGAACATTGCAAAAGCTTTCTTAAGCCAACGCCTCCTCAGAGCCAGAATTTCTTCCTAAAGACAGTCAGATAGATGCTGGTGCTGGACATGGAGCATAAATCCACCAACTCAAACCCCACTGTGCCAACAGCCCACGACATCAGGGAAGACAAAATAAAGGCAGCATACATTCTCTCCTTACACCTTTTGGCCCAAACCCCCACCTAAGTCTACAACAAACCTCTCAACTCCAAGAAATAAAAATCTCAGTGACTAAAGGCACCTCCACCAGAATAACACTGGAATCACTTTTGCTGATTTGCTAAAACATAGAAACACAGGATGGGCAGCAGCACAGGAAAGCTGAACCTCACAGCACTGCAGGCACAGCACCTATTTTCAGATTCCTTCACCAAAGTGAACGAGCAAAATGTGAGTTAAATGGCTGACCTTTGTGTTATGCCACAAGCTCCTTGTGAGGACACCAGACTTCCTCCTAATACTCTTGCAAGTGCTCACTTGTACTGTAACGAAAGGCAAATGCTGCTATTACAGTTTCCTTAATGTAGATGTTAACACATTGCTAAATAACAGCATAGAAGTACTTCATCCCCTGCTTCACGCCAAGCAAACAAACTTCAGAATACATATACTAGTCATTTAATCTTGATATTTTTCCTTTTCTCTATATAGTTCAAATGCATTCTAAAAGGAAAACAGAAATTTTGAATGTATACCACTAAGCAAGTCTCACAAAAGTAGTATTTGGCAAAACTTGAGTTCAGTTTATTTCCTTCTTTTTCTTTATCCATTAACAGCTGTTGCACTACTATGCCTTTGGCCCTATACAATTTTGGTTGCACTGCTTTCCTCTTAGCTTCCATGCAGGGATCATTTGGACATCATCTAGTTACAACCAAATCCCATTTTGGAAGCTCATATAGATGCTTCTGGGAAGAGCCTGGTGACATGCTCACAAGTTGTCTCTCTAAGAAGGAGTACCTTTCAATAAGCTCTGCTCCCCTGGCACTGGAACAAGTAACTGCACTGGAAGGTGATGAAACAAAAGAAAAAAAGAAGTATAAAGCAAAAGGCCAACCTCTTTTCACAGAGATAACAATAGGAACTGAGAAAGCCAGTGACTTTTTCACACCTCTCAATTAACCAAACTGCTCAAAGCTTGGAAGTACAAGTACATGAAAACTGTTGGGCTATTTAGCCTGGAGAAGAGAAGGCTGAGGGGAGACCTTATCGCTCTCTTCAACTATCTGAAAGGAGGTTGTAGAGGGGCATGTGTTGGCCTCTTCTCCGTTGTGACTAGCAATAGGACCAGACGGAATGGGTTCAAGTTGTACCAGGGCAGGTTTAGGTTAGATATTAGAAAAATTTCTTCCCGAAAGAGTGGTGCAGTGTTGGAACAGGCTGCCCAGGGAGGTGGTGGAGTCACCATCCCTGGAGGTGATGAAACAGGTAGATGTGGCACTTTAGGGTATGGTTTAGGGACAGCAGTAGCGTAGGGCTATCAGTTGGACTTGATGATCTTGAAGATCCTTTCCAGCCCTGATGATTCTATGAAAACAATCCTGGCATGTTCTCCTTTCATGATCACCAGAGCCATTTATCTCCAAACACTCCTCACAGAATGTTTCATCTACAGGGTTGTTCTGGGCTTTCACTTTCTAGTACCCATATTTTTCTTCCCCAGTCTCAGGCAAAGCTTGCAGGCAGCAGTAGATGCACATACTTGGGAGTCAGAGAACCTCCCTTCCACTTTGTCACCAACCAACTTGCAATTACTTGCTGAAAGCCACAGCCACCTCACATAAGCTAAAAATAGCACCACTTACTTGCTTTGGTAAAGAATTGCTTTTAAAAGGACTATTACAGCAGCAGAACAATTACAGCTAACATTTAAACTTACAGTTCCTGAGGAATTTGCTCAGTAGTCTATTTGATTCTTTAATAAGCTGATGAGAACAATCCAATTTACAATTCTTTAAATTTTTCTTCCCATTCAGTGTCCCCACTGAGGTAACAACCTTTTAAATAAAGCTAGTGATTGCTTATTAACAATGTGAAGCCTTGACTGTAGTTTTTGCAGTAGCTTTGTTGGGAATTCATGTATGCCTGAAGAGATAGTGCTCTACAGCAAAACAGCTTGTAGCTTGGACGAAGTCCTTCAGTGTAACTTCTGTAATCTGGATAGTCACATGCACTCAAGGATGAGACAACTGCAGAGACAAACCAAATACTGAGTCCTGCTCTCAGTATCATCACAGAAAACCTATGTACTGATATGGAATCGAGTGCAAGGGTATACCTAGTCTCCACAGCTACTTCCACTGCCAGCAAGATGAAGATCTACATCCAAACACTGGCCTTTGGCTGGCTGGTATTTAAGATGCTGTGTGCAATCATAGTTTGGTTGCACTCAAGGGCACAACCAGGTCCCATTCAGAGACTTCATAAACACCGTGACATGAGCCAGGGCAACAATTCTGGGGCTGGCCAATGGGTTTCCTTGGTTTGGAGCTCATGTTACTCAAGTGTCTCCCCAAACTAGAAAGTACTTGGAGAATAAGTGACCAGCCACCATCAGCAAGTGTGACGGCTGCCAGGTCCACAAGAAGGTACCCCGAACCCCACGTTTCACCACTTCTGGGCAACAGGATCCAGTTACACACACACAAACCAAGCAGGTTTCCTGTCAACAGCCCTTTTCATTCCCAAGTCAAGAATGGAAACAGTTGCTCACCGGAGGGGACACCATCCTCGGCCCGGCGCTTCTGGAGCGCTGCGGATGGTGGAGTCCTGGTGTTGCCTACCGTTCACCCGGTGGGTACCGGCCGCTTCTGCGGCAACTTACAACGGCAGCTGACCGTTTGCATCCCCGGACTCCCAGACTGAGGTACCCAGGTACAAAGCTACGACGGGGGCCGGACACACGGCGCCGCGGACGCTGCCCCCCCTTCACCCCTAACCCTCGCCGGCTCCCGCTGCCCGCCGTGCTGCGCAGGCCTGGGACGACGCCTCCGGCAACGCCGGCACCCGCCGCCGGGAGGTCACCCAGTGTCGCCGCCAGTGCTCCAAGGAGCAGGGTCAGCCCGGCGGGTCGTACTCACTCCGCGTAGCCCGTGGTCCAGGGCAGGCGCCGGGTCTCCTTGCTAAGGATGAGGATGGGGCGGGCGATATGGTCGGCGGAGCACTCCACCTCGTCCGGCGACAGTCCCAGGAACTCGGGTCTCCCATAGGGGAAGCGAAGGGGCAAGTCCGCGCCGCTGCCGTGGTCGGCGCCCGCGCTGCCAGCCATGATGCCGCCCATGAAATTGGCCACGGCGGACTTCACTCGCGTGAGCATAGTACCCCCGCCGGCGGCGGCGGCGGCGGCAGCACCGTATCCGCCGCGCAGGGCGGAGAGCGGAGCGCGCCGGTGGGCAGCGCTGCTGCGGCGGAGGCAGCGGCTCCGG